>JARDVY010000303.1:11169565-11769565 GCA_029030555.1 Ornithoptera alexandrae | reverse complement strand
ACGCGACAATTCCGCTTCGTGCTTGTGCCTACGCCCGCGCACCCGCGCCTGCTCTGCTGCCGCGTGGCGCTACATAAACTACTTAGTATTGCATTCTGCGGTATAACGTAGCTCCTAACTGTCTAACGCTTCAGTATTTACACTTAATGTCACTTAACGTCTATATACTTAAAGCGAGGCTCTTGTGAATATCTGTATATTTAGCTACACTCCTCACACCTCCCCCGCACCAACGGCTACACCGTAACAACGATGTCATATTGCAGTACATGTATCCCATACGCTTGGTAAATCTTTATTTATGGGTCCGTAGCAAGTCCAACGTAGGGCCCCCGCCGCTCGCGCGTCACCGCCACCGCCCGCCCCGCCCGCGCACGCGCACGCCGCCGTGTACTCGGTGGGATTGCTTGCTCTGCATCGGTTGTTTCTCACTTGACAACATAACCGCAAATACATTACACACTCTATTTACATGATACATACAAACATATACAAAGTTAATAAATGTATATATGTATGAATATTTACAAAGTTTTCGGATTGACCCCGCGCGCTGGCGTGGTGGCGCCGCGCGGCACGGGGCGGGGCGGGGCGGGAACGCATCTGTTTACGCTATTACAGTGTGTGTATGTATTGTATTGTATGCAAATATATGTAAGTGTGTTGCGGTCTGTGCGCGCCGCATTCCCTTGCTCATCATCTTGTTCCGCGGCACCTGCGCAGTGAAAAGGAATATATTATTTTAATACAACTATAGTTGATATGTTTTTCACCCTTCCAATGGAAATCGAGTTCGTGAAAGATGTGCCATATGGGGCGAGCAGGACACGCTTGGTGACAGGCTCGCCCAAAGGTCATCAACATGAGCTTTTAATTTAATAAGCAGCAGCTATGGCAATGCAGGAAGAGGACACTAGTTGTATTATATAGACACTAGCGGCCCACCACAGTCTCCTGTGATAATACTTTAAGAAGTCTGTAGACAATATACAAACGGATGGCGCACCGGCGGAAGACTGCAAGGTGGGCGCGGTGAGTTTGCTTTTACTGGAAGTGCAGCGGCAGCGCAAGGCTGTACAACGAGGGTCACCGGCGACCCTCCGACACGTACACGGAGACCGTCGAGTCCCTCGCTCCAACGCCCAGCGCGCACCTGCGACCATATATCCTTAGTGGGTATACATGTAAGGTTAGGAGTAAAGTTTTACATTACGCGGGTAGAGAATACTTGACACGCGGAATCGGCGGCACTGATCTAATCACGCTTTAAGTGATTCATTTAAATGTGACTAAAATCATAAGCAATATACCCAATAACATTATGCTCTCATACATTTGCTGAATTATCTTTCATAAAACCGGTGCGAAGTGAGGAGTGGGATTATCACCCGCTGCTTTCACCGAACTATACTTGTCTGTCCGCGTCACCACGACAGTCACGCTACTAAGAGTCTTTACACACTATTCTTTTGTAGCGGCACCCGTAGCCTTGTGGTTTCAGATTTCAATGTTTGGACTAGCTACAACACACTTAGAGCTGGTAAGCAATGGGGCTTAGATGCAGATATAGTTGTGGAAGTTGCAAGCAAGACTGTTCCTATATGTTCAATATTATATCAGATACCACTGTGATGTATTTAAATCTAATTGTGTATTTATATAGTCAGTCAATAAATGCGTAGACCGGTAGATGGATGGATGGGCAAAAGTATAGACATGTACTTGAATGAATAAAATTTACCTGAGAGGGTGGAAGGTGAGACAGGAGACGGGTCCGATGCGCGCGCCCATGAAGCCCTCGTGAAATTTTATCGTGTTGAGCGGCGCGCCCTTCAGGTCGTAAATGCTGATGCTCTGGTTCACCGAGCCACTGGGTACACGAGCCGTACAGTATTACAATTAGTTATATCGATGTACAGGGATGTAATAACTGATTAGCGAAAAGAACAAAATGTCCAGTAGAAATGAAGCAGTTACGTTTTTTACTTTTATAATGGAAACGGCAAGAGAGTGAAATAACTTTGTGGTGTCAGTCCTCTGTTAGTTCTGGAGTTGTGACGGGCCGTCGTTAGGCCAACGCAGGGCACGCGAGTGTCGGGAAGCCGGGAAACAATTGTAACTTTTTTTTTGTAATTATTTTTTTAATTGTAAATTTAATTGCGGTTTAAACCTACAATAAGTGTAAATGAGTCGGGAAATTGACACAACCATTTTATATACAATTTTTGTTATAGAAAAGTGTGCTTCTCTCGCCCCCATATCGGTACCGGAGGCCATGCTCACTGTGGGAAAGCCGAGGAAAGCTACTGGATGCAGGCACCGCATCGCCGATCAATGTTGTCACGAGGTGTTTGAGGGAAACAGGAAGTGTATGCGCACGCTTTACGCATGTGGCGTATATGGCGTACGCACCAAGCGAGCAAGTTGCAGAGCGGGTGTACGTCCACGGCGGCGAGCGGGCCCGGTGCGCGCACGACCTCCACAGCAGACATCTTGCGGGTGTCATACACGCGGATGGCGCCGTCCACGCTGCCGCACACATCATTATAAAGATATTCGTTACACGATTCCTCACAGATATACTAACTTGTCAAGTCTAGATAGGTAGGTAGTTAATACTTTGTATTAGAGAAAGTTATTAATTAGGAATCAGATGGCTGAAATTAATACAATACCTTGTACTCTAAACAGATTAGGCACCTGCGATTTTAGGGGTACTTGAGTTTAAATTTAGAGATCTGACACAAAAATTATATGGTGTATTAATTGATTATGTGGTAGGAAACAGTCTCATGTTAGATGTTGATGTTCATGAGGTAGAGTCGTGCGAGAGGCCAAGTCTAACTCGACATCTATAGTCGTCGTGGACTTAATGCCATTGGTATTATCTTCTAGTCTAACTTTAATATTATATATCATTCATTTCACGTAAGGATATATATATATATATATATTGATAATTGTGTAATACAAATAAACCAGCAAATCCATGACGGACTTTGGCTTTTAAGTCCATCTTGTATTAATTCCTTAGTCAAATCATCTTGTTGTAATCGTGTGAAAGTGCGGTCGCGTCTCACCAGCCCGTGAGCAGCGCATGGGTGTGGGGTTGCGGCGCGGCGCACAGCACGGGCGCGGTGTGGTCGTGCAAGGAGAGTGCCGGTGCGGTGGGCGTGCGCTCGTCCCACGCGCGCACCGAGCCGTCCGCGAAACCGCACACCAGCAGCGCGCCGCGCCACAGCGACGTCGCGCCCGCCTCGCACTCTGCCGGTAAAGCCGCGCGCGTTGTCGCGTTGCCTTGCCTTGCCTCTCATGCAATACTTTTGGCAAGACAAGCAGCAGAAGAAACGTGAAGCTCGGAAAGTGTATATAACTTCCTAGCTATAGAACTCTTCAACATTGAAACAACAATGTTTCCACTTTACTGCTTGTTGATAACACTAAATGATGCGATTGTACCTTCATAGTTGGTCTGTAGTAGGACATTCCGAACACTTATTGTTGTAATATGAACCCCTAATGGTTGGGCGTGAGTGGGTTAGTCGGGCAGGTGCACGGTGCATACCTGTGTTAATGTCGCCGTTGAGCATCTCGCTGTCCGCGTCCCACAGCCGTACGGTAGAGCAGAGGCCGGCGAGTGCGAGCGAGCGGCGCGCCTCGCTCCAGCGCAGCAACACAGCGGGTGGACCGGCGCTGCTCGTCGTACTAGCACCGCCCATGGGCACGCCGCCGCTCCCGCTGCCGCCGCCGCCGCCACTGCCAGCACCGCCACCACCGACTGACACTGCCGGACGGATATTAATGTAATGTTCCTAACATATTTTAAATTTGGAGACTATGTAGTACTGTTTGATTTCATATTGTGATTACAAAATATTTCATATTCTTTGTCAATAAAAGTTTGCTTTATTACTCTTTTATAAAGCTAATACACAATTAACAACAGTCAATTGACATCGCTATGTAAATACTGAAAAATGCATTAAAAGGTTAAGGCACTTGTCCCATTACTGTTGGAAATGAAAAGAGAAAAGAAATGGAAAATGCATACCCGCTCAGCGGGTGTATATATCTACTTGCTGGGCGAATTTTCCAATCGCAATGCGAACATAGCTCAGCGATTATCATCTAATAAAAAGGACCGGCCTTCTCCGGCAATGTGAACAGAAAAAGATCTGCTGTTTAAGTATTTGTTTACTAGTAAAAGCCCGGCAGTCAACAGAATTGACTGTTGTTCTCTCTAGTTACATTAAAATCTTCTAATTATTAGCAATGTTTAATTGTTATGGAAATGTAATTAAACAATGATAATTGCATGCACTGCATCGGTGTATACGGAGGGAGTATATGGGTCGGGCGCCGGCTGCACCGCACCGGCCGGCGTGCACTGCTGCGCAAGGAGACAATAAGCTATCGGCGACAAACTGACACACACTTGGACTGCATGTAAATAAGATTTCATTCGCACACTAACCGAATCTACTTTACGTTTCTTGAGCAAGAAAATAGTCGATAGTTTGTGGTGTTTTCGCCTGCGTTGGGACATGTGCCTTAATAATAATGGTCAAATAAAAGCGATCGAACATTGATTACATAACGCGTTGCTCAATATGAGAGGAAGCGTCGTTACGGGGAAGATGAAGTGATAAAGAATACAAATTGATGCAGTAATTTTGTAAATGTTAAAATCTCATGAAGTAACGTGAGCGTGATGAGTGAGTACCTGGAGGTACTATCAGTTCAAGTTCACTATAACACTCGCTTAATCTCATTCACTAGCTACACATGCACATGTTAAAGCCATATTTGTTATGAAGCTTCTATTACACTAGTTTTGTATTGGAAGGGTTCAAATATGCGTGAAATGAGGGCGACTCACGATTGGGGTCAGACAGTTTGTTCTTTGTGGCGGCCTGGCGTTCCTCGCCAGAGATGAACTGGTCCGACACCAGCTGCGCAAGACCTGTCACAGCGCTCTCCTCAAACTTTTTGAAGGTATAGATATATGATGGATCTAATATTTTCTGGTTTCTTTTCTTTTAGAGAAATTTGTATGCCTTTATCTCGGATTTCAGAAAAAGAGACCACAACACGATAATAGATCTATATGTGTATACTGTAATATATTTTCATAACTTTAAACGTTCACTTCAAAGAATTTTATAAATGGCATAATATATGTTGTGTAAATGATGTTTAAACATGTAATAAATTCGCGTACTCACTGTAGAGCGGCTGCGCGGGCGGCGGCCTGTAGTCGGCGGCGGGACGCACGGGCAGCGCGCGCCATGCGCCCGCCAGCGCAGGCGCACTGCCGCTGCCGTTGTCCGACGGCCTGTATGTGCTTAATTTATTATCGTAACTCTCAGAACTTTCACGTTGTGCAATTAAACGTAAAAATATTCATTCTTTCAGTAGCGTGATGTTCTAGGACCACGATCGTTACATAAATTTTTACAACAAACTAATTTTTTTTAGTGATTTAAGTACAAGTTTTTAAACATAATTGACATGTAACGTCCACAGCTGTCCTATTTAGGAATGTTTATTCTAAGTATGTTTCATCTCTAAATTGCTTCCTTTTTTCCATCACATAGTGGTTGTATGGATGAGAACATGTCTAAGGCACTATTGAGTTGCTAGTGCTCGTGTACCTGTATACCGCGAGGTTGCCGGTGTGCGAGGCGACGGCGAGCAGCGCGCGCTCGTGAGCGTTTAGGTACGCGAGTGCCGTGATGCGGCCCCACGCCCGCCGCCACGCACCCGCACAGATCTTAGCCGCCGTACCCCAATCCCAGATCCTGGACATACATCATGAGTTTAATAAAATATATTACTTATAAAGTATCGAATAAATAATTGTGGTTGTCTACGCGGAAATGATCCGTACCTCCTTATACGCTCAAGGTTACATAGGTGTAAGATAATTAACAAGATCCTAATGCATCAATAATGGATGTCACTAACAACAGGAATGATGAACTCGACACAGGAGAGAGGTGTAGGCAGTGCACTAGTCCACCACTGCATACCAGTATGCAGCGGTAGGTATGCAGGTGTAGTGTGAGCTGTCGCAACATGTACTTACATCTGTTTATATTTGGTCTAGCAGAGAGCTAAGACGTAATTTTACGAGGCGGCAGTACGAACCCGAAGTTGTCTTTGAACGCGACAGCGAGATGTTGCTCATAGGGGTGGAAGAGAACGACGGCGGGTGGCAACGCGCACCGCGAGTGGAACGTCTGCGTCTCCAACCGCGCCGCCCGGCTAGCACGCAGGGCTGTAACAACACACGGATAAATATATTGTCACTGAAATGTATATATTTGTCATCATCAATGTTGGATTCTCAATATCTTGAGTTTGGCCATGATAACTTCAGCAGAGCTATCGATAGACACATTCGCCTAAGTTTAGCAGCATTCCGAAAACTTCAACATATTCTTACTTCGCTCATCTTATATGCCTTAACTCTTTAACTAATGCACAATACACTTTCGTATTAACATCTAAGATTACTTAGACGGTGGACGAGGTCGTAGAAATGACTGGGAGGGCAGCATTTGGTAAAAGGCGAACGAATGCGGTACCCCTCGCATCTCGGCGCAGACTGCGGTTGCGTGCGCGCCGCCACACGCGTTCATGGTGCGCGCGGCTTTCGCAGTCTGCCTCCTCACCACCGTCGGAGCCTTCACCGCGCGCAAACTGCGCGGTCGCCCACTCGACGAACTCAGTGCTCACTATAGCCTTTTTCGTGGACTGACCTGTGAGAAAAAAAAATCAATTTTGTTAATGTACCAGCGGTAACTGAACCTCAGAGACGACCAATTAACGAATGGATGATTTGTGTATGCCAATTTTATGTATACATTTTGAATGAAATGTTTGTTAGGCGCGGCGCTATTATTATAAACATTTAATATTGCGTTAATCTGCAGTTGTCCAAATGTTTATAGCCAATACATTAGCGGACACTAGTATGGGATTCTAATGATGCAAAAAGGTATTACTACTGTGAAAACAAGTATAACCAGAGAGAGAGAGAGAGAGAGAGAGAGAGAGAAAGAGAAATCAAAGTGAAATACTGACTAGAGTTGGACGAGGTGGAGTCCCGTTCACGGTCGCGGTGTGCCACGGAGTCTTCCGAGATGGTATGCGGGAGTCCGGACTTGCCCCTTCGATGACCTGATAGAATTTATCTTTTCTAAAGTATCAACTTCCATTAATCACAAATCTAAATACTGTTATGATAAAATATAAAGAGGAATACACGCCTTCGTCTGGTTCAAATAAAATATGAAGAGTTGACGTATAACACATAGAACTACATAGAAAAGAGAGCACGCCCTCTCAAAATTCGTTTTTAAATCTTCGGTCTACATCTGATTTTCGCTGCTCTATTTGTTGCAAGTTAAGAGGCACCGATACATTGTGCGGTCTGAACATTATAATGTAGTAATTGCTCTAAGTGTTATGTAATAGAGTTGAATAACGATATCACCACTCACATAAGGGTGTAAGGGGTTCCGCACAACAACTCATGAGACCCAATCCAACCTCACCTGCTCGCGGTGAGGCCTGCTAATCAACAAATCAGGCTCTGGGTAACGCCAACCCGCATGGAGCTAGCATGGTGGGAAAAGTCTAAATTCCCCCTTACACAGACAGCCCCTAGTGCCCAGGGCACCAGAGGCCATGTTGACTGTATGTGGTAATCTTTGCGGAGGCCTATGTCCAGCAGTGGACGTTTATCGGCTGATGATGATGATCACCACTCACCGTGGGTTATATTGTGTGATGGTCATAATTCCCTAAGGTATTTTGTAGTTTACTTTTGTGGACCACTAAGCCCTGTAAGTTACATTAGCGTTATCTATTCAGTTCAACCGGAGTAACAATAATGATCTAGAACATAATAAATGAAAAGATGAGTCTGTAGGCCTAAGCACCTAGCGAGGGTAGGGTGCGCGTATCCGTGTGCGCCACGAAAGCCGCCGGGCGTGTGTTGGGCGAGGGCGGCAGCGAGCTGGAGCCACTGCTGCTGCGCACCGCCTCCGCCTCTCGCGATACGCTATCCACCTGATTATATCGATATGGTACGTTACGAATAATACAAAAAAGGATATATATATATATTACATATTAGGGTTTTCCCCATAAGTTTCATCCGCGCCACGCTTAATCGAATCTGATAGGCCATATTTATATAAACAAGCAGGCTTATCTCATTTTCATTTGCTATTACTGTGTGGTTGTTCTCACAGAACATTTAAGACAAATTTCAAATCTAAATTTCCAGTAAAATGGGCGGTGAACAGCTAATGTTATATACGTATAAATACATCGCATAAATCTTGCTATAAATAAATTAAATGAAATGTTTGTTTTATACTTTCTAGTCACGACGTTTTATTTAAGTCTAAAAGTATAATTATAGAGTTTAAAATTTAAGGTAAAATTTTAAATATACTTAAAAAATCTATTATTATTAGGGTGATATTTTAAAAATACAATTTTTGTTGGAAAATTTATTCAATAAATACCTGATTGGATATGTAATTGATGATGTCTGTGGCCATCTGAGAGACTTGTGGATGCGGCTCCTTTGACATGTTGCATAAAGTAGTCCACAGCTTCATGTACACGGAACCGAAACCTGTCGAAGTAAAGCACAACAATGAAGGTGTTATTGTTATGACTGTAATAAATTTATCTATGGCAAAGCAGTACCAAACAGCTGGATTAACTTTAATCTATTGTTTAAAAGGGAACTAAATCTGTAGGATATGTTTAGCAATAACATAGAAAGACTTAGTGCAGTATTACGCACCAATGGCGGGCAGCGGAAGTGCGGAGTGGGCGTGTCGCGCGGAGTGCGGACCACGCGCCGCCGCCAGCGCGTCCTGCCCTGCCTCTACGCGCCCACTGCGACGAGACTCCCTTTCACACGAACACAACGGATTCAAATGAAACGACAATTCACGTTATGTGTATACACACTTGCTTTAAGGGAATGTTAAACCATTTGTTCCCTTATATAAAAATGCACCTCCTAATTAATATTTTCAGCAAGTTGTGAATGTAATTAATAAACGTATATATAGTTTAGCATACAAAAAAGATCTCATTATTAATAATAAATTGTAAATATTATTACATACTTTTTACATGCAATATCTTACTTGTCGCTCCGCCGCATCCTCTCCTGAATATAAACTGCGATGAAGTGCTGTTCGAATATCAGCACCAGCCACTGCAGAGCTGTAATGACAAGTTGATACTTTACACGCTAAGTATTCACTGTACATAATTAAGTACTATCTTATTTTATTGTCTTAATTTACATTATTTTATATTACGTTATTTGTACTAAAGCACACTCCGAACTGTTACGGTAGTGGTGGCGGGCCTCATACGAGTGTATGTGTATGCGTGTGTTACCGGCGAGCAGCTCGGCGCGCACTATCGGTGAGGCATCGGGCGGCAGGCGCCCAGCGAGCTGTACCCCCACTTGCTGGTCGAGTGCATTAGCGTGCTCGGTGCGAGCGCTGCAACCGCCCGCTGCCACAAACGTGCCCAGCGCGAACGCACACGACGCACGCACCTGCGACCGTACGAACACGAAGTGTACAATACTCCTAAATGATACATTATAATATTATACAGTGATTATTTCTGGTTGAAAAACTGATAAGGTTTTAATGAAATTATTATTAAGTTCTGTTGTGTATATAACAAACAGTTTTTTTAATTTAATCCGAAAATACTTTCTAGCTACAAAGAAATTGTAGTTAAATAAAATGACAGGTGGTCTTATATATTTGCTTGCAATCATTCCATACAGCTTGAGCGCCGATCGCTCACCTCGGGCTGCGGGTGCTGCAACAGTGCATACAACTTCTCGTGCGCCAGATCGCGCACGCCCGCCCAGCGCGCTGCGTCGTAACCTCGCCACAACCGTCCCAGTCCTACGCAGGCCCACTGCCGCAGCGGCGCGCACCCATCTGACAGTTGTTCCAGGCAAAGTGAAATCATTGAGCCCTAAACAATGCAAATACATTAATTTTAATAGTTTTTTATCAGTATATCTCTCTTGTAACACTATGTAAACTTCTAACTCTTACAATTATTACACAAGATTTATTTGGGAGTACGAACACAAAAGTAGAAATTAAGATCGCGAAGCGTCGAGAAAATCACATCAAAGAATGTTGAAAGAAAAAAGTTGGTTCGTTTATTTTTCCATTTTATCTTGCAAACGTCTTCACAAAGGGCAATGCAATCTTAACACTTGCGGTTACTGAGCGCAAGCAGTGCATAAATAACGTGCCTGCAGCGCCGCCTCCTGCCCCGCCGGGTAGTTGTCAACGATGCCAGCCAGCACGAACGCGGCAAGAGTTCTGTGCTCGCTCTGATAAACAACAAAAAGATTTCCTATAATTGCTGCCGTGTACAGATTACAGCAACACATATAAGTACTTGCATACTGCTACTGTTATGCAATGTAATATACTTGGAGTCAGTTGGACTGTCATTACTTACATCTATCGATGGGTCTTGTAGTATTGATAGAAAGTATTTGTGTCCTTTTGCATTCACTAAGTCCACTTGACAACTCTGCAAAAGACAGAGTTCTTAGTCTTTAAATGTACTGTGTAATAAATAAATGACACAAACATGCACTCTGAAAATTCTTAATTATGTTTAAGGAACAAAAAAATTGTTAAATAGAGTAAACATTATAAAAACAAAATAAATGAAAAAAAAATATCACTTCTTAAATTCAGTCAAGGTCAAAGGTTACTCACAGGGTCTACGGCAATGATTTTCGCCCAGATGTATACCATGGAAGCCCTTAAGTCGTGCGCGGAAGCCTGCAGCAGCTTCAACATGTAGGGGAAGATGCCCACGGCAAGCACTGCCTTCACCGCCCAAGCACCTAGGGCTAGGAACTTGCAGAGAATCTGTAGTGCTCTCACACGATGCAATGTACTTAGAAGCACCTGCAGCACCATCGGCAACTGGTCCGGCGGTGGTCGCGACGCTGACCCTACATGAAGTAACATAACGTGTAATGAACTCATTCAGTCCTGTAAATGATTGTATATTTTATCTCTGTTTCTGCTTTTTCTTTCGTTCGCCTGTTTAAAGATGTTTTTGTGAAAATTATTATTTTCATTTTAAATTTTAATTTAAATAAATATTTCTATGCACAGAATTTAAAAACCTTAATGAAACCTTAAGAGTAGATGCACCATGCAGCTTCACTTTCGTTTGTATTGTAGAAGTTAAAGAGAACTTCGTGCGCTCGCGTTTTCACAAGCTAGATACGTACACTTGCCGAGATCCAGCCAGACTTGGAATGCAGTGAGTTGGTCGCGGAAAAACGGAGAGTGGTGGTAATCAGGCGGGCGGTCGGCGAGCAACGCTGGCAGCTGGGCTAGCGCCAGATCGAGCGTGTGCTCCCAGCCCGCCCATAGCGGATGCGACGCGAGCGAAGGTAGCGCAGGCGACGAGACCGGCGTGCAGTTGTAAGACCTGCAACGCAACAAATATCTTTACTAACGACTATCGCTGTACTCGGGGAACATGGGGTGGAGTAGGGGGTAGAGCGCCAGCACCGTGAACTTACCATTATTATTGATTGTATCAGTATTTAATGTAGAAAATAAATTCCAACTAAACTATCTTCTCATCTGTAGGAAAAAATTTATATATATGTATTCTGTCAGAATATTAATTCAATCTTCCTTCAGCTATTGCTGATGCCTACTGGCAGAAGATACCAGTCGCTAGCTTGTGCAGGTTTTTTTTTTCATTGAAACAAAATTTTGTTTGCCTCATGATCCGATCAGCGAGCAAGAAGTTGCGGCACAGGCTGGCAGTTAGCAGGTCCGCGCGGAATAGCTGCTGAAATAGTTCAGCCGGCAATGAGCTCCATGCAATGGTGTCAGTGATAGCAGTGAAGATCCAGTTCAGCTCACCCAGCATCGTGCGCCGGTCGCTCACCTGGCCTGGGATTCTGGTGGGAAAACGATATGTTATACTTCCCATATAAAATCGGGATTCTTTGCACCAATGAAAGGGAAAAAATTTATTCTCATTACATACATAAATTAAATATTTCATAACAAAGCATCAAAACGAATTATTTATAGTTACATGACTAGACAAAAATCTGCTTTATCTCTAACATTAATGTAGGTTTTGCTTATATTTTTTCGTTTCCCAGCAGCATACTCACTTGTCGATAAGATCAAGCAGGTCGTGCGTTGCGACGCGCACTCGGCTTCGTAGCACGAACCACTTCATGGCCATCTTGACCGGTGTGGTGAGGCAGGCGGTGAACAAGTCCGCGGGTAGCTCGGGGCTCATCGGCAAGCTCTGGCCGGCCGCGCACGCCGCTAGCTGGATGCAGTTGCGGTACGAAACCGCCGGGGCTGGATTAGCGGTAGCGCCCTCACGGCCGTTTGACGCCTGCATCTGGAACCAAGAGGTCCACATATAATATTTTTTATTGGACAACGAGCCACAAGCGAGTGAGCGCTGCCTTGAGACACGGTAATTCTCTTTACGGTAATAATTTCACTAGCTACTGCACTATTAAATTCAATTATTTGTTATTATTTAATGTTCATATTTCGATAACATTCCAGTTTGCCTTTATGGTACCAGAGACAGAGAGGACTATACCGTGCTGATCATCAACCTTCTCTAGTTGGAGAGGCAGTTTAAGAAGAAGAAACTCTTAGCAATTAATCAGGTGAAGTAGGAACGGTTTGTACGGCCTGGACGAGAGTGTGATGTTATAACGATATAGTATACATGCGAAAGTACCAACACGAAACGCACCTCGTAGTCGCGCTCATGCTGCTCCGCGAACTGCTTGAAGTTGTCGACGATGACGCCCGCGTTAGAGCAGTCATACACGTACAGCGATGGTGCGCCCATCCACGTCTGCAGGTCGTACATTGACAGCGGGATGTATTGAGTGTACGCCTACGAATATACAATGATATTTACAATAAGGTTTTTATTTTTGAAATACAACAGTAATAATCTTTTCCATTAGCCTTGAGCCCAGGAGAGCTGTACCAGTCGATCAAATTGTTATAGATCTATAATCTATAAGAGAACGTATGTTACTTGACTCAATTTCATATGATGTTCAGTGATATTTAGGCCGGCGATGGTGAATCGTGCTCGCTTAAAATATTTTGGCTTTCGACTGCCAAAAACCGACAATACTATATGGCAGCAGATTGATAACATATATCAGTAAAATAAATTTGTTCAGTTTTTGCAATGAAAGAAGAACATTTGTAACGAATATATTCGTCATGGTTTAAATATATGATTTTATTTTACACTCGGTCATGGGTGCACTAAACAGGCGCTGGACACAGCGGCTGAGTAGCGAGTCGCGAGGTATTCTATAGGATCAAATCGTTCAGTTCCTTTTCACCACCGGACGCCCACATACACGGTGTGTTAACATGTGGTTTAGTTTCTCGTTCTTGATGAGAACAACAGACAGCAGAGGAGTGGAACAACTTTCCGGCGTCTATATTCTCGTCCGTACACGACGTAAACATCTTCAAGAAAAGTTTAGGCTGTGACTAAACTAATGCGCTTAACCACTGCGAACCATATCACCATTTAGGATACCAGGTGGGATATTGGTCAAGCACTTACCTTTTTAATTAAATATATATATATTATGTTAATTATATCCGTCGTGAGTAATACGTAGTGAACCGTTATGACTTCACCTACAATCTAATTTCATATTACAGCGTGCGACGCGTACGTTACGTTACGCTAAACATTGGTTTTCACGGAGATATATCCTTACCCGGTTGAAAACCCATATCTCGCCCTGGGAGGTGGGTTTGGGCACCCCATGCCCGTTGTAGTGGAACAGCACGCGCTCGTCCTTCGCGTTGCGGCGCAGCGAGCAGCACAGCTTCTTGATCTGCAATAGCAATACCAGCGTACGCATTGAGGCCTAAACCTAAACTATGCCGCTGACGAAAACCTACATAAATTAGTTTTTTGTTGATTTGCCTACATAACACCGTAGGTTTCTAACGGTTGGACTATTTCAGTCGTAGTTTTTTTTCTTTCAAAATTTACTTGATCGAGAGTACAAGTTATAATTAAAAATTTTAAGGCGCTGGAAGTAATCGCGTCATGTTTTCTAGTTGTTCAGGAATCTATATGTTAGTAGATAGTTTGATTGTTTGCGGAGCGTGGTCGTGGCGCGTTAAGTATCGTGTGGCGCCACAAACGGCACGAGGCCGCCGCTGGGCCCCTCAGCACTAATTAGCCAAATTTGATTAAATTACCGTCGCTCCGTGCCTTTTGGCAGTCAAACAGTTACGCCGTTTGTTACTATTTCTAAATATTAATGCTGTCTGTAATATGACAGGTTCTACTTTTCGAAATGGTGACAAAATGGTCCATTTTCGCTGTTTTTCCTGTCTTACATATAAATTAAT
Source organism: Ornithoptera alexandrae (assembly GCA_029030555.1). Taxonomy (NCBI): domain Eukaryota; kingdom Metazoa; phylum Arthropoda; class Insecta; order Lepidoptera; family Papilionidae; genus Ornithoptera; species Ornithoptera alexandrae. Next base: position 11,755,064 of record JARDVY010000303.1, on the reverse strand, counting down.
TATTATATTTTCATTGTAGCGGACTAGTAGATTAAAATGCTTCATAAAGCATCTGATGTAATAATAATTATTTCCATCAAAAATCAATTGACATCTGAACATGAGTACACTCTGTAAATATATTAGCTATGATATTATTCAAAAGAAATATAACGAATTCAAAAAAATAAAAATTAATTTGGTGCTTATTTGAGTGATGTTATAACAGAAAGCAGCAAATAAAAGCTTATTCATCTCGTCACATACCTCATCGCTGGTGGGGTCCAGAGACTGCTTGTAACGGGCACGCGGTTGCCAGCGCTCATACTGTGTCTGAAGTGCATGCCCAATGCTTTCCAGAGCCTTACTCGGTGACAATGAATTTGGATCTGTCAATCATATCTTACAATTAAATTCAAAAGTACAATTATACACTAATATTGGAGATTCAAATTGAAAACAAAAGTTTTTGTGACTATTTTTTACTAATACAGAAATTATTTTAACTATTACATACAACATGGATGGTATTTAACCATCAATCTATTAAACATGAATGGTACATGAATTATGTGCCCCCTTCACATGAGATAAATAATGTCATGAACATTAATTTAAGTATAAAAATATAAAACATCTTACCAATCCAACACTCAAGCCTTGCACAGGGCTGAGTTTTCACCACATCAGGGGGGTCCACACCCACATTGAGGCAAAGTACCAGTGCCACACAATGGGTTTTGTACTGATGTAACAAGAATTAGTAATTAAATATACATTCATCTCATCATTCTATTCGCCTATAAATTTTAGTGTAATCAAATCTTAACAAAATAGCTCTCCTTCATAGGGAAACCAACTTATGCACAATTCCATACACTTATACCCCTAGTCTGGAAGAAGAAGCCCTAGGATTTCCTATGGAATGCATTAATGCACCCATTTAGAACTTGAGAAATGAAAACACTGATATATCATTATCATCATCATAAAAGTGTACTATATTAAGTAAAATGCTATGTCACAAATTAGTTTATTCTATTTTACTTAATAGTTAAACAAATAAGTTGTTATTTCTAGCTAAAATAATTTCATTGTAAGAAAACCTTCTCAAATTAAATTAAAGGATTTTAAGTTTATGTATTTTATGCCTTAATACTGTCAAGTGAAAGTGCAATCCTGAAACAATAAATGTAAGAAGTAACATGCTTTTATTAAACATAAGTTATTTGATATAAATAGTAAAACATTATGGTGTGCAGTGAAAATGCCATTTCTTATTTGTTAATACCTATCTAGGTGGTCTCTGGTAATAGAGAACTGGAAGTTTGACTGTTCATTTTAATGAAAAATGTCATAGCAATATACTTAAAAGTTAAAACATTTTAATATCAAAGTGTAAAATAAAATTTTTTTTACTTCAACTTAAACAAAAAAATTTAGTAAAAAATCGAACAGGAAAGTCAGAACTTGAATTATTAACAAATTAGGTTTTAATAATTTTTTATTAAATATACTAGTTACTCTTATGTGATTCAGAAATAAACACTGACTTTGTTTTGTCTAATTGTCGAAAATGTAAATATTGACAGTTCATAAAGAACCTTAAATATTTATTTACTTAATTTCAAGTCACTCTAAGCTGAATTTTTGAAAGGACATATTAATTGAAACATTGTTGCGATAATTATTTGACTAAAACATAATGCAAACACTCAACATGTGCGTTTGTTTTTAATATAACGTGTCCTTCAGCAAGTGATACGCAATTGCGTTATGCGCACTTTCCCCGGGATAAAAAGCATACTTATACCTTCTCTTTGACTCTCCAGGAATGTTCCTCGCGCTCCGCTCCCTTTATGGATTCTGTATGCCGAGGTTTATTAAAACTCAGAGGCAAGTCGTCTTCAGAGTCCGAGCACTGACTGTCTGTCTGTCCGCTATTTTTCTCCTCATCTTTAACAGCGAGATAAGGAGGCATTTCTGTCATTTTCACTTAACACTTTCACGAATTTAGTTTTGTTGATAATGTTCAACGCACATGTACACATAAATAAAACATTTTTAAAACCTCACAGAATCATGTGCGCGTCCATTTTTCAACACCACATGGGAATAAACAATAAAAGTTTGTTTCCTTTCACGCATAACTTTTTTAAAGATTTGTAATATAAATACCTTCTCATGTGTAAGTGTTAATTTTTTATGTACGATAAAATAATATAATTACCTATCAATTTTTCACAGTTTATTTTAAATGTTTTAAAGAAGTTATGTATATGAATAAAGTTCAAATTATTCATTTTGTTGGTAATTATTATTTAGGTTTTTTTTTTTATTCAATTAAGCGATGAGACGAGCGAGACATTCACCTAATGGTAAACGATACGCCTACCCATAACTATGTGACGGTAGTTAGGATGATACATATTGCACCATATCAGTAATTTATTTTTGCTGATTAATCCCAACTAAAAAATATGTTAGTCCGCCTCAAAGACTATAGCTCGAAACCAATCCAGCTGCAGCGAGGTGTCAGGTAGCAACGTTTGAAGACGTCTTCAAGCTTTTGGTCTGGAAGGGACTTGACATCAAAATAAACGGCGCGTAAATGACCTACCATCGATTCGCCGATGACATCGTAGTCATGGCTGAAACCCGCCAAGGCCTTGGCAAAATGTTCGACGATCTGTCGAGCGTCTCGACTCGTGGGTCTTAAAATGTATGTGGAGAAAACAAAGATTATGTCTATTGCCCTTATTGATCCCATGGCAAGAATGGTCGGATGCTCTAATCCGGAAGTTGTCGACGAATATGTTTATCTGGAGCAAACGGTTTACTTCCAAAAACAGGTCTACCGACGCAACCATCTCGACTGGGCAGTGTTCGGGAGGCTACTCAGCATCTCCTCGTCGCAAATACCTTAAAGCCTGTACACAAAAGTGTTTAACTTGTGCATGTTGCCAACGTTACTTATGAAAGCAAGACGTGGCTCCTTACTATGGGCTTTATAAAGAGGTTGAAAGTCACTCAAAAAGCAATAGGAGTTTCTCTGCGCGATCGAATAAAAAATTAGAAGATCCGTAGAAGAACTCGGGTAACCGACATATCTCAAAATATTGCTAGTATTAGTAGCAGGGCACATTTCGCGAAGGACTGATGACCGATGGAGCAGTACAGTTCTCGAGTGGCAGCCGCCTAACAGTAGATGTAGTGCTGGAAGACCCCACACAAGGTGGACTGACGACCTGGTGAAGGCTGCCGAGAGCCGCTGGATGAAAGCAGCGCAATACCGTTCGGCGGGGAGAGCTTTGGAGAAGGCCTATGTCCCGCAATGGACGTTTATCGCCTAATGATAATGCAATGCGTATTTAAAGTCATTTTTCTAATATAATTTTTCGTTACGAAAAGTGTAAGTGTTATATCTTTAGAGCGCAAAACCAAAACTTGCCTAAACACTTTTATAACTGTGCTGCTTATTTAAGGCTCTCAGAAAAAGGTTCGCAATTTTCGTTCGTTGTGTAAATTCTATTTCAAGCGAAGTAGTATCGACACCACCCTCGTAGCAAAAACCTTGTTTAAAATGGCTTCGTCCAATGCCACTTTCGATACGTCCAGTAGTTGTGGGGACAGAGAATAGTAAAAGAGACGCTAGTTGTTGCTGCTCGCAGCAGTAGTAGTAATACGGCAGAAAAGTAATTACGGTATCGCTATTAACTACTCGCCATATGTTCTTCTGTCCACCACGGTTTCTATGTTCCGTTGGCAAGATAAGAAACCCGAGTTGTAGAGGCGCGCCTCCGCTGAAGTGGGAGTGGTGGTTTACCTCTAGAGCGACAGAATCCCAGATGTGTGCGGAAGCATTTAGTAACAGTATCACGTAACACCAGGTCTCGTGAAACCACTGCGTACGGGCCGCGCAGGAACAATCGGTGGACATCTTTAGCGAAGTCCTATGTTCAAGAGTGGACGTCTATAAGTTTAAATAAACAAACCAAGATACTGTATATTAAGTACAATTTTCTGGTAGCAAAACACTCGAATTTGTATTTTGAAGCAGCATGCTCAAAATGGTACCAATATACCATTGTTATGGACAGTCATAAGATTTATCATGAAAATGTAGTGCACAGGTAATCATAAATGTGAGCGTTTGCAATTAATGTATTTTATAAACACTTAAAATTATAAATCTATAATAATAATATATAAATCTTTCGTCCATAAAGAAAACGTATTTTTTCTTTTGGTGTAAACAATCCATTATTATTTAGGTCATAACTTCTACAAAATACCACTATCACTAATACTTTACTTCCAGTCAATGTTTAGTAATAGATTTCAATTAGTTGAGATGATGATCAACAAGCCTTTAATAAATTAAAACCAGAGCAGCAACTTTCAGTGGTACATGATTTAATAATACAAGATTTCAATTAATACCAGGAAAATAATACAAGCCACCTCATTTAGAAGCACCATAATCACTGATAACTTTATGAAATAAAATCATTACTGCACTAAATATGAGATTAAATTAATTAATTAACAGTGTTAAAGTTTAGAACACAGAAATATATTTGTAAATCTAATATACATAGTTTTATATTAAAGTGTTGAGCAGAAGAGGGGTCACATCTTAACAGCACTGCAAACATAACAATTATTGTACTCTACACCATCAGGGAGGCATTCTATGTGGAATGAATGCCTGCAATTGTAAACTATTAGGTTTGAGGCATTTGACAAGTCTCTAATGATAATTCGCCCTTGACACACATGGCACAAGAAATGATCTGTCACTGATATACCCCTCTGTTGACCAACTATCAATTTTTCATGTAAATCGAAGTAGTTTCTGAGAGTAATCACTTTACATGCTTCTTGCACTGACATCTGTAGATGATAGTCGCACATCATTTTCGCCAGACAGTCTTTAAGATCGTTTATTTCTAATCCAGGTTTTATCTGCTGTATTAACATCCGTGGATCGACATAATTGCCTATCCGTTTAAGGAGTAATGTAACACATTCTGGTTTGTCAACTGTCTGCTTTATAAGGTCTGTCCACAGCTCTTTATCATTGTGCTCTTGACAAAAGTTAATGGCTTGATTTATATCATTTAACTTCTCCATTATAATTTGCAAAGCTTCCCTAGTATTGCCAATACGGCTTAGGAGGAAGACCATTTCTGGATAAAATTCATTGCTCTGACAAACATCTAATGCTTCTTGTATAGGGTAATTATCACTGCATTTTAAAAATGGCAATAACTTCTCTCGTGCATACTTTGCATACAACCTGATTAACTTTCCATGGTACCTTCCATTGGGTTCAATCTTACTATATGCATCTAAATATTTGAACATGTATAAATCATGATTTTCCAACTGTTTTTCAACAATTTCCACAGGTATTTTTGTTTTTTCATGTTGTTTATCAATGAGTTCAACTGGGAATTTCTCTAATAGTATGGAGATAGCTCTGTCACAATCCAAGTTCATGAGGTCTAGAATTTTGTCATATATCACAGTGTACATATCATGTTCTTTAATTAATTTGAATACATCCATATGTTGTAGTCTCAGATAGGCAGTTAGCGCCTTATCATACTTTTTTTGATAGCAATAGAGCAAGGCCAATGCTTCTAAATAAACATTGTTATCAACTTCAGTTGTCAATAAATGTTCTAAAACTTCTTTAATTATAACTCCTGTCTTGTATAAAGACGGATTCCATTCTTGTACTAGTCTGAGAAAACCTTGCGAATCTACTTTCAGGTATTCATAAAAGATCAGTTCATAAATGTGAGGACTTAAAGCTTGTTCGGGAACTCTAGGTACATAGGAACTGATAGTTCGTAGTTGGTTTACTTCAGCAAATTTAAGTATTCGATTCTCCCATAAAACTTTATCATTCTTGCATATCCGTGCACACAAAATTGCTGCTTCTTCATACATATGCTCTGTCATAAGATGTTCTAAGTACTGTACTCCAACAGTTACCACAGAGTGTTTAGCAGTTTTGCCTCCAATTTCTTCTAAAACTGCTATGGCCTTTTCAAATCGACTGTGCTCAGTCAACCAGTTTACTCTGTCATCAATGTCATAAGGACAGGCGACTATGATATCTTTGGGAGAGACAATAAAAAAGCGATTCTCTTCAATTAATATATCTAAATAGTAATCATTGCATGAGTATTCTTCATAACCTCTAATATTCAGACTATCAGTTGAAACTTCACAAAATTCACAATTTTTATAATCAGCAACAATAAGGGCAGGTCTTTGTGCTTTTCCTGTATCTGCATCAGGTTCCTTGGGAACACTAAGCAATACTAGCTGATCATCCAAAGGACCTAATCCACTAATAAAATAATCTGTTTGAAATGTGTATTCTGGGTCCACTAAGTATTCGGTCACATCTCTCGTTTGTAATTCGATTTGGCTTCGTTTACGTATCTGGCATATTCGTATTGTGTCAACCCATCCAATCATGAGAGTCATTGGGGCAGACCAGAGTAGATTGCATCGAAAGTCTTCTATGGATCTATTTGGACTTTTTTCCCATTGAATAAGACCCAGAGAACATCGAGCTACAAGATCATAGACACGGACACCAACCTCACTTGCCCATGCTACAAACCGATCTCTCCATGCTATAGCTTGGACATAACCTTCACACTCACAGAGCACTGTGCTTCTAAGACGATTTAAAAATGTTTTTTCATAAAGTGTTAACTTATTGTCTCCTGAAAAATGGATCAAATATTAGGTAATTTTTGCAAACAAAATTATATACTAAAATAACTACATTTATTTGGTAAAATAAATCCCTATTTAAATAATTATGCATTCATATCCTTATTTAATTGCCAGCCATTTAAAGTTATTTTATCGCATACTGAGTGTTAATAAATATTTCTTTTCTGACCCATGTTACTTAAATTTTTTATAATTGTATGAATAGATAACCAAATATAAGACACAAAATAGTGTACAAAAGGCAAATTGTTATTTATAGCATGCTTTATGGTGGTAAATGCTGTGCAAATACTTCTACAATAGAGATCATTGTTATATAAAAATATGGAGCGCATGTTTATCTATAGGTGATAAATATATACTGATTTGTTTGCAAAATGACCAGTAATTTTCTGTCTGACATTCTCTACTCATCTTGTGTTTATGGAACATTAAAGTATCTAAAGGATAATAAGCCTCAGCAATTTGAACTTCATATAAAATACAAGCAGTAATAAAGTACCTGTAAGAAACCTTCTTCCAGAGCCAGATTTATAATAGTGTGGATCCAAAGCAATAGACTTAACAACTCTGCTCAAAGTCAGATTATGGGTGTTATCATCGGTATACAAACCGTAAATCAACACTTTGCCATCGTCCGAACAACTAGCTATATAATCTCCATTTAGATCCACTGATATTTTGTTGACAGCAATAGCGTGTGCTTGTAATTCTTTCTGCTTTTTCTCTTGCGAAATTGGCACAGTGTTCCCGTCATGGTCTAGAAGATGTATGACCCCCCACTGCGTACCGAGGCAAATGAACTTAGTGTGAACACAAATACAGCTCACAGCGTCTTTCAATAGAATATTTTGGACGTCATTACCCATACGATCATACTTTAACTTGGGTTCTTCATCCGAAGGCAAGCTGTCACAACTATCAAAATTAAGAGTCATATTAAATAGTTTTTATTTCTTTCAATAATAACAATTACATGGTAGATGTATTTGCATTGTAAACATTATATATTCTTTTCCTCTTTCACCTTTGTATTTTGGTACTTTTTAATATGTGACATTAAGATAATGTTGCAATTTATTTTTTATAAAATTTTTTTAAATCAAAATATTTTTTTTTAGAATTGATTTTAATGGTCTATTTTTTGACAATCTATCAATAACTACATAGTAAAAGTAGTCGAGGCAATAAAATAGTAAAAAAAAACAAAACAAATCTTATAACGAATACCAAGTCGTTTTAAAATATCATATTCACAATTTTTGACATTAATGAGATAAAAACATTATAGCGCGAAAATTTAATTTCTATCAAAGTTCTAAAATATAAAAACGTGAAAAGAGTTAAATAAAATGAACAATAATTTTTCGAAGTTTTCGATTTCTGCATATGAAAAATATTTATCATCTTTCGGCCGCAACGTATTAAACATTTTATTAGAACAATACCAAAGTGGTATGTATAATTAATAGCTTTTAATTTTAAAATTATTTATACAAGTAAACGGAAACTGCATACCTAATACAAAATGGACAGCAGCATTTGTTGCAAGGTTTATTGACATACTGCGTTGACCAAGAACATATCATGCTTGGCATTTAGGGCTATTGTTCCCAAAATTTGAGACGCTAGGTTCAGCAGTAGACACCGATAGGGTAGGATACCGGTAGGGGATAATGATGCTTGTTAAACCGACTATTTAGTCAGAAAAAGATTCATACGCTGAATAAAATAACTTTGATAACCTCGAAGATTTTATTTAACATAAATATTAACAGCAAGTCCAATTATCAAGTTGGTAGCAATTTCCAAAATTACATTATTAACAGATCAATTGACGTCTTATGTCCAAAATCATAGGACATATTATTATTGTTAACTCATCGGAAATCTTACAACTTTCGCATCCACGCTATGATTCATCGTGCGTTTGATAGTGCGACTTTCCTAATGACCTTTCTAGAAAACAGTATATTTACAACTTGTATCATTTAGAAATCTGCAGAGTGGAGCGAATAGGTTAATGCCTTTGAATACCATTCTCAATTTAATTAATGATGAAAAATTTGATAACAGAAAACTACAAGTTCTTAAGAGACAACGTTTTTTTGATTACTTTAAAAAATATAATTTTAAAAAGTTGTAAATATTTTGTTAAAATTTTTTGATACTTTAAATTGTATTTTTAACAGACAAGTTTATTAACAACAGCAACAAATTCGACAGAATTAATTATAGAAATGCACACCTAAGAACTGACCAACATAAATTGTAAGTTCTGTACATTATTTTTATTAAACAACTACTATATGTTCGTATATTTATTTCCACTATGCTTATTCCAGTGTGAGCAACAAATGTTCTAATGACGCAAATATTTCTATTAATCTTTCAAATAACAACATTGATAATAATTGTTATTCTAATATTTACAATGAAGAGTACTCAACTGATGTCAATACAAAATTATCAGAAATAAATACTAATTTTATAACTAAATCAGAGGAACTAGTAAATTCTAAATATGACCATATTGTCCTCCGAGGCGTTGACGAAAATTCTATTTACAATAAGAGGCCGGAAAATAGTATCCAAAATAATAGTAGTTCTTTTGATGTTATTAATCATACTGAAGATCTTTTAAAACAAGGTCCGGCTATAAATAACAAAATGTTAGATTCTATGGATAAAGTAGCATGGGAAGATATGTTGGATTCTGCATTACTGTCTAATCAAGATTTTAATGTCAACGTAGCCTCTACGAACGTAGTTTGTGATAACGAGATTCCGAAAAAAATACCTGAAAATGATAAAACAGTAATGAACATAAATGAAATAAGTAAAAGGAACAAAAAGGATAAAAATAAACCGAACATAGAAGATATGATATCGAAAAAAATAAAGAAGATTCCAAAAGAAATTCAAAAAGAATATAAACCAAATTTTCGAAAACAAAAATATACTAAGACGGTTAAAAATTGGTTGAACGATGTAAATTTGTTGCAAGCAGAGCATAAAGCAGAAATCCGAACACAGGGCGACCTTAATAAGTTTGGTGATGAAATTGTCAGTGTAACCAGTAAAAAATGTAATATAGAAATAACGTTTAAAAAAGCTTCAGGAGAACACAAACTTAAGAAAACCGTTCAAACAAAATTAACAAATGATAATGGAATTATGAAATTTTGTAAGCCAAAAGGTTTGGGCGATACTGACAAACATGAAACAAATACGATAGAAAGAAATAAAGACAAGAAGATTAAATCTACATTTTTAGCACCGATCAAATCCCAAATTCCCGTAAAAGATTTAACTTACACGATACTGTTTATAGATGATGATTCACGCGATCATTTAGATACGTTTCGAACGGTTGGCGAAGAAATTACAATGACACTTATGTACAGGTAATGTACAGCATTAATGTTTATATGAAAAAAACTTCAGAGTAAAACTAAAATTTTTTCATATTTATTACACACAGCGATTTCTGCCAGTTGAACTGTGAGTACGCGCAGGATATCGGAGTACCGCAGGGCATTATGATTCTTGTTAAAGACACATTCTACTGTTTAACAACAGCTGCTTCCAAATATAAGTAAGTCACTTCGAGTAGTCCCTATTTAAATTATATTGCTTTTATTTATTTTTCCGTAACGTATTCCAGAGATATAATACTACAATTGATGGCTAGTAACACGGTGGTTTGTTACGAGGGTAAGAACATTCTAATATATCTCAGCAATCGTTTTGGATTGATGGAGAGTATGGCTGATTTAAAAATATTTGATGCCAAGGTAAGTACTCTAAAAGTAACATGTATGTGTAAATGACGTCTAGACCTTCTCTTTATTTACTATGTGTAACAGTAAAATTTCATAGAACTAAAATTATTTATTTAATGTTTTAAACATTTTTGCAATAGCTTTAATACAAAATAGGAAGTTTTGAAATTATGTTGTATTTATGTCAGTATTGAAGAAAAAAATAAATAAAATGAGGCAATGTTGATAAATGTCATTTTATTAACAGAGCGGAGGTAGCCTTCTGGAACCAGACAATCCACCTGACAAATTTTCTGATTTGCAAAAAATAGTTGCATTCGAACCAGACTTCACGATTGCAACGGACTGTTCCAAGCAGAAGGCGGCGTGGTATATGTGCACCCTCAGAGATTGCTGGAACAACGTCCAACAAGCCCTAGTAGCGCAAGGACTCTGGACTGTATTTGCCGAGATCGAAATGCGTGTTTTACCCATAATTGCAGGTTAACTCACTACTGTCAATGGTATTAAACCAAACATATAAAACTCTTGACATTAGTAAACAATTTTAATAAGAAAAACTTTATTTGTTTTATTACTAACAATAATATTGATTATATCACAAAAAATATCGTGACGCAGCTCACCGGTCCTCGCCGGCTTTACTAACCTGAACTAGGTGTACAGTACAAACGTTCCAACGTTAGTTTCATGTTAAACTAGTAAGATCTCTCTTTTTTTGCATCGGAGATTAGAAGGTGCAGGTTTTATTGAAACCGTTAACGCTTACTTTACAGCAATGCAACACCGTGGCGTGCGCGTGGATCTGGACAAATTAAAAAGTATGGAGGCTCTGCTAGTAGAGAGAATGAAGTATGTGGAGCTGGATTGCTACAGGGTAGCGGGCAAGACGTTCCAAATAAACTCCACGGCCCAAGTGCGCGCCATTCTATACGATGAGCTGAAGTTAGATTCCAAATGCAACGTGAAGATCAGGGAAACGATCTGCAAGGGAGCGAAATCCACATCCGAAACAATGGTTGTTAATTTATTCTTCTTTCATTGCTTTTATTAACTCGATTGTTACCGACATCGCTACAGGACTTGAGAAAGCGGAGGTTCGATCCTCGCTGAGCCAGATTTGCTAATGATTGCATTAAACCTTCCAAAATGTATTTATTTAAAATCTTGCCGCACTTACGATTACCACTACAGCCAGCCTTCCTTTGGCCGATTGTAGTTCAGTTGTTATGATATATATAAAGTTTATTGGTTTACTTTACGTCTTTGCACGCTCGTAATTTTAACTTAATCTACTGTTTATTATTTTATTGCAAAAGTGAATTGTGTATTCTTGTGAGAAATAAAGATTCTTAAATCTAAAACCAGTCCGTTAAAATGTGAAAGGTTACTACTCTACCCTAAGTGGAAATAAGAGTTGCAGTGGTAACGAACCTGACAATTTGACAAACAGTTAATCAGTTTGTGTTTTTTGTGTAGCTTCGAAGTTTAATGAATAAGCATCCACTGCCCAAACTGATCCTGGAATACCGTCACTTGCACAAAGCGCACTCCACTTTCCTGTCGGGGATAGCGCATTGTGCCCAGGACGGATTTGTTCGGCCTGTTTGGTATCAATATTTATTATTTTTTACTTCATTCCTTTTAATCATAAACTAAGAAAACATTAAAACTTAGTTAACAAATATAAAAGATTATAATTTATTCGCTAATGATGGCGATGGAGGCGGGAAGGTTCTGAGAACCAACAATAACTTAAACATCGATATTAATTTAAGCTATAACTGTAAACTTTTAGTTTATATATTAACAGCTCTCTTCGTGATCCCACCGCTGGGACTGTTGACTACTTTCATCCGCAGGGAACAAAGTGCAGCATCGACGGGTCGGATCGCGTCCAGCAGCCCTAATATACAGGCCGTACCGAAGACACCTTTCAGTCTCACGCTCTTCCCCGCTGAGAGCGACGGCCACGGTAACGACCATTGTTTACTTTTCTGCTATTGCGGTTAATTCCTTATGTTCAATTTTAAAGAAATGGATATTGTAAATATTAAACACGTCTTTGTGTTTGTTTTTATTTATAAAATTTACAATCTTGTGGGAAAAGGCGCCGAGTCCCTACAGTGGGGACATTGTCAGAACTGCTATATCAACTTTCAAAGCTAATTCAGTTTTTCAGTTTACACTATTAGCTTTGTTTGTTATGCTCCTAACTTGACGCCAAGCAGTACTGCTCCAACATTCGAATGTCCCGGATTCAGTAAGAACATAGCCAGTAGTCACCCGAGGTAAAAACAACGGCCCGAGAGAGTAGACCAGTAGAGAGTAAGTGATGCCGTGTATCGATATACTCGTAACATATCGATATATGGATGTAGTGCGAGCGTATCGTTTGCTACCAAATGAATGACTGTTGTTGATGTTATTTGCATGTGGATGTGTTTACCGCGACGAAGACGCGGGTGTGGTGAACTTGAGGTCGGTGTACACGAGCGGCGGGGGTAGGCTGCTGCTTGCAGCGGACTTCCGGCAGGCCGAGTGCCGCGTGCTGGCGCTGGCTGCGGCAGACGGGCCGCTGCTTCGCGCGCTGCAGAGCGAAGACCTGTTCCGCGTGCTTGCCGCCGAATGGTACTGCGCCCCCGGTCTCTTGCTGACTGATGATTTATTTCATACGTTGAACAGCTCCTAACAGATTGGGGCACGTTGCGATACTGCGGATACTTATTACAGTTTACTATAGTATTACATTAACATTTAAAATGTAATTGTGTTACCATGGTTAGGCAGGTACCGTGGCAGAACCGTGAACGATTCTATTGAGCCTTGTTGTTATTAGCTACGTTATATTTACCAGCAGGTGAACGCAAAAAGGCAATAAAAATGTTTATCGACCATTCTTATGTAGTGTAGGGTAAAACTACTAACTAATGATAATACAAGTTCGAATTAAGTTTAACTTTGGTTTACGATTCAGTTAGCGCAGAAATGTGGAGATCCGCAGAAGAACTAATGTCACCGACATAGCCCAAAACATTGCTAGAGTTAAGTGGCAGTGGGCAGGGCACATAATGCGCTTATTTTAGAACGTACGTTTGATTTTGTGTCTGTTTAGTGTCTCATATTTGTAATTTATTTTGATTAAATAGCGTTTGTATTTTGTGCAAGGATGAAAAAGCCGGAGGTAGATGTATCGAGCGAGGAGCGTGAGCGCACCAAGCGCGTGGTGTACGCGAGCGCGTACGGCGCCGGCGCCGGCAAGCTGGCGGAGGTGCTCGGGAGCGGCTACGAGCACGCGCTCGCCGTCGCCGCCAGCTTCAACAGTGAGCACCGCTCCCTTACAATCCTATCACTTTAGTTTATTAAATGTTAGTGGGTTAGACCTTCCACCGTATCGTACCGATTACGAAGGGATGAGACGCATAATGTCGTCTCCCAGTCTCCAGCTGTCCGTTCAATATACACTACTTCCTTTTATCTTTAGCACGGGTTGAGAGTTGAGAGTACTCCGTTTGTTGGCTGCACTGGATATTAACACGAGCATTCCACAAGGGACTTTTCCGTCGCTGAAGAGTTTCGGACGCGCAGTCGTGTCGCAGTGCGAGCGGGACGGCAAGCTGCGCACGCCGTGCGGCAGAACGAGACACTTCAGGGACATCTCGAGCGCGCGCTACGCGACCAAGGCGCAAGCGGAACGGAAAGCCATCAATTTCATTATACAGGGTGGAGGAATTACTATATCTATAAAGTTAAAATCCGATTTTTTTTATTTAATTATATTTACAAGTTTATAAGTCATCAACTAAACCAAAGGCAAAGACAACGATGGGCGCCTGTCGTTGAGCTAGCAGACAGCTTGCACGTTGTGCTGCTATCCAGTTGCTAACTCTAGGCCGTGACTCTAGACCGAAGGGAAACCTTCGTAAAGATGTCTTGTCTTCTAGGAAGTTATTTTGTTGAATTAAGCAACAAGACAGCAGATATGCAGCTCGCTGGTCTAATGGTTAGAGCGTGCGGCCTTCATTCCGAAGGTCGCGGGTTTGGATCCCGGCATGTACCGATGACTTTAATATTTAAGTTACGTACATTTGTGAACTTTAGCAATAACAGCGAAATACAAACGGTGAAGGGAAACATCGCGAGGAAATCACCAATCCGCATTGGGCCTGAGTGGTGACTATGCTCACCGCCCTCATATTAAAGGCCTGTACCCCAAATGTGAAGTCGTAAATTGGCTGTTGAAAAAAAAGTGATATGTCTGCCCAAAATATGGCGCTAGTTAAAATGATATCACGCTGCACCACATGGTGCTCGTCGCCTGAGAAATAAGATGTTTAATCTCGTTAACCCAGTAATTACACGAAAACAAGGAGCAGCTCTGCTCCATCTACTTTGGGTAGACGGTACCGTAACGGTTTATTTCGATCGGATCGGTTTACCGATACAATAAAAAAAACAAATGTTTTGACGGTGACTATGTGGCAAAGGAACTGCCGCGGATCTGTGCAAGATGGCGATGGTGAAGACGGAGGAGCGGCTCCGGGCCAACGTACCTCCGGTGGAGTGCCGGCTGCTGCTGCAGATACACGACGAGCTGGTGTGGGAAGTGCGCAACGAGCACCTGAACGCTGCCGCAGGTACGACAGTTGACACGTCCTTAACGTTTCAAACATACGCATGGCGGTAGTGTTCCCATGCATCTGCAGGTCGGAAGCTCTATAGAACATGTTTATTTAAAGTTTCAGAGCCGCCAGGGTCGAGTGTTAATAGTATTATGCAAGTTACAGGTTTCTAGTTTGAAGGTCTAGTAACTATTGTAATTACTTCGGTAACAATGTTGACATCTTGTGTCTGATGGCGCCATATTGTTACTGGCGTGTGTTCGTGGACGTAATTAAGGAAACTGCGACAATTATTAAATTATCAACTAGACTCGTATTATATATATATATATATATATATATATATATATATATATATAATATAATCAAAAATAACATAATAAAATTTCCAAAAGAAATGTAATTAATATTCCGACAAAATAAAACACACTGAGTTATATATATATATATATATATATATATATATATATATGTGTGTTGTGACTTTATTATAGATTTAAGTGTTCAGCAACAAGCGCGGGACAGCTTCACTAATTGCACGCTAGCAACACCGACCAGTTGTTACTTTTCCGTGTTGCGACAGAATCAACTTCTAACTACAGTGTTTATGTTAATTTTTTTTTACGAAGCTGTAATAAAGACGGCTATGGAAAATTGCGGATACGAGTGCGGACTGCCGACGATGTTGCCAGTGGCGCTGAGCTGCGGACCGAATTGGGGGGAAATGAAGGAATTTACACCAGACGTATAAACTTATTTTTTAAATTTCGACAGTAAATACATTACACAATAAATAAATGTTTTTTTTTTATTTAACCTAGTTATTTAGTGTTTCTACAATATTTATTTATTTATTATTAAGAAACCAACAGCGTTATTATTAACAAAATTTACAAGTATTTAAAGCTTATGTATAAGGCTAATATAAATGTTTCTTTGTATATCAAATTAGGACGTTGGTATGCGCAGATAGATAGTCAAATTAAAAGGAAGGAAAGGTTGGAATAAAACTAAAAAAAAAATAAGTTGATCAAGGCTACAACAGTAAATGTGGAAAATTAATGCCGGTGAAAATATTTAGGTAAAGAAGACAAGTAATAATACACAAATAGATATCTTAAGTTAATGCATAAGTTGGCGTGCGTATAACAACATGAAATATTATTTGTTGTTCAGTGTTGTCGGAACGCTTCGGCGACGTGTTTCTTGGACAAAAAAATATTTTTAAGAAAGAATATATCTGCATCAGTAAATTCCGGGTTATATTCGTGGTATTCTTATTCATGGTGAGTTGTTTGCGAAATTTGTCGACCGACCCGGTACATGTAGCAAAGGCATGTGTCGAGTGCAGCGCGAAGGTGTGCAGGACGCTATCCGCGCCACCGGCTCTTCACAATCTAATTTATCGTTTATGGTATTATAGAGAAAACACATATCCAGTATTATACGTCAGTCCTCTAGAGTTAAAATACCAAACCGACGACAATTTTGCCGGTGTGCATTACCGGTAATTTTGATGTTTCATGAACTTCTTTTGAAGACGCTCGATACGATTTAAGTAAAATGAGTATTGAGTCGACCATACTTGACTAACATACTCTAAAATATTGCGTACGAACGTACAGTACCCCCCAACGGGTTCTCGCCTTGTCGTGGCGGAGGGGCTTAGTAACCGTGGTCCGGCACACGGTGAAGCGAAGTGGAACCCACCCGGCCAGACCGCGGTGAAGGGCCGGCCGAAGCGGCCGCTCCAAGTAAGAGCTCCGGAGACCCACCGAGAGCTCACTGGAGCGGCGAGGTGGAGTTGCGGAGGGAATACCCTCTGCGGCTAACAACGGGTGGTAGCCGGCCCAACATTGGATCCGTCGCAGGGACCCGGAAGAGTTTTCTTTCTGGGCTTCCATGGCCTCTGGGCGACGGGTTCAGGAGAATCCGTTGTCCGCGCGACAGCAGGAGGCCGAGGAGCGGGCGCGCTGCATGTTCCAGCGTGTCCCTGCGGCGGCGGAAAGGAAGGGTTCAACCGTCCCTCCCGAGGTGGGGCTGCGCAAGCGGCCAGCGCCGGCGGAGTCACGGATGGGGCGATAGCGTTCCCGTGACCCTGCCATCAGGCGATGAGTTGGAACATCGTGGAGGTTTTAGTCGGTGCAAGTCCGACATAACCCGTCCTTGCCCTCGCGAGGACGGGTTACGGGCGCATGCATTTCCTCCACGTTAAAAAAAAGTACAGTAAACAGTTTTAATAGCTACGACATCTTCAAATGGTTTACAGCACCTAATGATAAATCCCAGACGTCGGAACGCTTTTGCCGTTACATTATCTACATGGTTTCTAAATAACACTTTGTTATAAAGTATACTCCTAGATCATGAACTACATTAATTCTTTCAATATTGTCACCATCAAAATTATATATAATGGGATTTTATCTACAGGTAAAGCTGATGCATTGGCATTTTTGTACATTAACTGTTATTTGATTACCAGCATAATATTTATTTAGGTTTATTAAATCGTTTTGTAAGTTAATGCAATCTGATAATGAGGTTATTTTGCAAAATATTTTTTTTCATCTGCATACATAAGATGTCGAGCATGTTTAACTTGAACAGATATGTCGAATAGATATGCATTATAAAGTAATATAATTGGAGTAAATTTGTTATCATAAAATAAGGAAGAAAATTTGACTTTCGGTAGTTTCATTAACTACCGAGCAATGTGTTTCGCATATAGTAACAGAAAATAGAATAAAATTTTGATTCTAAACTATGTTATAGTATTTAATACGTATATATATATATATATATATATATATATATTACGATGAAACACCGAAATCTGGAGAATATCGACATTCACCGGTGAGTGTCGACATTCACCATGCACTAATAGTAAATGTTCAACATGTCCAAGATTTATATGTTTTTCTCCGTAATTCAGTCGCGATAAATTTTACGCCTCTCTTTCTGAGAGGAATAACTAAGAACTAAAAATACACAGTACTTTCAAAATGAGAAACGAAAATAATACAGGTAAAAAACTTAATTATACAGTAAATTTTAAATGAGAAAATAAAATAATAGTAATAAAAAACTTACTAAATTATGTAAATCAAATCTTATTTATTGCAACAACTTAAACTATTATGATACTGAATTGCACAAGAGGCCCTTGCTTTTACAACTGCATTTATTTGTGGAACACTTCCTTTTGTAACGACACCGTGTATAGCCTTGCCCACCGCTTCTCGAATTAGCTGCAGCTGCTTCTCTCAGCGAAATTTCTTGAAAAGAATTCTTATTGATGGAAAGGAGCTTTTCTTTACAAATTTCGACCTAATTACGTGTGTAAAGCTGCTAGAGGATACCATTTTCATTCGCAAGTTCATAGAAGTCGGAGTCTTCCATTCCAACAACAACCGCTAACACATTTCGGTTATCTGCACGACCACGGTCGACATCAGGGTCTTGTATTCGTACAGTATCACCAATTTGAACAGGAGGAAATTGATTTTGTGAAGTTCGCAACATTTTTGTTGCTTGCAGTAGAAGATTCTCTTTCGCGGCCGCTCTGTTTTTATAGAAATTAACTCGTGTTTTTCATTCAGAACTTGATGTGAAGACGTGGTAGTTTGCAAGTCCTCTTCCATATTTTTCTTTGGAATTTGGCTTTCGGTTTGACCGCCGCTCCAATTTTTTTTGAAGTATTACCAGTTTCTTTAAGCTGTTCTTCGATTTAAAAATAATGGCGATTTCTTCAAGTTGTTCCTCAGTTTCGATAATTGCGATTTGTTCGCTAGGCAAAAAAGATGATGCTATGCCTCTTTTCGCCTTAATGCCAAACATGGCTTCATAAGGACTTTGGCGTATTCCTTCGTGGTATGTAATGTTTTTGGAAGATTGAACAAAAGGTAAACCTTCTGACCATTTATTTGTATTGTTATCGTTCATCCTTGCAGTTTGCATATTCTGTTTATCCTGATTGACCCTTTCAACTGAGCCTTGTGTTTGACTGTGACGAGGCTTTCTATGAACTATCCTAACATCTTTCCACATAGCGCATGTTTCGGATATGACTTGATTACTGAATTCTCTACCATTATCTGATTGCAATATTGCTGGAGCACCAAATGTTAAAAATATTGGAAAAATGTGATACGCTACTTAGTTTTCAAAGGTCGTAGCTGAACAAACTTAGTTAAATGATCTTGATACGCCATTATGAACTTATATTTACCATCTAAGTTGGACTGCAGATCTATCAGATCAACTTGACATCTTAAGTTTAACTCAGAACTGATCATTGGTTTCACAACAATACCTTTCTTAGGTGCACTGTGTTTCATTTGACACTGGTTGCATAGATTTAAATACAACATTACAACTTCATATGTAATATTTTTGTATTTATTTTGCAACTCTTTAAGCATACGTGTTCTTCCTCCATGGCCTCTCCTGATGTGAGCTTCATATAGTATACTGAACAATTTCTTATTGGTAACAAAATACTGTATATTCGTTTCTCCTGGTTTTAAGGGTACAATTAACTTCTCTTCATAATTAATGTTGAAAATGTCAAAACGTTTCAATCGTCTGTACTCCAAAGGTGTGTTGCACTTAGTTTTAACAGAAACCACTTCAGAAACTATTTTAGAATACTTTTCTCGAGAAAAATAAAAGCAATTGTCTTCTCGTGTACCGTCAATGAATACATTTAACTTTTCAAGAAAAAGATCACGATTCACTGCAGTATCCATTCTGTATAAATCAGGAAATCAGAAAAAAAAATTTAAAAAAACTTTGCTCTCACCAACGAACCCTGCATATGCATAAGACTGACAAAGCTGACTGACTTCTCCAGCACAAAGGATTTAGCTGGAAATAGCCAGACGCCTCTTTGTCGGCTCCTCTCTTAACGACCTCCACCAGAACATATCTGTGATTGTCGACATACACTCGTGAGGGTCCGAATGTAATGAAATATTCGATATTTCACCGACGTATTTGGTGTTTGTTGACATTCACCGGTGAATGTCGACATTCTCTGATTTCGCACTTTCACGGTAACATATATATATTTAATTATATATTTAACATATCTATATAAATAACAAATCGAATAAGTCCTATAAGAATTAAAAAATTATTTTGTTTTGTTAAGATTAGGTTCTTTTATTACACGAAGCGACGAGACGAGCGGGACATTAACCCGATGGTAAGTGTTACGCTTGCACACAATAATGCGGTGCTAGTTAGGACCGTATACACTGCACCACATTGCGCTCGTCACCTTGAGATAAGATGTTGAGATTCGTTACCCTAATAATTACGTTGGGGCACAAGCCTACCCTCAATACGAGGACGATGGGCCATGGTAACCAGGCGGGCCCAATGCGGATTGGTGACTTCACACACACCTTAGAATGAATTGTAGTTCATGCACAGGTTTCCCTCACGATGTTTCCATCACCGTTTATATTTCGTTGTTCTTACTAAAGTTCTTTGTTTTTATGGTGATGTTTGCGCCGAAGTTTTATTGACAACTATTGCGGCTTCATCGGAATCAGGGCTCGCGGATCTGGTATACGCGATCTAAAATAATAATAAAAAGGAACTAAAAATAAGATTAAATTAAAATTAAACCAAAACTTTAATGAACCCAAAATACAAAAACTAAACAAAAACACGAAAACATAAACCTGAAGTCAAAACATAAAAATTTAAAAATTTACATATGAATTTAAGAGGCGCACGTCGTGCGTGGGATGGCGACAATGACTATGAGGTGATCACCTTCGCCTGTATCACGAACCGAGGGCGGTGATAATCGAAGGCGGTGATAACCGCCCGGACAGCCGGGTGTGATTTGTGTGCGCGGTGTACGAGCTTGGCAGGCGCCACAACCAGCGGCGGAAGCGGCGCGTCCGAAATGTGGTGAATCCGTGATTAGTGTCTCTACGCTTTGATGTCGTGCTGTGCGTGTTGGTGTCGTTGGTGGGTGGATCGTGTTTGTCGGGCCGACCCTTTGCGTCGATGTGGAGCGGAAGCACGTTCCGAAGACGTCGATTCTTACTGGTGGCATCGGGGATCGGGACGTAGTCCACTGTTTGCTCTATTAATGGGTTCGAGTGGTGTGTGGCCTTGGCAAAGTGATAGATAGCCGTATCTTGTATGAATTGTGCTACCGAAGGAAGTTTAAGGTCGCTGTGCAGGTCGACATTTCGTTGATACCATTACGCACCCGTGGCCTTACGGGTGAAGTGGTTTTGTATGATCTGTGTGGGTTTGATGGTGTTAGAGGAAGAGTGCGCAAATACAAAGCACGCGTAAGTCATAATAGGTCGTAAGCAGGCCTTGTACAAGTGCACCTTATGTTTTAGGGCTAGTTTGCTAAATTTGCAGAGCAAGGGATGAAGTCTGCTCATTACAAAGGCAGCCTTGTTCCTCACTCTGCCAATGTAGCTCTGGAAATTTAGACTTCGGTCTAGGTTAACCCTGAGATATTTGACCAGTCTCTCCAAAGGTCAGGACGGTGGTAGATATATATTGGCTTGGGAGTGGCGCCTAAAGCGCGACTGGGGATCCGGGATTTCCTTTTTCTTGAGAAATGTAGGGCTTCGCTCTTGTCCGGGTTGACATCGATTCGCCTAGGCGCTTAGTTACGGACTGGAGGCGATTTGTCAACCGCGGCAAGACAGGGCCCGAAAGGTAGAGCGTAGTGTCGTCTGCGAATAGAGCCAGGTTTACTACGAGGTCTCTAGGAATGTCGCTGGTGTACACCGAGAAGAGGATAGGGGACAAACAGGAGCCCTGCGGAACACCCGCTCTGATGCGACGGGAAGTGGAATGAGCGCTTCCCGCTCAGTAGCGAAAGGTGCGGTTCGACAAGAATGCTCTGACGATGGTGACGAGCCTGTCCGGCACCTTAAGTGCGTTCAACTTGTAGATCAAGCCATCGTGCCAGACTTTATTGAACGCCTTGGCTACATCAAAGAAGAGAGCTACGCTGTCATGCGGCCTTTTGCGCGTGAAACCTTTGAGGACATACTCCACCAATTTGTGTACTTGGTGAATGCAGGAGTGATCTCTTCTGAACCCAAATTGTTCGTTGAGCAGAAGATGGTTCTCCGACACAAAGTTGGAGAGATGCGTAAGGATTAGACGCTCATAAACCTTTCCCATGTTACAGAGGAGGCTTATCTTTCTGTAGTTGGAAGGAATGTTTCTAGGCTTGTTTGGCTTAGGAATTCCCACAACTTCGGCCTCTTTCCAGGCGTCCAGAAAGAAGCAGCTGGAGAGGAGCACGTTGAATATGATCGCGAGCAAACAGATCATATGAGCGGGGAGGGACTTGAGTACTCTGTTCGAGATGCCATCAAGGCCCGAGGCGGACTTGGATTTTAGTCCTCTGATGGTAACTGCGACCTCGTCTTCTGAGATCGGAGTTAGGGGTGGACCTACCGGAGGGATAAAGGATCTGCGTACGATCTCGTCCTCCACCAGTTTTAGGTGAGTGGGGTCGGCTGGAGAAGATGACGGTGTGCACTGGTTCTCCAGACTGTCGGCTATGCACTCGGCCTTTTCATCACCCTCGAAAGCCAACGACGACGCGTCGACGTCTCTGACGAGGGGTGACATGAATCCAGGGTTCTCTAAATTGAGCCCCCGAGCTAGACACCAAAAAGCGTCCTTGGGAGGCTCGAGGTGGCCGAGTAGTGAATCCCAACTGACGGCTCTGTGTTCTCTGACGCGCTCTTTGACAGCCCTCTGAAGACGAAGCGCATTAACTCTATTCACTTCG
Organism: Ornithoptera alexandrae; assembly: GCA_029030555.1. NCBI lineage: Eukaryota > Metazoa > Arthropoda > Insecta > Lepidoptera > Papilionidae > Ornithoptera > Ornithoptera alexandrae. The sequence goes on along the minus strand of JARDVY010000303.1, from coordinate 11,732,112 downwards.
GAGCGGGACCTATCGTACAGTGTTAAGGCGACGTTTTTCAACCTGATCAGGCGTCAAATGTCTTGAGGAAGAGCCCCGAATTGAGGTTCCAATTGGAGTACCGTCCTCGCGGAGTTTTCGTACTAAAGTTCACAAATGTACATAACTTAAATATTAAAGTCATAGGTACATGTCAAGATTCGAACCCGCGACACACGAACGGCGAACCTAGTAATGTTTGCACAGTACTGTTTGTCGGCTGCAATAGGAGGTGCGGTGGTACCTACCTTGATGGTCTCCGGCAACAGACCTGCCACCAGTAAAAGTTAAATTAGGTTATATTTTTTATGTTAATTACAAAATTACGATGTTGAAATTATAAATAATACAACAATATCTGACTTGAGGCATTTATTTATTAACTAGTTTATACTAAACTTATAAACACTTCACATTAATGGAAATATATGGAACTTAAATTTAACGTCATTGAATGATATATTACATAGAAAGTAGTTTTGCATTTGAACGAATCAAATTTGAAAGATTTTACATATTACTTCTCTACTTGAGATCTATCAAAGTGAAAATATGTTTAGTAATGGAATACACGAGAAAGTTTATTTAGTTTTACTAATTCTGAGACACACACAAGAAACTTCTAATGAATATATGTATATAAGTATCTTAATCGATAAACAGATTTTTTTAATAGACTAGAACAAAACTTTTTAAAGTTTAATTAAAATTATCTCAGCTCTTAAATATCAACACTACAAGCCTGCTGCAATATAATACTGCGAACAGAGGAGGTACACAAACAATGATTAATCATTAATATTACAGTAATACTAAAATGTGTTTTATTGGTTTCAAAGTATATTATTTTAATGTCTTAAATGTTAATCTGCATATTTATAATAAATAAATAATCATAAAACATAGGCAGTAATCAGAACGAAACTATTAACTAAAATAACATCGAATTATATTAATATATAATTAACTGATACTTGTAATCCCTGTAACTGAAAACATTGCAATTGCAATAAAACTGTACAACATATTTTCTTTAATACTTAATTCTTGCTAAAGTTAATGTACATAATCTGTCACAATGTGGACAATTTAGATGAGTAGCTTCTGTATTTATAGAAAGCATTAAGTTGTGTCAGTTTAAGTCTTGACACCAATCAATGTGAATAGTTTGTTAGCGGTGACGGTGGCAGCCGTGTGCCTGGCGGTGTTGAAGCCCTCCTTGTCGAAGTACTCATGGTTCTCCGACATGATGCGCTTGCGCTCCACGTTCCTGGCCTCCGGATCGTGAACCAGCATTGTGTACCGGGAGAGTTCACGTGGAAATCTGATTTTTTTTATAAAGTGAAAATTCTTAAAAAGTAATACTAATTGAATAATTAAAAATTAACTAATGAGAGATTAACTTTATTATGGATTACATGTCATAGATTTCTCTTGCCAGAGACCTAAATGAGTAATTATTATGTAATATAAATATATATATACATATATAACTTACCGTAGAATTTTCAACTTCTTGGCTGTAATTCTCGCGGAAAGGTCGTCATCTTCGCCGCCCCAACCATGAAATCTGTTTGAAAATCCATTAACAGCAATATACTGATTCGAACGGATAGCCAGTGCTCCACCAACCAAGTAATCATAAGTCAGTACATATCTGAACTTATCAATGCTCGCGCTCATATGGCGCGGCTCGTAAAGGCAGGCGTACAAGTTGCCCAAATCCAGTGGCAGGAGGTCTACATCGTGGAGGATGAGGCAGGGGAACTTGTCGGCTATAGCGTGCTTAGCTCCTACATTGTACAGAAGCCCCTTGTTCCATATCTTGTCATCTTGCTGTTCCACAACGTATATGCTGTAATAATTGTGATAACTAAAATTTCACTGCATCTTAAAATCAGTTAGAACAATTTTAAATAACTTAAACAGTTAAGAACTTTAGAGGGTGGAACTAAAGCTTTTGGGTCTGTATATTTAAATAGCTAAACTAATTTCAGATATTTTTACAGAATACTCTTAGCAATCATTAAATAGATGTAAATCTTAAAAAATATTAATAAGGAAACACAAATTTATTATGAAAGGGTTAGTCTACAGTCAACATGGGGAACCGTAATATCTCTCTTTCATATACCACAAGTGGAAGATGAGGATTTGAATGAAGCATCTTAACTCCATCATCTGACATAATTTTGTGCATAACATATACCAAAATTAATACAATAAATCTTACCAATAATGAATGCCTTGTTTACGAAGAAAGTTATGCATGTATGGTATAAAACTGTCTAGCTGGCTTTGTCTCTTTCTGTATGTGACAATAACCGCAATACTTATCGAAGGATTGCAGTTCTCAGGTATGTAGCTGCCATTGACCAGTCCCGTCGGCATGAAATCTTCGTAAGTCTTAGCAATATTTGAGGGTCGAATGGATGTTGTGCTTTGTAAAATTGCATCATAGTGGCAATTTGGTTTGTCATTTGCTATAATTAGATTTGGATTTGATTTAAAATAGATATTATTCAACAAACTTTCTCTAGGTATATGGTCATAGTTATATTGACCATATGACGCAAAAAACTGTACAGCTCCTATGAGGCATAGCAGAAAAATTACACACGAGCTGATCTTCAGCTGCAATATTCTGTTGAATGAGATCCATTTTCCCATTTCTGCAAATTCATAATTGCAAATTTATTATAATTAAGTTTATAGCATTCATTGGATTTTTACATTATTTTGAACAGATTTTATAAAAGATAGCAATGATTTTAACACAAATGAATAATTTACAACAGGAAAACATTAAGGTAATTAAAAGAAATGTTAAAAACACTTCTCCGTAAATTCTACCCATTATATATTAAGATTGCAAAATGAGTATTTACAGTGGATGGCAGATAAATCAAAAGTTGTTCATTGACCAGTGATAAGAGCCACATGTTATAGTTTCCTGAAATATCTCATCCCTAACAAGATGATTAAAAAAAGAACCAAGTTTATTGACATCATTCTCTGAGTAAACAAACTTAAATAGCATATAGCCAAGGGTTGTAATAAACAAGTTCTTGTATTGATATTGTCAATTGGCAAACAGTTAAAAACATATTGGATATAGATTGAGAATGACTGGTATTAATTGCATAAAAGTGTTAAAAGATTGATACATTAGGTGCTCTGGTTATATGTACCCAGAAGGTCTCAGGCGACAGAGAGCTACCATCAGTGAACACAAACGCTTTTACTCAAATAGATGAAAGTTTATACAGAAAAATTTAAATATCCGTCAGATAATATTAAAAACTTTAAAATTAATATCTCATAGTGTTTTTTTTTTGGACATATTTCCAACATTCAATTTTTATATATATTTTTTAAACATTGTGTATGTCACAACTTACTTTTCAAATATTCTGGTGACGTTATTTATCTCTTGGTAAACTTTTACTTTATAGCCGAAGATCGGGCTAAGTGGCGTTCTCTGGGAGAGGCCAATGTCTAGCAGTGAATCGCCGTAGGCCGCTGATAATCTATCTCTCAATATACACGAAATATTCTGTGCTCTCTTTTGGTTTTATATTGATCTAATCATAAGATTCTAATGTCAATTTCAAACAATGCGTTCATTAATATAAAATTATAATGGATGCATTCATCATTTAAAATTAATACCCACTTATTTTATAAATATAAATAGATAACGAAGAGCTTCAAGGTCAAATAGGTAGAGACAAAAAGGGTGCTTTGTATTTATATTCGAAAATTGAAGATTATTATATATTTTTTTTCTAGACTGCGGCTTTTTTTTACTAGGTATTAAATCGAAATAAAAAGTGACCAAAATAAAAATTTCAGAGTTGGTTTAATATTATCTATAAACAATTGCTATTGCAAAAAATAAGTCTGGCGTTGAAAGAGAATTACCTGGTGTTCAGGCAGTCATTCCAGTCTTTTAATCAATAATATTAACAATTTAACCCGGGACCGATCGATGTGATCTTTGGGGGAGACATATCCAGTAGTTGACGTTTATTGGCTGATGATGATAATTAACGACTTATCTATTAGTTTTTAAATGTTTAGAATTTAATTTCAATTACCACTCATCTTTTGTAATGTCATCTTACTATCTATTAAACCATAAGAGAATCATCGGACTATATTTCGAAGTAGTTATCACCGCAGCTATACTCGCCGAACTATTGTTGAATATAATGAAATTACAGTTCTTTAAAATATGGCATTTCGTCTTAAAAGTTTAAAATTATTTTGGGGAAGCACTTCCTCCCAGGTAAACCCAATGACCAGAGCATCTAACAGCACGATGTCAATAAAAAACAAAAAATATTTCTAAGATGTAACATACTAGTAAATTAAAAACAAATTCTTCTAGTTTTAATATGTTTACAATTTATTTTCATATTATTTTACCTTCATTCTGTGTATATAAGTACCACTGTGTAGAAAATATTAAACCTTCAAATACCAAAACATTATATTTTATATGAAGCTGTGGCCAACCTCTAATATTTTAATAAATAGTTATTTTTATTAGAAATTTGTATTGCAGCTTTATTGCACATACATCCAAGGTCAAACTGAATAACTATCCAGTTAGAACTAAAACAAACCATTTTTAGTTACTAGTGCAGTTATTATCTATTGTGACACACATCCTGATTTCTTTATCATATCTAGGACAAGGTAGTCCCACACTAATGACAAATATTCCACTGTTTTAGATTCAACGGAAGTTATTAAAGTACTTTTTAAACATGCTTTTGTATTATTCATTATATTATTTATTGTGATAACAACTCTAGTTTTAGTGATTTTGATATATGTCAACAACTATTTTTACTAAAAATAACTAAGAAATTTTTTATTAAATGTGTACTTTTTTCACTATTTTATTGAAAAAGGTATTGTAACACTGCACACATTTCTTTAGATAAAGTTAAAATTAAAAATGAAAGTCAAACAATAACATAAGGGGTCTGAGAATGAAATTTTGTTTACTTATTTGAAGTATTTAGGTCACTTAAAAAAAGTAATCTAAAAAATTTTATTTTGTTATGCTTCCTATTTCTTAGCAAAACATCAAGAGAAGCTAACACAAAATATCAGTCCTAAGTTTTACTCGGTAGTTATTGTCCATATCTAATAATTATAAATACCATACACCATACATACTTTATCATATTATGAAATTTTGTACTTTTTAGATAGTAGTAGATTAGACTGATAAGAAAGGAATAACAATTATTCTGGGTTTAGTAAAATAATTCTTCAATACTAATTAAATTTTTAAGTATTAGTGTAAAAAAGCAATGTAGTCGTAAGATTAACGTTATTGGATAATTCTTTCTAATATCATATTTCCTATCTTCTACGATTGACATACGTCTAAGATGTGAAATAGATTTTTCGTAATAAAACAACAACCCATTGCTGCACATTAGAATAAACAATTATAATTATTACACTTTAGGTAAATACAATAACAGTGGCATTGACTCACGTTCTATTTACAAACACCCCTTGCAACTTTACAATATATCTACGCATTTGTTTAAATGCATTGATACCGCCCGCCATTGCAGCGGCCACTTGTCAATGTCAATTTTATATCTGTTTATCGTAAATAAACCGACGTCTAAATAAAAAATTCTTTTCATTCAATTAAACATTTGAAATAATTTGATGTTCGGTACAGGTTATTGAACGCGAGGATATCATAATGTCGGAGATTTCATATTCGTATCAAGGACTAACCTGTAAGCCCTTAGATACTTACGAGGAAATTTTAGGATTCTTAGAAAATCCTCCCTTGTGGAAAACTTTGTGTACGGAATTAAAACCTCACAGCAAAGAAGCGATAAGAAACATGGACATCAATAAAGATTTTGGAAAGACATTTTTGGAAACTCCGCAAACTTTCTGTCATTTTAAACCGGATGCGGAATACATTATTGAACGTCAAAATGTAAAAAAGTTACCGAAAACATTGTTGTGTCACGATTTGGCCAATGGATATCATGACGATTGGTAAGTTGTTAGTGTTATTAGTTAAAAAATAAAAACCGCTCCTAAAATTGGGAATTATTACTTACAAATATATATATATAAATAGATTGAGTTTTTTTGTAACAAGAGTGAAGTAAAAACAAAATAAATTTTAGGGTTCTTTTATTTCGCAAATATTTAATATTATTCAGCTAGTTTTAAATTTGATGCAAAGATTTTAGGAATTCCTTTTAATAAGAATAATTGGTAGCTGTTTTTTTGGTCTGTTATTTATTTTATAAAGAACAATTAAATGTTTTTAAAATTAAGTTTAATAAGTTAAAACGAAAACTAGGTCTTACTGCGAACGAGCTTAGCTTTTTTATTTCGACAAGGTTTTGTACTTATATTTTCAGCGTCATTGATGGCACGAGCAATTATGAAGCGTATACGTTTTACAACTGGGGTGGAATCGACATATTCTGTTACTTCAGCCATCACCTGGTGACTATACCGCCTCTAGGATGGATTAACGTGGGACATGCTCATGGTGTTAAAGTTATCGGTTAGTTCTTGTTTTTCCTTTAAAGTAATTTTCCCTAAAATTTGTTGAAATGAGTATAAACATAGGTTTAAATAACTAAGTCGAATATGGTTAATTTTATTAAAAATAGTGAATTTCATTAATAGGGTAGGTAAGGTACGATGAGATTATACGTAGAATAACACTAGTTTTTTTGATTCATTACACCAACATAATTTTTATAAATTTTCAGGAACTCTTATAACAGAATGGTCCGATGGAGTTGCGTTTTGGGATAACATTTTAGTTTCCGAAGACAAGATGCGCGACTTTGCTAGCGCGCTCGTTTCCATTGCGAAAACTCTTAGTTTTGACGGATGGCTGTTGAACGTGGAAAATAAGGTTTGCTTAGTGTCGTTCGACACTTTTATTATCTAAAAAAGAACTTTATGTTTAGTATAATTAGAACAAAATTTGTCATTAAGTTTTTTTACTCGCAGAAACTTTGTGACAGAAAATGTAATTTTTTTTTAATTTTAAACTGATCCCATAACATCTCCATGACCCAGTATCTATTGTTAATGTTCATTATTTTTTTACGTACGAGTGCGATAATCATACAAGGAATTAGGGCAATAAATGTAGTTATTATATTTTATACGTTATTATTCTATAACTATTAATCTGAGTCAGATTTTGAAGCCGACGGAGTTGGTGGAGTTTGTGAGCATGCTACACTCGTTGCTGCACCAGGAACTAACGGATCCGGTGCTGCTGTGGTACGATAGCGTCACCGTAGACGGACACCTGAATTGGCAGAATTGCCTCAACGACAAGAACAAGTTTGTTTTGATTTTAAAGATAGTTTAGGGGAAAATAATTATATTTTTTGCCAGTGGCCGTATAGTGAATAGTAAGTAGGCGGAAGCAATTAAAGGTGCACTGTAGCTAGTGATAGAACAGCACTAACGACACTCAACACGCTGTGTTTCAAAAATAAACAAAAGAAATCGATTATTATCATTTTCATCATTATAAAATTATAGATTTTTTGGTTCACAGAGATTTTCTGTTGGGAAAGTCTGCTAGTACGTTTATGACTTTGATTATGTATATTTTTTGGACCTTATATGAAACTCCTGTGTTCCTCAGGTTATTAATGGTGGCCCGTGATTCAATTATTGCCTCGTCTCATAATTGTTGAGAATGGATTACAACGAGCAACAATAGTAAGTTTCATTGTATATTTATTTATGTAAATGCTGATGAGATGTTGATGCAGGGCGTTCTTCGACGCGTGCGACGGCATATTCACGAACTACTCGTGGACGGAGGGCGACGTGCGCGCGAGCGCGGCGGCGGCCGGCGACCGCCTCACCGACGTCTACGTGGGGCTCGACGTGTGGGGGCGCAACTTCTACGGCGGCGGCCAGTTCAACACGCAGGAGGTGGGGCTCTCTGCTGGGGTTGACCCACCTGATCACTAACACCTGTTATTGATGCGCTTAATCAGATAATAACAATGAACGATATTGAACATTATATAGGTCGATTGTGATGATACTTCCGGTAGGTGTATATTGCTGAGGACCGTCTAAATAGTTAATTTATTTCCGCCAACAAGCTAACAAGGCACTGTAGCTACTGCATTTACCAGGATATCGTAACTTGATTTCTTACGTCTTACGAGTACAGGCTCACTGCCATGCACTATAAACGATACGATCTATCCAACGTAAGCTGGGCACTTTGCCCCGGTTGTAATGCCTTGCACTGTATAATGAAGGGTCACTACAATGAAATGAAGAGTAAGAATGGAGATTCATTACTTTTAAGTATTTACAAAGCTTATTAAAAGAACACTTTATTAAGCTGATTGATTAATAATAAACATCTTAGTCTAGGTGGGGTTTATCGGAATGGAGTAATTTTTTTGTTTTGTAACACGTTTGGATATTTTTTTATTTATCTAGGAGAATATTGTTTATGCAATCATAACAAATGTTCCTCGTGTGTTGGCCGGCAGGCGGTCAAAATCGCGCACAGTCACGGCTGCTCCTTGGCCATCTTCGCGCCCGCGTGGACGCACGAGGCGCGCGCGGACGATTCCTGCGACGTGGACATGTTCACGTCAGAGTGCGAGGCGCGCCTCTACGACCAGTTCCTGTTGCGGGAGCGCGCGCTCTGGGGCAGCCTGTGGCCCTACCTCAATACCAAGCTGCCCAGCGAGTTGCCATTCGCTACTTCCTTCTGCAGGGGGCAAGGCAGCCAGCGTAGGTTTTACGGAGAGGTGTGCACAATATGTTTATACAATTTCACCATAACTTAGTATGTAGACAGTATCAAGATTATAATCTTAAATTTTGTGTGTTTTTGAGAATAAAGCGTTAAATTTCAATTATTTAATATTAAAATTTTTGTTTCAATATATCATCGTCATTATCATTTCAACTGATGAAGGTCCACTGCTGAACATGGTCTCTTGTAATGTGTTCCAAAAAGTACGGACTCGCGCTTTGATTTATTTATGTCCTCTGTTCAATTAGTGGGGGTCTGCCAACGCTACGCTTTCCGGTTCGGGATCGCCATTCCAGCAGTTTAAGACCCTCTTCATCGTAAACATAACTATAATATTTACATTTTCTGAACAGTAATATTTTTGGAATATAACAAGTGTAATGTAAGCTTTGCTTCTATGCAGGTTATCAGTCCCGGGCCGTGGTACAACTTGCGTCACATGCAGTACCAACCGAACTCTTCGCACGGCCCGCACGGGTACCTGCTGTCGGTGCTGGAGAACATTCTCAACGCCTCGCGGCATGGTTTCCTTAAAGACAAGGCGGGGGTCATCCGCGTCAGGCGCTCCCTTGAATTAACTAGAAGCGAACTTACAACGAAAGAACAACAAAAAGCTTCCCTTGACGACAATGAGAAAATAATTGACCTTAACGTTAGCGAAGAAAATAAAATAAACCCTGAAGAAACCCATATTACCCCGGTAGAGAGCTACGACAAGGACGTAAACCAGGAACGACCGCCGAAAACATCACGGCAAGTATCAGACGCGTTTCGAAATTTATTTAAAATGAAAGCGTCTAAGGAGGCAGATGATCAGCATAATGACAGTGATACGGCGATGGAACAACAGGGTTCCCAAGCATCAATGATCCAGACCTCGTTAAACTTCTGTCTAGGTCACAACACGAAAGTTCGCTTGGCCCTGGCGCCGGTGCCGGGCGAGTTGGAATGCCTGCAGCCTTACTATAACGACAGCTTCATCGGTGGCTCGTGTCTCAAAGTGAATCCTTCGGACAAGGTCGACACCACGCATCGGTGCATCAGGTTGTTCCACAGCGACTTTCACTTCAAAGGCACTATGATCGCGTGCGTGGTCACCAAGAACTCGCAGAAAGCACCCGACCAGTATTTGAACGTCGAACTACGCGCGGTCTCGTCCGACGCCGAGGAGCTGAAGATTATTTTGTTCGGTGGATACGTCCCCAAGACGAACACGCCGCCGAGCAGCTCGCTGGTGATGTACGCGCTGCCGGTACACTTGCTGCCCGCCTTCAAGCCCATACAGACCTACATGCTGCTCAACGAACCGGGCTTCTACGTGCCCGTCGACAATAAGTTCGGCTGGATGGTCAGGTTCGTTGGTCTCTCGATGATTTGAAGTAACAAGAGATATTACTATTTCATCATCATTATTAGTAAATGCTCCTGATGTTGGGTCGTGTTTGCAAATTTTGGAAGAGACATCGTCATTGTTACTGTAGGAACGAAAATGTCTCTGATTGCTGTTAATTAGTTTATATAATCCGGAATTAAAACCAGATCATCATTGGCAGGTACTACGTGGTGCCGGTGACCGATATCCGGGTACTATCGGTGAACTGCCACACGGGGCTCCCAGAAGGTTCGATCCTGCTCGGCCACTTTGGACTCTGCCGTCGTAAAAATGTAAGTGCCGTGCTTATGGGACGGACAGACAGGGGTTGGTTGGGGGGCGGTTTGCGAAAAGGGAACGGTGGATTGAAACGGCGCTTATCTGCTATTCCTCTAACTACCCAGTAGTGTGCAAACAGTATTGTTCTTCGTAGGCAGTGAACTAAATTTTCTACTTTTTTTAATGTACACAATACTTTAGTATACTTTAAATGGTCTGTTCGTCCATATCATATGTCATGCGCATCCGAACGTGTCAGTGGACTGGGTCAGAGGATCTTCTACCGCCGAACATTAATGTGCAAACTTCACTTTATTCAGGAACTGGTGACGTATCACTGAACTCAATGAAACTAATGATGACTTGGAACCTGACAGTTGGTGCTTCTTATTCTCCATCACCGGCAGCAGCCGATAGATAGGCGTCCGCGGCTGGACATAGGCCTCCCCCAAAAATTCCCACATCGATCGGTCCTGTGCCGTCCGCATGACTGGGCACGAGGGGCCATCGTTTATTGGGTTTCATATGGGTAGTTTGGGCCACTTTCCACCACACTGGCCCAAGGCGGGTTGGTGGGAGCCAGAGCCTTGTTCGTTGATTAGCGAGGTGCACCGTGAGTAGGTGAGGTTGGCTTGGGTCCCGCGAGTTGTTGGGCGCAGGACCCCTTAAATCTCCCCCATTTTCCACCAAGTTAAAATACTGCCAAACACGTGGGCGGAAATAACCGTTACGTTTCTTTCACAGGAAGCTGTTTAATGGACTCCATACATTTCATTCTCCGTTGGGAAAACATGAAACAATTACTTCATGTGACATTATTTCGGAGAAGAGTATTCAAGGAAATGTGCAAAAATAAAATGTATAACATTGATCATTTCGTTATTACCTTCAGTCCCATCCGACTAGTATACACTACCGGGAGTCGTTACCACCACATATATTTTGTTTAATCAATGGAGAAACGAGGCGAGCATAAAGATGGCTAACTGGTTGGTGACAGTGACATACACAGCAATATAACGCTAGTTAAGACGATATACACTGCGTCAGATTGTGCTCGTCGCTCGGAGATACAAAGTGATGGAACGCCTTGTAGAGACAGGGCCTTGTAGCACGCCGTCTACTACCACTTTATCAGTCCTTCGAGCCAGTGATCTGCCCTTTGCCACATAAGCATCTTTTAGAAGGATGTAGGTGAGGTTAATACTCCTACGGACCTCTAGCATAGCTCTTTCCATTGGCCTTTTTGTGACTTGATGCTGTCTCAACATATTTAGGTGTTGACACAACATGCAGTTTGTGTCACGCTCCCAGTAAATGTTGAATAGTTTATTGCAAGGATCAGATACACATACGAGTGAACTCTCTCGACTGCCACCTCTCCGATAAACCAAATAAATAATACGGAACACTTGAAATTGATGGCTGTATTGTTGCGAGATTGTACAGCAGCAGATAACAATGATAACGCTTGCTTGAGACAGACGTTACTGGATGGTTTTCTTTATTATTTAGTGGTGACCGCACTGTGAGAAATCGGAACATTGTAGACTACACGGCGAATTTTGTAAAACAAATTAAGGTATCGTATTTTAGTGATAGTTATTATTTTAAACTAGGTTCCGCAATGTCACAGTAGTATAGTAGTTTAGTAGTGCAGGCATTACTGCGTTCCGATAGGAACAGGACAGTTCGTAGTGAAATTACAGTATCTTACGTCACAAGGCAATGCGTGTAAGTGATGCAATGTTGATCAAGTCCACATCGTAATGGGCTGCCGTAGAGTGAGCATCCTACTTCTTATGTAGTTTTCACCCCTTTCTCTTTCTGGGGTAGATCTAAAAAATCTAAAAACTCACAACTTATTCATGCGGGAAGAAGTTGCTAGCTAGCGTCACGTTGTTATGGGCAATCGTAAAATTTGCTACTCTTCGATCTGGTTCCCATCTTGTCTTGACGGTGGAGCTTAGTAACCGCAGCGTAGTCAGTCACAGTGCAGCTGAGAGGAACCTATTCGGTAAAGGAGAGGGATGCACTGTATAATAACACGATGCCCTCTGTCAGTAAAGGAAAAGGGAGGTGTACCTTTTCAGAGTTAAGACTGTGTGGTGTGGAGGGCGTGATGGTTTTGGTCGGTGCAAATCCCACATAACCTGTTCGTGCCAATAATAGTATGAGAAGGTTGGCTTTTAAAATTTTTCATTAATTTGTTGTAAAAATAAATCCAAAACTGGATACGGATTACGTCAGGTCACGTCAGGTCCGTAAGGCATCACGCCTCGCAGCGTTTCACTTGGATTCAACGGTGGTCTGCAATCCTCACATTGTGTGTATTTTCTCTTTATGTATTTAACTCTAACATCTCTGTTCCGTTCTGAGAATTTAATTATCATATTAGGGTACAGTAATGTACCAGATATTAACAAATGGAAAAAAATACTATTCTATCAATAAAACCTGTTATCGTTATCGTTCAAGGACCTTGATAAATAAAGGTTTTTTAAAATTCTTTTTGCAATGTTAATCTCTCAGTGGAAAAATGTTTTTATATAAATAAACAAAATAAAAATCATTTAAATTGTACTATTGCACAAATGTTTCCTTACGGTAGTAGAAAAATGCTGCACCATTGCATTGCTATATTAATTAGGTAGGTGCTAAATTACGAGTGAAGTTTAATTTTTAAATATTTTCTAATGCAGCTTCGCTTATAGAACGTACTCGTGTATTTAAATGTAGCTATGGTTTTGTATTTTATATTTTCCATTTTTCTTACATAATTTTTATTTTTCTGTACTTTGGTAGACAAAACTTCGTTTGCTCAGGTTACTCGCAGAGAACGTCTCCGTGCCACCAGTCCAGCAGTCCCTCGGCATCACGAGCTTGAGGTGTTGCATAAAGTGTAACTACTTAATAATATTTTGGGAAGTTTTGTAGGTCGAAGACGTCTACATGTGTGATAAAGTAATCATGTATATATAATTAGGAATTACCACTAAATGATAATGGAGATTAAAGTGTATTTAGCATAAATTCGTTTTCGTAATTCGCTTTTGTTTATAATGAGAGTCCAATACATTTTTAAGGTTATTCGTGATGTAAACTGCAGTGCGTTGTCACAGGTCCCGTACAAAGAACGTCGAGAGCAGCGATGAGCTGCTGCTACGCTAAACAACAGCTGGCTGTTTACCTATTAATGTTGTATTTTTGGGAATTGTTATTTGTGTATGTTAGAGTTAAACTTGTGTTCCTTCACGTGTGTCTGCTGTTTGTATAAATCAGTACATACAACATATGATTAAATATTAAGTGTGAGAGGCACTTTTGTAAGTTGACTTCCTCAATTTTGATAGAATTTTTTTAGGCGTAATGCTGTCAGGATTGGGTGAGTCCTGTGCACAGGGCGGGACAGCGGGTGCTTCCTTTACGGCCGCCCTGCAGTTCCTCGCAGCGTCGCAGTGCCTCTTGCAAGAATCCTGGCCGCGTCAGTCTTTCGTGGAGAGTTTGTATTGTACCACAACATTAGAATTATTAGCTTGCATTACCCACAAAGTAGTATTGAAATTGACAAATTATTTTTAAATAATATAGTGGAAAAACGTTTTTGTTAAAGGTATGAGAAATAAATTGAACGTTTACAGGTGCTGACTTCAGCCACACACCTTCGGTATCAGCTGCCGATCGAGCACGTTCAATATATGCGCATATATATATATATATATATATATATATATATATATATATATATATATATATAACTAATGAACTACGTCCTAAAATGTTAATTACACGTTAAGATAATATTTTAAATAACTATTTTCCCAGTTGCAACATTTAAATGATGTATTTTGCTCACAAAGCAAAATAATAAATAAGTGTTTGTTAAATGTAATTTCAGATGCTTCGAGTTTCGACTTAATAGTAGTGGGAGGCGGTACGGCTGGCTCCGTGGTGGCGGCCAGGCTAGCCGATCTCGGCGACCTCACCGTGCTACTAGTGGAAGCTGGTGGGGATCCGCCGCAAGAGAGCATCGTAAGTACCCAAATACTCCTGTTGTGTACAGGATACCATGTCTGGATGCCAGATCCAATTCGACTTTTAGGTACAACATCTTTTTGTTTTGTGTACTCGTAGGTCAAGAGTGTGACGTTAAACGAACAGGGGGCTCACATAGTCAATTATTCATCGGTTTTGTTTTAACGCAGGTTTTGATGTTCCGCTGGAACTATTTGCTTTTTAATTATATGCTCTAAAACTCTTTCTTATTTTAGTCTTTTCTATATTTCATTATTATCTATTTCTTAACAGATACCTGGTCATCGTAATGTACTTAAAGCGAGTCGGTACGACTGGAACTTCACAACCGTCAATGATTACTTCTCGAGTCAAGCACTACAAAATGGAAGTCAGGGGCAGCCACGAGGCAAGATGTTAGGAGGAAGTGGATCTTTAAACGACATGGTCTATGCGAGAGGATTTCCTGTAGATTATGATGATTGGGCGAGCGTCGTTGGCGATGAGTGGAATTGGGACAAAGTGCTGCCGTATTTCAAAAAGACTGAACATTTAACAGATGAGAGGTTTATAAACGATCCAAAGTTTGTTGAATATCACGGCTTCGGTGGCGAAATAGAAGTCACAGGAAGTAACGAGTCCACGCATACGACCGATAGATTTGTTGAAGCGTTCATGGAGCTTGACTATAAACTCGTTAAAGACATGACAAATCCAAAAAGCATTGGTGTTGGAAGATTCTCCCACACTATAAAGGAAGGTCGGAGACATAGCTCTCTTACAGCATTGCTCAATAAATCAGTGAATAAAAATAACCTATTCGTGTTGAAAGACGCACTCGTCACAAAGGTGTTAATCGAAAATTATACTGCGATTGGGGTTACAGTTAAAGTAGAAGGGGAGGAGTTTCACTATTACGCGAGACGGGAGGTAATTTTATCAGCAGGCGCATTTAATACTCCTAAACTGTTACTGCTCTCCGGAATCGGACCTAAGGAGCATTTAAAAGAGCTGGGAATAAAAGTTGAGAAAGATTTACCTGTAGGGGAAAACCTGCACGATCATGTCATGGTGCTTACTTACTTAGCTGCAGATAACGGTACTTGTTATTCAGACAATCAGAGCCTGTACTTGGAAGCTATCAAATATTTGTACGACCGCAGCGGCGCTCTGTCCCGCACTACCGACCTCGGCGTGTACATTTCCCTGAGTGGGCCTCCTGAAGTGCCGGACTTTGCTATTTACCCAACTTGCATGCCGATAGGCAGCAGTTTTTACCATGGCTGCTTAAACTTACTGAGATTCGATCCAAAGATTTGCGATAAATTGATCGCTGAAAACAAGAAGAGAGAGCTGCTGTCGTTGGCCGTGGTGTGTCTTAAACCAAAATCTAGGGGTGCAGTGCGTTTGAAATCAATTGATTATTTGGATGATCCCTTAATTTTCTCCGGAACATTCAGTGATTTGGACGATTTAGAGGGGTTTCCTCCGTCAATGGAGCGAGCCTGGGAAATTAAGGACACTTCCTATTTTAAAGCTAAGAACGCTTATATTATTGATTTAGAAATTGACGAATGTGAGGAGCTGGTGGGTAGGAACAAAACTAAGTGCGTTGCTAAGAACTCGGCCATGTCCGCTTGGCATTCGGTTGGCACTGCATCTATGGGGATGGTGGTGGACGCACAGTTAAGGGTGATGGGCATGAAAAATTTAAGAGTAGTCGACGCCAGCGTTATGCCCAAAATAATACGAGGGAATTCAAATGCACCCGTGGTGATGATAGCGGAGCGAGCCGTCGACTTCATAAAACAGAGCTTGAACCGAAGCTGATGGCCGACCGATAGTACCATTACAATTAATACAATTATGAAATAGTTTATGGTGCATGCGAGTAACTAATTGTTTGTGGCTTAATTTATAATTAAATGTTGCGTCATAGAGTGTAACATTGTTTACTAATGTGTAACTACTTGTTTTGGGCTGCTCAATGCCTCTCAAGCATAAAAGCTGCTAGAAATGTTAGGCTTCTTCCCTAAGTACGGTGGTACTTCATACCGGGATGATAGCTTCTAACTTTGTATTATTTACTGATGTGATCATTTGTGAAGTAATGCTCCTACATTTGGGCAAGTGTTGCCAATTACCAACTGATAGTGCTAGACTTGATGGAGTGATGGGTCCTACTAATAGTTGGTGACTAATAGGCAATGATTGTGAAACTGGATAGCCACTGATGTAAGGTAGTAAGTTGCGCACACTCCCCAAATGCATTTCGAGGAGTGTGCAGCTTGTAGGTTCCTGTTCCCGCAGACTGTCTAGGTAAGTAGGTAGAACTGCGGATACTATTTCTACTGTCTATAATAAGACAATATTTTTCGTCTCTTCTATTAGCATGATGTTGTGCAGTATGCTGTGTATTAGGAGACCGCTTCCGAAAATGAAGACCAATGATAGTACTAATGACACCTTCGGTGATGGGATGGAAAAAAATCGATCCTGATTAAAAAAAATAATATTTTAAAATCGTGTTAGTATAGCTAAATGAAACGATAGTTTCATAAAAAATACATTACTAAAAAAAAACCAGCAAGGAAACTCAGTCAAAAATAGCTGATGGTCGGATCAACGAGCGCCCGGGTGCGCCGGCAGCCAGCGGATTGGAAGAGTCTGCCGGCGGCGGTGTTTCCGTCCAGGTGTGATATGGGAGTCTTTAATGGAAGAGTGAACCGTTTCCTTCTAGACTAGACCGCATTACCATAAATTGAACTCGTAATCACAGCAGTGATGCATGTAACCACTCGACATAATATTAAAATGTTACGGAATAACTGTTTGAGTATTCATGAATTCGTGTATTATAATTACTTTCAAGTTTTGGCAATCATCGGAGCATTATAGATATGCTTTCACTCCATGGAAGGGCGGCGCGCGAGGACGCAACCTCCACGTAACGGTTACGGGTCGAGGGACGCTGCGCGGCGCGGCGCTATAGACCAAGCCGTGGACACTTCCGGCATGTTACACGAGGGCAGACTAAGCGGTAAGCTAACAGATAAAGAATCTAATTAGTTAGCTCGTTATCAATATTATCATTTCAGCCTATTGCTGTCCACTGCTACACGTAAGCTTCACCAATTGGATTCCAGCGTGAAGGCTCAGGTGCCGTTTGTGTTCAATTTTTGTTCAATATAATAAAACTCTGTTAATGTTTTCTTTATTAACACCCAGAGCTTCATCACGCAAAGAGAAACCAAAGGCCGTTTATCCATCACGCTGACCAAGTGCGGAGTAGAGGTTGTCACGTGTCTTGGAAACTTTGATTTATATTATAATACAATATATAAATTACAATAAGTTCTTGTTATTTTGTTTATGTATACTGTTTCCGGTCATAGTTATATGAATAACAATAAAAACTTGTAACATATCGGTTTTTTGCAATGTTTTCCTTTATTGGAAACTTAAGTTCCGTGAGAATCAAACCTGTGCCTTTTAGAGCCATTTAGCTTTTACGAGCGCTTTACTGACTAAGCTATTACAATTTTCAAATACTTTGGAAGAATTTTTGTTATCTATTCAAAAGTTAACAGAATTTAGATTAAGGAAATCCATAATGAAAACCTGAGCAGCTCAATAGAATTTAAACCATCGAGTAGTTGAAGGTTTACGATTTGACCGTATTTTATAAAAAAGGTGTTTTTTTTGTGAAAAACTTAACTGCGTAAGTGTATAGAAATAAGAGTTTATTGATTTTTTGTATGTTTACTTTTGTTGAAACTGAGTTTTACGCCAGAGATAAAACCATAATACGACGCTGTGTATACTTCCTAACTAGCGTCTGCGTGCGAGCGTCAGTCACCAACAGGTACACGTGTCGCTTGTCGTATCGATTTGTAGTAAAAATTTAAAGTTTCTATTACTGCTCAAAATATCTATTTAGCAGCACCTGCGGCAAGATTCTCCCCCTGTCTTTTTGTGTAGATTTCCGGTTTAAACGGAAGTGGCAGTCCGTTGCATTCAAGTTTGGAAAGGGCGTACAATGGAGCGCGATGAATTAAAATAAACATAAGATTATAAACAGATGGTTAACCGTTTGATGGTATAATATTTGTGTCTTTTCCTTCTAGGATATATACACGACAGTTCTCTCCTTGTGTGATGGTTCGAGAGACAGAGTTATGTGTCGTTTTCTTATCCTCGTTAAACCTGGAACATGAACATGTGTAGATGTCCGTGGTCGCGATAAGCCGTTGATATGTAAGAGTTGCATTATATAAATATTAGCATACGGTCTTCCTCCTTTCCCTCGGCGGCGCTGACAGGTCCGTATCAAGAAACAGTCGTTTGCATTGTTGTTATAGCTGATGTTATAACTGTAAATGTGGACTCGTATGTCTGAACGTTTTCATTTCATCTTTGTCCAATGCTGATACATCACAAGCTTCCACAGTGACTAGGAGCGGCGGACAAGTAACCAACCGAATATACCTTACAGTATACCCACACAACAATTCACGGGATCCAAGCCAACCTCACCTGCTCGTGGTGCACCCTGCTAATCAACAAACAACGCTGTGGCTCCCACCAATCCGCATTGGGTTATTGTGGTGGGAAATTGCCAAAATTCCCCCATATGAATCCTTAACCGATCGTGTGAGAATTTTTGAGGTAGGCCAATGTCCAGCAATGGACATCTATTGGCTGAAGATGTTGATGATGATGGGTATTATCAAAATAAGTCTAAACGAAATTTAATTTTTGTTTCCTATAAGATATGATAATTCATTAGAAACTCCTAATGTTGCTTCTATATAATATCAACATATAAAACTGTATTATTTATTTTTGTTATTAAGTATGTTTTTGTCAAAAATTAATTATAGTTGTTGAGCAACAGCTAAGCACGATAACTTGATGACGAGAACCTGTGCGAGAGGCCTACGTATGATAATTAGTTCTGATTTAGTTTTAACATCAATCTGTGTGCTTGTAACAGGCCGTGGATGCGGCTCCACGAGCCCGGCCTCAGATAAGCTGTAAGAGTCGCATTGGGTTGCAGCGCTGACGTCATTACGAATGTAGCGTGCGCTTGCAACATTGAATGCGCCAAGAAAGCAACCATATCCCGTAAAAAGAAGCCACATTATGATCTTTTTCCGTTATCCATTCCCTGCCAAAAACAACTGTAACAGAGCATACGATAAAGAAATGGCAAGGCACCTATGAGGACTACAATAAGGAATTAACATTAAAGCTGATTTTTCAGGATGTAAAAGTGGTTTATAAAGTTTTCAAGGGGTCAACCACTCAAACCTCAAGTCTCAACTTTTATTGGACACTGCGGTGTTGTCATACTTATATCGATTTAAACTTGCCGCTGATCCATTCTGGATCTGCGGGAAGACCACTGAGGAATCTGTTGAACACGTATTATTAAAATGGCACAGATTCGCTCTGGACAAATACAACTGTGAAGAAAAAATTACCGCTGCGTTTCATAAAGGAAATATAATGCGAATAATGCAGGAGGAATACTCAAGGGAAACATTTATGGACTATTGCCTAGGAACGATGAAGAATCCAGCACGATTTAATGGTTCCATATGTGTTTAAAGAAACACATTGAATGAGACATAAAGCGCGAGTGTTGCCATGTCCCACTAAATAAAAAAGTCCATGTTAATTATTTAATATAACAGTAATTAAAAGAACAATATATGGAATAAAAGTGTATGTTGAAGCCCATTCTTAATGTTGGGAAAATATCACCCCCTTGGGCAAATATAAATAGATGGAAAGGTCCTGTATTGTGTTGCGACATTAGTATTTACTAGTGTTTAGTAAGTTATAAAAAAATTCTTTATATAAGGTGGTTTTTATCGTGCCCATTGCAGCGGCGTGGGTGATCGGAGACGGTGCCGTGGTCGCCGCGCGTGATGTCACCGCTCGCGGCGTGACGCTGCCGCGCCGGGCGCTTTCTCCCGCCGGACAACCTGTTTGCTGACCTTAAGCAACCATAGGTAGCGGAATCTGTACATCGATAAGTGTAGGAGAAAAACTTCCAGGTAGGTGTCAGCGCAACGCCTGTTGCAGCCGACAAACGGCATTGTGCTAACATTACTGTGTTCCGGTTTGAATGGCGCTGTAGCTAAGGTAATTACTGGGGTAGCAAGACTCGATATCTTATGTCTCAGAGGATATATATATCACCCTGACTAGTGCCACGTTACTATGAGCGAGCGTATCACTGACCATCAAGTGAACATGCCGCTCGTCTCGTCGCTTAGTTGTATAAAAAATAACAATAATTTTGGCTTCAGTTGCTTAATAGTCACCGCGCGGCGTGAGGGTTGATTGCAGCACGGATTGGGCAGTTCCACTGAGCAGCGACCCTTGTCTACTTAAGCGTTCTGCTTAAATTCCTTTATGTATAATTTCCTGATTGTACTCGTAATCTTTCAATAAGCAAGTCCATCGCGGCATGTGGTGGTGATGGTCGGTACTTTCTCCGCGAGCGGTTGCGCGAGTGGTTAATTGTTTACAATAGGTGCACGTGCACCACGTGAGCCCCACGGCGCGGCGGCACCTTGCGGTCGCGGCCGTCGCACGGGCGAGGAGTGTCGGAGGCGTGCCCTGCCGCGCCGGCACTTTCACCTGTCGTGGTGTTGGCGCGTCGTTGCGCGTCGTTGCGCGTCGTTGCGCGTCGGTGCGCGTCGTTGCGCGTTGGTGCGCGTCGGTGCGCGCCAGTCCGTCTCGGGAGTCGCTCCGCAGCGAACGCATCGCGATTGCCGCACGCTATTGCCGCACGCTATTGCCACCCTACGTACCTTCCGAACACTCGTGTCAGCGCGCCGCATCTATCTCCAGGTCGGACGTCGAACAGTTGCAAGTGATGTGCCGATATGGCCGAGGAACTGGAGCCCTCGTCGTCAGAGAACATAACTATAGTCGCTGGGGAATTCGCGAATGCGGCGACCGTCTCCAGCCTCAAGTCTGAAGACTCCACCGAGCAGCTGATCTGCAAGACGCCGCAGAAAAACGCCAAGCCGCCGAAGAAGAAAGAATGTAGTGTTAGTTCGAAGAGTGTCGAGGCGGGCAGTGATGAGGGTGTCGGAGGAAGAAGAGTGGTGGTGTTGTTGGGACTGTCGCAAGTGTTGCTAGGTGCTCTGTTGGTGGGTGCGGGAGCGCTTGCGGTTGTGAAGGGTGCAGCCTTATCCAGGGTGGGTGCGGGGCTGTGGGCTGGGTGCATCGGAGTGGTGGCGGGCGTGGTCGGCGTGCTGGCCGGCGTCAACGACTGCTACGGGCTGAATGACGCGGCTAACGGGTGAGTTGAATGTTTCATCATATAGAATAGTACAGATCACCATAATTTAGATCAGCTTCACAAATTGATATTTCTTTATCAGTGCGATACTACCGTCGTGCTAACACACGGATCAATGGTACGCTTTACCTTTTCCATCGCCAGGGCTGTGAAGCCTAAGGGTGATAAATAAAATATAAGATCTCAATGTGTATGTGTATGTGTATGTGTATGTGTATGTGTATGTGTATGTGTATGTGTATGTGTATGTGTATGTGTATGTGTATGTGTATCGGTAGATGCTTAGCTCCGGATGAATTATGTGCGTATCTCTTCTATAAAAAGATAGGTAGAAAGATTTATTGGCCTACTAGGGATGAAACACTGACTTTCAGCTACTTAACTGCACAACCTGTCCGAGTTAGGAAGACTCCTCAGACCGCACCTCGCATGACTATCGCTGATCATCAGCACAAACCACTGGAGCAACGATTAGATCGCAATTGATATAAACATTACGTTACTTTCTACAAATAACTTGTGACGTTACAAACTTAAGTTTTCTAACTTATGTGGGAAAGTTCTCCGGCTTTATTGACAAGTGTTTACTACCGAGTAGTTAAATAAATATCAATCGCAGTTAGATGATATTTATACAATAATATTTCAGAGAGTGAATAGTTTACAAATTTTTATATTACGGGTTAAATTAGTCGTCACAACCGGGTAGCGTTTGATGTTATACTTCTCTACACTTGATTTTGGATAATCTCATAATAACATGATCCGGGTTCGATTCCATGGCCACATGTAGTATATCACATATTGCCAACCCTTATTGACATGTATATAACACATTGCAGTACAGAATATTAGGGGACGAGAATGTTTCGCTTTCTCCGACCCATAGTCATTTTACTATTGGTATTACTATGAGTTCATGCATTAAGAGACATTCCTTAGAATTATTATCCACTGCTGGACATAGGCCTTGCCTAAAGATCCCCACATCGATCGGTCTCGTGCCGCCCGCATCACCGGGCACCAGGGGCCGTCGGTTGGGTGGTTTCATATGGAGGGATTTGGGCCACTTCCTACAACGCTGGCCCAATGCGGCTTGGTGGGAGCCTGAACCTCGTTTGTTGATTAGCAGGGTGCACCGTGAACAGGAGAGCTAGGCTTGGGACCCGTGAGTTGCTGTGTGGGACTCTTTACACCCCTTCCTTCTTAGTCCTAAGGAGACATATTAAAATTGTAAGAAGACAATTAAAAATCCTTAGAATACATAATAAAATTGGAGTTCCTGTTCGTGTAGTCTACTGACTACAGTGCAGTGTAGTGTAATAAATAAAAACAATGAGTAGATGCGTGAACGCCGGCGCTGGGCAGGTCGTGGCGCGGTCGCCTGGTGTGACGGCGCGGGCTTCCGCATACTCGCCGCAACTGTAATGTTGCTCTCTAACTTGACAGCGACTGGGAGGACACTAACCACAACTGGTTCATTTACACAAATACTATAGCGATAACCATATTTAGCAATGTTTTAAACCGTAACGGGTTGCTTTTAGCCAAACAAATTAGTCGCGCCTCGATCTGAACCGGCAACCGCGGTGAGGCACGCGGCTGGTGGTTAAGTACAAAAGGAAGGTGCAGCTCCGCGGCTGTGTATCTATGAATCCAGGATGTTTACCTCATTATTCAAAATTACTTTCCTTACCGTACACAGCGCAACTGATTTATAATGAATCTTTGTTATAAAATGGTTTGCTGTTTTTGTTTGATATACATGTCGAGCTTAAGTTTTATCACCACTTTGCATGGTGCTAAAATACAACGAGCTTGTTGATGCCGTAGTGTGGTCACTCAGAGTAAATTAAAAATAACTCTTAATGTTAATATTATTAATCGTTAGTAAACAAAAACGTCTCGGTGGGTATTACCTTGTCAGGGGCTAAATTGTATGTTGTATAATAATTATATCGGTTTAAGGGGTTCTGTAGCCTGTTACATATAATTTTATGCTTCATTAAAACCTTTCCGATCCATTGCATCTATAATCGATATTCGTGACAGGTTTATGTAGACAAAGAAATTTGACG
Organism: Ornithoptera alexandrae; assembly: GCA_029030555.1. Lineage (NCBI taxonomy): Eukaryota > Metazoa > Arthropoda > Insecta > Lepidoptera > Papilionidae > Ornithoptera > Ornithoptera alexandrae. The sequence continues at coordinate 11,708,200 of JARDVY010000303.1, read as the reverse complement.
GCAATTCCGCTTCCTCCGCGGAGGTTTGCGTGTTATATGTTTTATACGCACTTCCTCTATTTTTCCTACATATTAAGATTGTACACAGAGGATAGAAGGTGGAAAAGAGTGACGTATGAGAATGTAGGACTTCTCAAGTTCTATCATCAATTAATAGAGAATAACGACAAAAAATTACTAGTACTTTGTTTCTCTTCAGTGTATATAAAACGGAATCACTCATTGCGCCTTTAAGATGAAATATACAAATATAACTGTGTTCCAGTTTGTAGCGCTGTAGTTAATAATATTACTGTCTCAGTTCAACAGGCGTAACTTAGTTTTACATAAACATTTCCAATAGTTGTAATAAACCATATCACTGACAAATAACCATTTCGCTCAGCTCGTAGCTTTCTTGTAAAAAAATGATTACGCTACCAAATCGCTGCTGAGGATCGATCTTTAACGTGGTACGACCCACTTCCTACCTCAGTTTTTGTGTCACTGATTAAGATCTAACTATTACCGACATTAATTACAGCGATAACACTACACTACTGTCTACTATATTTTTCCAACTGCAACACAGTAATACGTGCAAAATATCGCTCCGCAATAGGACTGACAGATTGACACTGACAGTTTAACCCTTTGTGTTAGAGGTGGCGTTTGTTGCACGCAGCAGACTGCAGTAACGACAATAGTTAACAGTGCTTGGTTATATTTCACTATGGAACCATACAACCGTTGTATGTATTGAAGATTTACGTTTAAATTCTGTTAGTACAGCGACATCAGCAGCGAAGCTTTCTTCGAGTGTTCCTATTAACTGAGCCGGATATGTGCACACGAACTCTGCGATGTATTGCCATACATCGAGTGCTTGTTTGATCGTAATCTTACGAGTACTTAGTTGATAACGTCATTTAAATTACAGTCATTAAGAGGAATGGGGTATAGGTATATAATTGTTCCGAGATCGCACTCTGCGACCTGATTATAGGTGGTAATTGATTGGAAACAGCAATAACGTTATAAGTATTTTGTTTTAATTCAGCCTTTAGACGGTTTCATTTAACTTAATATATAACTTATATAATATAGTTATATTAGAAGTGTGTAACTTAAAATATGACTGTAATGTCCACAAAATAGTAATTTCAGTAAACAATTGTATCGATTGTTGAAATGTTTAATATTGCTTTCCCTTTGTTTCACATTCAAAATTGGTGGACCTATTGTTAGAATGTTTTTGGACATTGGGGGTGTGTACCGGCTGTAGTTATAGTACGGGAAGTGTATCTACGGGACACAGTTGTAGTGTTTTGCAATAGTTTATCAGATGTATACAAAGGCCAATGTTAAATGTGAGGAATATGTCCAATGGCTCGTGACGGAAATTTATGAAACGAAAGTGGACATTGAAACGTATGATACTTTTATATACATTGCTAAAAAGTAAGTAAATTGTGAACCGTATAACTTATATAAGCATAAGCAACGACTAATGTTACCTAATATATCCAATCTCTCACAAGAGAAATAAAGCGCGTTTTGTATAATAAACTGAAATAAAGAAAAAACGTTCGCGATTAACTTGATGTAGAGAAGTTGCCAGCGGCCGGATGAGATGTAAGAACACGTACTGCTTTCACCAGTTTCCTCGACTTCCCTTATGTGTTATATTGATCACTTGCACATTCAAATCTCTATCCTATTTCGTTACGCATACGATTCAATTTCCCGGATGCTGCGAGTATTTAAAAGTAGCGCGAGAACACTATGATAATATAAGTAAATATAAACGAGCTTTTACTTAATTTGAATGTAACGAGTGTTATCAGCGCTGAAATCAATGTAACGGTATTCATAAGTTGGTTTTTATCAGCTATTTTACTTGCTACAGTTTATTTAAAACCGGAATAAGGAATTGTTTGCACACTAGTGCACGGCCAAAGAAGTGGGCGTTGCGCAAGTTCCTGCCCAGATTTCCAGGATACATTATCCGCATTTATATTTACATAACTTTGCATACCTATAGTAATAGCGGTGAGAAAGTACATACATCGAGTAATCAATGTAAATCGTTATTCATTGAACGGCAAGTTGTACTTCTGTACGTCGCAATTTCAGATAGCGATCGCGCTTGGCTTTCACTGGTGCATACTTTTTATAGCATTACATCGCGTCGCAGAGCAGCATGTTATTATTGGAAAATTAAGAAGAAAATCTGTTCTAATCTCTCGTTAAATTTCCTTCACAACTCTACAAAAGTGTCCCAACGAACAGATCATAATACATCTCAAGTTATTTATTTAGTTAAGGGATAAAGCTATAGAAAATAAACAGGTATGTATTATATATGGTCTGAATACATAACTTCATTGTTCTTTAATGGTGGTAGGTTTCTGCTGTCGGAGACCTTCTAGGCACCACTGCAGCCCTATTTCTACCCACAAACAGTATTCTATAAACATTACTGTGTTCCGCTTTGAAGAACGCTTTAGTTTTGCAATTATAAGGGAAATTAGATTTAACATCTTTAAATCATCTATAAACCTTTTTTTATCTGGGGAAATTTTCTAATAAGATACCCTGCTTCCGGCGGGAAATAAAGTAATGAGCGATTTTTATCAACTAAAACCTCCTCGGTGGTTATCCTCAGTGTGTTGAGGGAGGCGCTAAGATCTCCTATGGAACGCACCGGTGCCTTCCGGACTACGCTTAAAGCACGTCCAGGAAGTGTTGTAGCCCTCCTCGGCACCCTCCTACTTGTTGTGCAATAAGGGCACCTATTTTCAAAGCCTACGATCCCGAAAACCCCTCGTAGCCGCCTTTTAGAACAGGCAAGGCTTACGTTAGTCTTATTCTTAATAGTCTGAGTCTACAGAGCAAATGATCTATGGCACTACAACCCAAGTAATTAACACGCCTCACTATATCTAACGGGTGGACACTTAATATAATAAGGGGTAGTTTAATACATGTTTTAATATTGCCCTATTTATATATTTTTAACTATTAATTAGACGTAACACCAGCAGTATAAACATCTCCAGTTGCGTGTCGTTTACGGCTGGAAGGGTGTGACGGTGGTATCACCGGCTTGTTGTACAAGGAGGAGTGTTATGATGGTGGTGTTGTGCCGGCAGGGGCGGTCCGCTGCTGAGTGCGTTCCTGGCGCTGTCGCTGCTATGCCTGGCGTGCGGGAACAGCGCAGCTGTGCTGGCCGCGACAGGCCTGCAGCGCGATTCGCTGCGCCAGGCGCCGCAACGGGCTACCTTCGAGGTGAGTTCATGCATGCGACTCAATAATTACATATGTAATAAGAGAATTTTTAAACAAAGAAACTACGAGACGAACGAGATGTTCCTGGTCAATACGCCTGCCCATAACAACGCAGCGCTAGTTAGAATAATATACACAACACCGCATTGTACGCCTGAAGCCATAACATGTCAAGTCTCGTTACCCCAGTAATTTCACTAGGTAAAGCGCCCGTCAAACTAGAACACAGTAACGTTTGCGCTTTACGTGCTGGCGGCAGCAAGAGGAGAGGAGCTGCGGTGATACCTACCTAGAGCGGCTACGATAAAAGAAGTCTATTACCAGTAGTTGCTTACGTGGTAACTTTTTTGTAGAGCTGTTACGAGGAGTTTTAACACTACAAAGACTAGATTGAGCAAGATTTCATCTTGAAAAGTACTAATATATATATATATATATATATTAGTACTTATTGAAAAATTCATTTAGTCATCTCGAGATCCTCGAAACTATTAGACGCAAAGATTTAAATTTTGATAGAGATATTGCTTCTGCCGTTTAGAAATCAGCTAAGAATAGATTTTAGGAATTTCTTCCCCAAAAGCAGTTGCGGGGGTGTTACAGCCATCAAAGCGGGCGGAGAGCAGCTAGTAAACAATAAAATATCTCATGTGTTCTTACAGTTGTGTATACTTTTGCTTATTACTTGGAGCATTCATTACCGAAGCTCCTGTACATATATATATCATCATCCATCCGCACCAGTCTCTTTTTTCTGCTGCAAAGTAGTATGCACATATTAATGTGTAGCTGGACTTGTGAAATAACTGGGATAACGAAATGTGCAGAAGAACCAAGAATCCAATGTTTTAAGTTCACACATTCTTCTCTTCTTCTTACCTTCTGGTGGCACTGTCGTTTAAAACAAGGTTGGTAGTCAATAATTTTAGCTACCATAAGATACCTATGCAGGAGGCTGCTACGTCTCATAATGCTCTGGGATCACACTTAGGACATTACAGTAATCAGATGTAACCCGGCACGCGCATCGAACAGCGCTCGCAACTACGCGATTAGGGTGACCATAGTCAATAGGAGTTATACGAGTAATATTTGATTAAAACCTCTTTGGATAAGATTATTAGATCAAATTAAATCTAGCCAGTTCAAGGTATGGACGCCACAGACAATCTAAACCCATATTGCCAATCCAGGAGTCGTCTTGCAAAACGTATCATTACAATAAAAATGAATATCTATTATTCATTACAGCGATAGCATTAGAAGTGAACCTGTCTCTTTATAGACCCGCAGTAATGTGTGCACACTACTGTCCGATCAACTGTCTCCTGCAAGCGCGAGCAGTAACAAGCATCCTGTACAATCGTGTGCACATGGTCGCTCTCACGACGACTATCGCATGTACGTGGGAACCGCGCACTTACCAGATGAACTGCCGGGGAGTAACGTTATCACACGAGGACACATACAGCGTGTTAGCTTCCTTATGTCCACAGCTGAACATCCTCCTACCGGATGGGCAAGCGCAATACGCTAGTAAACTCGGAAATCTATTGCTATATCTTGGAATTATTATCACGACAATCGTAATTTCACACTGAAGTTAAAGTGACGGTGAAGTACGAGTAGAGGACATACAGGACATCCTTATCGGATTGTCGTATACTAAGTACATTGTTAATAACTTTAAACGAGGCAACGAGTAGCTCCTTCGTCTGGACCATCAAAAGATCATGTCGAATCACAATTTTATATTTATGGTTTCCTCTACATATTTATAGATAAACAAAGATGTGTATTAATTAGTGTAGTAATAAATAAGTATGAAGTTATTATGATTTTTATTAATTATTGATTTATTGCTAAAGGGCACTATGCATTTGCCTTCAAACTTCCGACATCTCGCTGTCTGATGCATTAAAGCCGTAAAAAATTTAATAAATAATAAAATCATCATCATCAGCCGATATACATCCACTGCTGGACATACGCCTCGCCCAATAATCTCCACATCGATTGGTCACGCGTTGCTCGCATCCAGTGGATTTCCGTGATTCTTACCAGATCGTCGGCCCATCTTGTGGAAGGTCTCCCAACACTACGTCTTCCTTCGAGCAAAGCGCCCTACTCACTGCCACTCAAGTCTCTAGCAATCTTTTGGGCTATCTCGGTGACCTTAGTTCTTTTGCGGATCTCCACATTTCTGATTCGCGCTGAGAAACTCCGAGGATAGCCCTCTCCATTGGCCTTTGGGTGACTTTGAGCCTCTTTATAACGCCGACAGTAAGGGGACACGTCTCGGTTCTGTACGGCAACACGCACGCGTTGAAGACTTTTGTCTTCAGACACTGCGGTATCTGAGATGAAAAGATGCTGCAAATAAAATAAGAATAAAATACTTAAACATTCAATATAAATACAGAAGAAGAAGTTTAATGTAATGTTTAAAGATCGCGGGAGCTGGTCCTCGGCCCGTTCAGCGAGTATTGTAAACGCGTCGCGTTGACAGACCGACATCAGTTTTCGCATCAGCTGAACAGATCTCGGTACTCAGCAGAGCCGAGTGGCCCGGTACCGTTACGACGGGCCCGGGAAGCGTCTAGACTATTCTCCGTACCTATTGTCAAAGCATTTAGTTAACTGTTTAACAGTTATCTCATAAATGCGATAAGTTGACTCACAATAGCGTTGCGTTGCAGAAGCTGAACGAGCCGCTCGGAGATTGCGCGCCGTAACACTAGCTTTTTATCTCAGAGCTTTAGTCTTATAATAAATTTATTGTATTCAAAGTTATTTGATTTTTTTTATTATTCATTTGTGACAAAAATGGGCAAAAGGAATTCCCCTAATTTCTAGACGATCCCCAAATGGGACTCATCAACGATAAATGTTATGATAACTTAATTGATACTTCGCAATAGGATGAGTGCACATGAATACATGATGACTCTGCTGCTAAACATCCAGCTAGTTATCGATATTAATTTAATTTCTATTATTAGATTTGCCTTACAAAAACCTCAAAAGTCCACACATGACCTTACTTTAACTACAACATCCTTTCATACAAAGTTAGGAAAATCTTTAATACCATACATCTTTCCGTAGGATGAGATGCAGGCGTGGACGCCCGTCCTCACAAACATCGCGCTCCTCATCATCGCGGTTACACACTGCCTGGTCTGCATCGCCAGCATCTACTATCTCTCTAAGAGAGTCTGCTCGTGCTTCCGGCCCAAGCAGGCGTACAACCACAATCAGTTCGACCCCGCGTTTAAAGTGCAACCGTGTGTCGTACACATGGACGAGGTCAAGAAGCCGCACGATCCCGAGAAGATGAGGAATCACGAGCTCTGCAAGGAGTTGGAGACTAAGCTGCAAGGGGACACATTGAAGAAAAAGAAAGTGAGTTTTTTAATCGCATATTTTTCCTAAAAATATTGGCGCACGGTTTCATCCATTCAAAGTAAGAGCTGGCTGGTCTAGCCGAGCTGGTCTCCGCCAACAGTTGTGTGAATTTGAATCTGCGAAAGTAGTTATGCAAGCCGCGAATGTAACCACTGCGATATGTGCACGTATGTCCATTTATAGTCATACAAACTCGTGCGCACGATATCCGCATAACAGGAATACTATCTTCTTTTGGCTAGACGTTAAATAAAAAAATTATGGTATGGTAAGCTCCGCGCATGCTTGACATACAATTAAAGCTATAAGGAGTTACGCGAGATGAGTCACGTGGTCCTTGTAAACCAGGAGTCATTATCATTTATATGCCGTTTCCTGCTGCGTCGTTTCCGGAATGCGTTTACAATACATTCAATTATTATTTTTTGTTGCGTTAAGATAATGAATACCTCGTTTGTTGTGTAAGGATGAGGCGGAGTTCGGCAGCGCTAACAGCAAAGAGACTCTGGTGACGCGCTGGCTGGGCCGGCACCAGGCGGTGCTGGGCGGGAGCGCCCGCCGCCGACCCGCCGGCGTGCGCAAGACCAGGAAGTTGCCCCCCGCGCCGGTCGTGTTGCTGCCCGCCCACCACGCTCACCCTGCGCATCCTGCCAGTACGGTGAGTTATAGATTTATGATACCCGTATTATAGTTTGTATGTTTTAACTCGCCTAAGAGAGTAAGCAATGCAAGAACTGTGGATTAAACAGTGTCTTGAATAATTTGTTAACTTCAATGATCTAAACGGAAGAAAACTAGTGGAATATTGTATTGTATTCTTCAACGTTGTTAACCCAAGAGATAATGGGAACATTGAACTTTATGAGCAAATTTAGGGCAGCAGTGAGTTAATAATCTACGCTCCATTGGAACATAACAATATTATGAAAGTTGAACAAAACGTTCAGCTATAAAGTAAAAATGTTTAAAGACAACGTGCGTCGAAAACATCTTAAAAGTATAGTACTTTCGAAGAAATTATGACACAGCGACATAATCATATGCAATCAGGTGAGATGGTCGAGAGAAAGGTGTGGTATGTCGGACGGTGACATGCGATTGGGCAACCTGCGCGACCCTTGGCAATAGATGACACGTCCGCAGTGCCAAGTGTGTCAGTTGGCATTGTTACAATAACTTGATTGCGGAATGTCGTGGCACGTAGCTGGTGCATCATTGGAGCCGGCTCGCAGCTGATGCGGCAAGGAGTGGCAATCGTTAAAGTGAGGCAAACTCTCGGTGGTTAGGTATTGCGCTAGTACTTTAACTTCTACAATATATACATATTTCAAATTCAATAATTCAAACATTTCAAAACTGTTGAATTAATTCGGCTCAGGTTAGAAAGTCCTCAGAAAAAGAGGAGTAGCCGACAAATACTACAATTGGAACAACTTGAGCAGCGAACGGAAGTCTGATAAATTATGATAATAATCATATTTATATGAGTAAAGGTAGTTTCCATAAAGATATATATATATATATACATATGTATATATATAAATGTATTTATAAAAAAGTGCAAACCGTATGATATAAATCAGCAATTTGTATATTAAAGTTGTTATGTTCAAAAAATTCAATACATGAAACCGATTTTGTTTTTCAAAAAAAAATCTAGTATATTAAAACAAATGAAGTAAATATAAGAGCTATCCAGAAATTAATTGACTCCACACGAAATCTCCGAGACTACACGTGAACACTCAAAATTTGGTAGAGAAATTGCTTTTGCCATTTAGAGTTCAACTGAGGATAGATTTAACAAAATTCCTTCCCCAAAAGGAGTTGGGGGGTTTTACGGTCAATAGGGCAGGCGAAGAAGAGCTGATAGTTTAATAATTGTAATACGTACAAATGCACTGGTCTTCAGACGAATTTGATTTTAAGTACAGGTTAATATTGTGAATAGATAATTATATAATAACGGGAAAGAAAACAAAACCAATAAAAAATGAACAATAGGAGCGGAGAGATGGCGGCGCGCGCACGCGATAGTACCGCAGTGCGCACGCGCACCGGCTCCAGACGTTTTTCCGGTTTTTCTCAGGCGCAACGCGATGAAATGATGAACCGTTGAACCGATCGGCGCAGTCCCGTTGGCTCTCACAACACTGCGCACGAGCGGCTAGACAAAGGCGCGGGTTCGGTTCCGCATTGCGGCGCGCTTCCTGTACTGAGAGGCGTGGCGCAGCTCTGCTCATTACACGTGCTAGGTTGTACAACGCTGTAGACGTACATTACACGTTGCTTACGTTTGCTTAACGGACAAACAAACAGGCGAGAACAAGTCGCTTAAGTCGCCGCCGACTTGCTTATAGATTATGTAAATAAGTTTTAGATATGACATCTTTAAAGTAAGCTCGGAAGCAGAAACCAGCACAATATGGTTTTATGGACTGGAAAGTTATTGCCATTGATCCACAGATGTCGTTATTAAGTACTTAGTTTAGATTGTTTATTTACAATTGGAAAAGGTACAGGTACCTCCTAATCATGAAGGCAGTTTCATCTGAAATGGAATAAGTATTTTAAAAACATTACGAACTAAAGAGAAACTTATACATAAGTGAGATGGATCATGAATAAGTAAAGACGGTGATGAAGCGGCTGATAGGATTTTAAGATTAAACAAATTTGTGTAATGGTGGAGCATCGCTTTACGCTGCACTCGCCTATCTTTATCAGGTTAATTTTATGATCTCATTAGTCGGCACTCGGAGTGCTCGAGAGGTAATGACGTTCAATAGTGCTCGGTCATGATGGACCGCTTCGTGACTTGCGTATAAATGTGCGCACGACTCGATACAGGCTGCTGGTGGTGGTTGTCAATACTACATTGTGTAACCTGCAATACATTATGCATAAAATTATTACTAACTACCCCGGTATCGCAGCGGCTAGCCTCCCTGCCTGTCCATGCGTTACTTCAGGCTCTATTCTGTGTAATAGTTTGTATGATAATAGGGCACTTTCCAACTTTTACTGGTGACAGTTCTTTGTTGTCAGATACCGTCCACTGCAGCATCTATTGCAGCCGACAACCGGTAGTATGTAACCATTGTAGTGGCCCGGTTCGAAGGGCGCTGTAGCTAGTGAAGTTATTGTGGTAATCTGACTTAACATTTAATGTTTGAAGGTGACGATTACAACGTGGTGCTGTGTATATCATCCTAACTAGATCTACGTTTTAATGGGCAGACGTATCACTTGCTATCAGGTAAACATCTCTCCCTCGTTCCGTCGCTTCATCAAATTAACAACTATAACATCGCGAAGACAGTAACCGATGCCTCCTAAATTACTTTTTTTTTAATCAAGATAAAACTTGATTATATTATCTGTATCATGTTAGCATTATTACTGGATTGTTTATTAATTTTATATGACAAATAAGTGAATAGTGTTCAATGCTGCGCCGCTCTCGATCTAAGCGACAAGATTTGTTTCCGATTCGATAATTACAAACGGACGCACGCACACACGCACGCATGCGTACACGCACACACGCACACACCGGCCGTCGCGTCGGCAACACTCAATCGTGGGTAATTGCTCCGGGCTATGAGAGCGGAACGTGCAACCTGCAACGTGCAACGTGCAACGCGCAACGCGCAATGCCGGGTAAAAAAGTGACGTCCGACAGCGGGCAACGCAAGTTCCGCGCTGGAAAACTTCACTGCTGTTTAATTACTGTAAACTGATGCACTCCACTGTACATCGACTTACTGTTGCTGGAGCGCGGGTAGCGAGCCCGGGGTAGCACGGAGCTGGCCGCCGCGGCAGTACCATCGGCAACGTCGCCGTGTTCATTAAACGAAATATTTATGGCGGGAACAACATAATTATTTATTTATTAATCTGTTCGAGTACATGTCAAGAGACGCGGCTTCCATTCCCATTGAGCAGACACTTCCAGCGAAGGGAAATATCAAGAAGAAACGAACGTACAAATCAAATATCTGCTGGTGATAAGGACATCCACCAAACTGCAATTGGTCAGCGTGAAGGAAAATGTCTTAAACCTTTTCCCAGTAGGAGATGAGGATCCGAGTCCCAGCTATGGGATTATTGATAGGGCTGTTTGTAAATATTTATGTTTTCGTATATTGTTTAAATTATTTTATGATAAAACAAATCGTTGTCGTTTGACGGTAATATTAGTGTGACGTCAGTGCGGCGCTGGTGATGGTGCGGGAGAGGTAGGGCGAGGTAGGGCGAGGTAGGGCGGGGGTGCGGCGGTCGACGACACATCCTTGGCCCACATGGCGGCGCACCTGCGCGCGCGCGCCTGCGCCTCTCGCGATCGCCGCGGCCGCGTCCTCGCTGAATGCGCGGTGCAGGTCCGCGTGCGCAGGCGGGCCGGCGCCGCGCACTGTACCCCGGTCACTGTACAACTTGATCACTGAAATTAAATTCCGATAGCAAGTTGTTCAGAAGCCAAATATTATTACAACGAGTTACAGAATTCGAACAATGCAATTCGATTGAGACTATCATTAAAATAGGGGCTGTAAGTAGCCCTCCAAGTGAACAGGCGATCACGTAACTTACATCACCACTTAATTGTAGATCAATTCATGTTACATCAATAACTGTAACTATTTAAATCGTGTCGTGTTAGTAATCGATGTTAGGAGACTGACTATATGTATAATTCGATTAGATTAAACTTCGGGGTCAAGCGACTGGACGCTCCGATGCCCTCGTTGTAGAGGATGCTACTGGCTTACTTAACAGCTTGTACTTAAAACGTGATTGTCTTAGTATTTGCAAGTAGAGAGGTCTCGCAGGAGATGCGGCCTGCATGTGGAGCGGCGGCCGGCCATTGTTCACGCTGCTCTCTATCGCCACGTCGGGTCGTGGCTTCGAATCCTACTTTGAGAACTATTGTCTTATTGATTTTGTTGCGGTTCTCTAAATCCGGTTAATCCGACACATTGTTTCATACAAATGTTCATTGTGACTATTGGGTTTGATAACAGTAGCACTGATAATGTAGTGTTGATAACTTCGCCGTGGAAATATCAAAGTATTGACATATTTAATGTGGACGGTGATCGAACGTCATTATTAACAAACTTTTGAATAACGAGATCAGTTAATAAGAAGTAGTGACATCTTATCAAAACATTTGTAAACTAAACAAATATTTTATGACACTAACAGAATTAATAGTTTTGTCAGCGAGCGTGTACGTTGTAGCCGGGAGCGTTGCCGTGGCAACTGGAGCGGGGAATAATTATAGGATGGATAATGTGTAATGATGATTGAGGAAATGCTCGGCCACATCACCCGGAGCTGAGGAAAGCGCGACGAGGTGTATCAAGTTTTAAAGTAATGCGGCGCGGCGGTCCGCCTGCGAGCGGTGCTGCGCTGCTGGGTAACAGCAGGCGGATGTTATCACTTGCAGTGGTTTTAATTCATTATTAATTGTCGTTGGCGTGATGGTATGTGATACGTCTGCCCGTAACATTGTTGTAAATTTACACTTGTGCTACTTTAAGTCCATCGTAGTAAAACTTGAGTTCTTTTCACTAACAACGCATTTTTATTTGTTTATATTATTATTTTTATTATTTATATTTGAGAGGAATAACAGTAGTTGCGGAAATATGAACTTCCGGAAAAAGAATCTAAAAATAAATACACAAATTAAAATGAAGGAACACATATATTGTGATTCCTGTGATGTTTCTATCGATACAAACTGTATATATATATATATATATATACATTATATATGCATGTTTATAACTCCTTGTGATACAGTGTGTTTAGTTTATACCTGAGCGACAAAACTGGCGTTTTATAAGATTCGCGTGTCTGAGATCAGATATATTTTAAAAGCAGCAGCAAATGAACTGTAATAAGTTCGTTCCCAATTATATCTATCGGAAAGATGTTAGTTTCCATTTAGTTCTTTTAATATTTAAATTCATGTGATTTCATGAGGTTACAAGTGCGAGGTTGTGTAAACATTTTCTTTCAAAACGCTAAGTTGCGTCGCGTTGGTCGGGCGCGCACTTAAGAAAACGTTTCGTTCGGCCTTGTTATTTTAAACCGAAAAGGATATTTATCCGTTTGTATATAATAATATGTCAAGCAGAATATAAACTCAAAAAACGATACTTTACCAATAGGATATTTAATATTTTTCTGCGGGAAATCGCACTCAAAAACACCGCCGCTAATATCGAAGCGTATGAAGCTGTGTAAAACGGATACAAAGATATATTATTAATATATACCACTAAGTTATAAAAATACAATAACAGTTTAACTAATAAAATCGTCACACTTTAAAATGTATATAAAAATGTCGGAATTCATAGAAAATGCAATAAATGTGAAGAAATCATCTCACATGTTAATGTCGTTGCCTTTGATTCAGTCCGTTTGTGTCCTTAAAAGAATAAACTGAAAGTCGGTGTACATCCTCTTAAGTAGCACTGTTGTTATAGTCAGACGCAGCACTTACTATTAAGTGAGCCTCTTATTTCTTTGTTAAATAAACGCGTAAAAAGTCGCCGCCTGCGTGTTCAATTTGAAGTGACTATTATATAAGTTGTTACATAACAGAGCTTGATTCAATCATTATACGAAACTTATTATATTCGTAATTATTTGCTAATTAATACGATCGGTTAATTAACTAATATTTATGGTTATTAAAATATCGAAAGTTTTAATATGAATCTATGAATAAATTATAAGATTTCATTAAATTGTTTCCTTGTAACAAAATCATCACCGTGGAAAGTTTTATGAATACCGCGTGGAAATGTTTCATGGTGCCGAATGAAATGAATAGGGCAGAAGTAAAGATCGTGATCATCATCCTAAAGAAATACATGATATTTCAATAATATCAATAAAAAAATTACTGTACCTAGAATGTACATGAAGAACGAATAGGAATGATGCATTCTGCTTTATCAAAGTTCTATATAATTTTCTATTATTTCTGTGAGATGCAGAATTACTTTGTTTTTTTGACGAGTGTTTTTCATTTTGAAAACAAAAAGAGTTAACCTTACATCACTAGGGTACGAGAAGACAGTTAATTTTTACTAATAACTTGATCGGTAATACATATAAACAAAACAGATAGATGTTGAACAATTTTTTCTTATATTCTCTTATCATCATTGAATTTATTTGAAGTTGGTTGGTTCAAAATGCAACGAAAATTTCAACATCACCTTGGTGACCTGTGGTCAAACCCTGAAGCGACGGTATCCACCAGCAGCGTTCGCCTTACGCAACCCTATCGGAGTATAATTATAAACCTATTGAGTAACCACGAAATCAAATATTTGGTGCGAACTGTACTTCCGTTTCGACATGGTAAAATATTTAAATTGTCTATCTTATGGCCCAACCACGAATAAATCCAAGTTAGTGTATGTGTTGTTTTATTATCACGTGTGAGATACAATAGTTAATGTTTGTAACTTAAGAACACTTAGAGACGTTGTGAAAACAAAAATGTAGGTAAACCTCATTTAAATGCAAGTGAATATATCATTTCCACTTTCATATTTAATGCCATGGATCCATACCGAGAGCGAGCAAATTCTTTGTAGTATTACTAATCTATCGTCTATCTGTTTCGTATAAGTCAATTTAAACCTTTGGACCGAGGATCTGGTGAGAATCGCGCGAACCCACTGCATCTTTGGGGGGAGGGGGCTATGTCCAGCTGTGGACGTCTACCGGCTGATGATGATGATGATGAATTACAATAAATAGCTCTACTCTACTAATCTACACGTGTGCATGTGTACGATAGAATAATTGTGATGTAGCTGTCGTGCCGTACACACTGTAAGCATCACTCAACACTACGTGTAAGGCTTCACAAGAGCGGTAAACAGTTGGGTTCGCGCGGTTTCTGCAGCAGCCGGCCTCACCGCAACGAGGCGGAGAAAGTGACCGCCGTGACCGCTTTAGGCTGCGTCCACACTACAGCGGCACAGTGCGGAAGTGGAAGATGAGATATAAGAGGTTAAGACTCGTGTCTACGGTCGTTTTGCCAGATGTCTCCACCAGATATCTCGACTATAGACGGTGAATTATTGGTAAGTTAGGTTAGGTGGGATATCATTGCGTGAGGCCCGGCATAAATCTTTTCTTCATCCCGCGCCAGATATATGCCTAATGTGGAACTTCTGAACACTCACGTATCATATATTTTACACATAAACTAAATACCTAACTTTGCTAACAATGTACATAAATAATATAAGAAGTATAATTTATTTTCCACCCCTGACAAAAGCTGATGGCCAAACTATGTCTTGTAGCTCGCCAAAACTTTCAGTCGATGTCATAATAATTGGTATTATGCAAGTGTACCAAGGTTCAGCGAGTTACAGTCAGCTATCATCATTATCAACCGATAGACATCCATTGCTGGACATAGTCCTCCACGAAAGAACCTCATATCGATCGGTCCCGCGTTGCCAGCATCCCCGGGCACTAGGAGCCGGCATTTGTAGACGTTCGTATGGGGGAATTCGGGTCATTTCCCACCACATTGGCTCAATGTGGGTTGGTGGGAGCTAGAGCCTCGTTTGTTGATTAGCAGGGTGCACTACGAGGAGGTGAGGTAAGCTTGGGTCCCGTGAGATGTTGTGCGGAAACCCTTAAACCTCTCGTTCAGTCAGCTATAGTTCAAGTTATCTAATTTAGCTATATCTATACCTGCATATATACAATATTGCGTACGTAGCATCATGTCGGCGCCCGCAGCACCCGCGTGCACCCAGTGGTCATGATGTAATGGTTCAGAGCCACCGTGACGGGTTTACTGGTGCTAAATCAAAGAGACCGTCTGCGCGGGTACATCATCATGACCAGCGTGACAATGATATGGTATTCAATCTAAATCGAAGCTATGTAAATATTGTAACAACAAAACCCTGATGGTATGGCATGGCTTTTTTGTACAATTAAGCGCCGAGACGAGCAGGAATTTTACCTGATGGTAAGTGATACGCTTGTCCATAACAACGAGGGGCTAGTTACGGTGCCATACACAGCACCACATTGCGCTCGTCGACTGAGACATAAGATGTTGAGTGAAATTACCGCAGTAATTTCACTAGCTACAGCGCCCTTCAAACAGGAACACAGTAATATTTTGCACAGTACTGTATCGGATGCAATAGGCACTGCGGCGGTACCTACCTAGGTACCACCGGCTGGCACCAATGGTCGCAGTATCCTCATTGGCATGTGTTATTATTGTCATTAACGAGTTATAATTTTATTTAGAGAGTAAAGGGGCATTATAGTTTCGTTAGCAGCATTTTGTAACATTATTTAAGTGTCTGGGAGCGTTCTCAGCATGTGCAGCGGTTGCAGTAGGCCCTCCGCCCCTCCACAAGCACCGCGCGCGTCTCCGCGAGTTACCAAATCGACGTAAACAACAATAAACAATGCGGAGCGTTGACCCCGCCGCCGGGAAAGTCGCAGCAATCGGTTGACAATGCAACCGGACGAACCCGCTGACAAACAAACATATATTTCATCATCATCATCAACCGATAGACGTCCATAGCCCTCCCCCAAAGATCTCCACATCGATCGGTCCAGTCTGTTCGCGTCCAGTGGGTTCCCGCGATTCTCACCAGATCGTCGGTGCACCTTGTATTTACAAATACACAAATGATATCTATATTAGTATAAAACACGCATTGTACAGTATTGGTAATATTAGGTAATTATGAAAGATCCTAATAGGTAAACTAATTATCCAAAACAAGCGACGAAACGGAGATACATGCAAAAGTAAAGTACGAGATAAATATGATTTCTATGCAAAGCAGTCCGCTGTTATAATTCAAACCAATCCTAGCGCTATCGAAAGCATACGTTAAGCTACATAAAGTGCTTACGTTAAGCACAACCTACAATTATGCAAGAGGAATATACGGTATAACTAATAACTGGGCGGGTAAATAGGTCTAGACATTGAACACTACGAAAAGCTATTAGAGCACAATTTTTTTTATTTAATGAAGCGACAAGACGAGCGGAATGTTCACCTTCCGGTGAGTGATACGGCTGGTCATAATAACGAGGCATTAGTTAGGATAATATACACTGCATCATATTGCCTTTCCCGTGTTGAGACATAAGATGTTAAGTGGCATTACCTCAATAATTTCACTACCTACAGCGTCTTTCAAACCGGCACACAGTAATCTTTGTACACTATTATTTGTCAGCTGCAATAGGCGCTGCGGTGGTAGTTACCTAGACGCTCTCCAACAACAGTGAACTGCCACCAGGGAAGAATCACCAGGAAGTAGCAACAGTCATACAGATATTTGTTATTTATTTTTAAGTAGCATGTATAATATGCTAGATATTGTTTTAAAATGTTTAAAAAGGAAATACAAATTATTTAAAAACATAAAGAGGGTAAATCGTGGCCACCCTACACTCGAAACTTTTTGCTGTTCGATAAAAATGCGGGAATGTTCTGCGCACGCGCACCGCGCGCTGCGGCTGCGGCGTCGGACGCGTGCGCACAATGGGTCTGCAGCAGTGGCACGCGCGCACCGCGGGTTCTGTACACGCAGCAGGGCACCGGCATTGGTGGTAGGTGTCCGGCGCCGGAGACCGTCCAGGTAGACACCATTGCAGTTACTATTGCAACCAACAAACAGCAATGTACAAACATTATTGTGTTACGATTTGAAGGGCGTTGTAGCTAGAATAACTACTATGGTAACGGGACCCAGCGTCTTATGTCTCAAGGCGATGAGCATCATGTGGTTTAACGTATAAACCTTAGTGAGCGACGCGTTGTAATTAGTATTACTTACTATCAGGTGAAGCTCTCGCTCGTGTAGTTTATAAAACATTCACGTCGCATTTGTACGGGACCACTGACGCCGATAACTTGTTCCACTCTTTTGCTATTCCTATCAAGAACGACGAGCTGAACCACTTCGTTCGCAAATTGGAGATGGTTACAACAACATAAGGATGGCGACTCACCGTGCGCCTGGGCATCCGGCGGTTATACCTAAAAGATAATAAGCTTCTAAACCCTTAGTTACAATGCAATATACCTCTCCGCGCACAATAATGGAGGCTGTAATAATAAAGTAAACATTACTTAAAGGCGACTTGGTTGGTTGGTTGGTCGGTTGGTTGGCTGGTTGACTGGTTGGTGGTTGGTTGGTTGGTCGGTTGATTGGTTGGCTGGGTTATATTTGCATTAGGTTCGCGTACGAAAGTTTCGAGATGAATGCGTAACGAGACGAGAGCCAATCTCGCAACGCTCACTTTGCAAACTTACTGTTATAGTGCTGAAGAAAAAGTGTGCTAATTAGTGCGCACCAAGTGATCAGCGTAATCTCTTTCGTCAAATTCTTTCTCAACGCTCCGCCTTCCATCTACTTGCCGTAATTGAAATTGTATTACTGCATTAAAAGTTTTACTGGCGGTAGGTCTCCGTTGCCGGAAACCATCTACGTAAGTAACACCGGGGCTCCTAATGTATCCGACAATAGTGTTCGCTAACATTACCGTGTTAAGGTTTGAAGGGAGCTATAGCTAGTGAAATTACTGTGGTAACCAGACTTGACCTTACGTGTGAAAGCGACGAGAACAATGCGGTGCTGTATATATTATCTTAACTAGCACCATATTGTTATGGGCAGGTCGTCATTTCGTAGAATATGAAAAGTTTGCCAGTAGATGCCAGAGACCCGCCAGATAAGCACTGACATTTCTTCTATTTCTACTGCGAAAAAGTATGCAATCAATATTGTTAAAAGTGTATCAAATTTGTGTAGTGGAATAGCATCTTCTGTTTCGAAGAGGTGAGATAATGTAAGCGCGTAAAAACATTCTTATCTATATTATTAGCAAGTATTCCACTTACAAACGTTTTGTTCGTTTCTTCAGTGTTAAAGAAAAATAATTAGATAATATAGTAAAGGATGCTTTTTTAACTGAAATTTTGTTATTAATAAACATTATGTGAATATATACGCGTCCGTGTATACAAATATATGTACTGTAAACATTTACGCCGTTCTGGCCTCATCAAAATATCATTGAACCGCGTTGATGTCTTTTGTACTAACTTTTATTACACGTCCGCGATCAATGTTTTACCCGCGTCATTACTTTCTTCGTTATTTAACTGTATAAAATAACATAATTTGGCACTTTGATGGTTTCCTTTTCGGTTGATATAAATCTCGTGGTTAATGACATACGATCGAAGTTTGATAAAAAATATATATAAAAACTTGAAATCGATACACGTGACAAAAACTAGATGTAATTTGAAATAGGATGGTAATACCGCGGCTTCACTATAAAGGTATAGCGGATAGTTTTTACAATTATCGTGATGAACTGCAATATATTTTTTTGATCGAATAAATTTTTAGTATAATATGAAAAAAGCATTCGAGAACGAAAAAAATTCACACGGTTAAGTATTTAAATTTGATAATTTTTTTTTGTTCAAATTTTAATCGTGATACGACGTTAGTTTTAGTGGCAATAACTTAAGGTATTAATAACAACAACATTAATTTTATTTAGGACGTTAATTTATATTTTGTATTTTAATTTGATAAAATCTATGTAAAAGTATTTTTTTAATTAATATATAAAGCATTAACTCCATTCCCGCTACAGCTTATGCACGTACACCGATATTATATAAAAACTACAGATGTATGTATGTACGTCGCCGACCCGTGCTGTGGTATCGGCAGTCACGGCGTATCAGCTAGTGTCATCGAAGTGGATGATTCCGACACATGTTAACATTTACTACACATAAAATGGACTTTAGCATCGTGATCATTTTAAATTTAACTCTGAAAACTGTTTTTTACGATCTTACATTTCAGTTTGGAGCACAACCACATCTGAATAGAGATTTGCTCTATTCGTCGCTTCACGAAACATAAAATCTAACACAATCATTTGCTATTCAAACATTTTTATATATCATCAACTAAACAAGTCATAATTCTAACTAATGCACACGATTATAAGAAAAATTCTTGAACATGATTAATTGGTGGCCGCGTACGGCGCGGCCTCGTTCCTTGCCTTATGTGTGAGGAGTTTTTGCCTAACGACGAGCCGTGACCAATCTGGTAATTAAATGTCGATTTCCTGTTCGAGAAATGAAGGGAAATCGGAGTAGGTGATGTGACGCGCGTTGATCGCGAGCGTGGAGGGCGCGGCGCGTTGCATCACGCGGGAGCTGGTCGGAAGGTGTCAGATGACCCGCAGCGTAACGTATCCAAACGATAACTATAGTTTGGAGTGTAATTTGCGATAATCACTCTCACTTGCAGCAAAAATAGCATTCCGTGAGAAATGATCAGTTACTACATACATTCCCAAACTGGTACCGAGGGGCGCATACCGGGGAACTGCGGCAATAACCACGATAAGTCGTCCAATAATTTTGCAATTGTTAAAGTGTATTTTCAAAACAACGTATTATAAAATGATTTTTAAAAGAAAATTACATGACGATGAAAATTTACAATACATATTAAACTGAGCGGATGTAATGAAGATTAACTAAACTTCCCATAAACATATACACAATAATGAAAAATTCATTCAAACATTTTTATAGATCGCATTAGTGACAACTGAGTATTAAATTTGTGCTGTTTTTCTTCTTTTCCTCGAATTGCACTTTGAAACTATCTGTGTAATGTCCAAAAATGTATTTATATTTTACTGATAAACATGTTGCGGCGGAAATGTTCTTAACACCTACGCATAAGTGGCAACTTGCTCATCATAAGATACTCTTTATAAAGCGACACTAGCGAAACAAAATATTAAAGCCTATAATTAAGATAACGTCTGACAGCGTTTCGCTATCACTGATCGTTCGCTAATAGATAAAACTAAAACTCTGCCTAGCTACAACCCCTTAACCTGAACCGTCACAAATAATAGAAACCACATACAAGTCGAAACCTCGTAATGTTAAAGCGGAGCCCTGCCCAAACCCTGCGGCATCCGACGTGAACTTTACAGCGCGGCGCCGCGCCCACCGTGCCCACCGCGCCCACCGCGCCCACCCGGTTCGCAATCGCGTGTCAGGCATAGAGTTTATTACTAAATTGTCTTCCACTGAAAACTCAGCACTGCATTAAATATATCTATTCTCTAAACAAATGTTCTCCCGTTGATCTCTTAAAGAGAACTTCAATTTAAGCATCTTCGGTTCGACACGAAGATACGGCACGTTAAGTTTGTAAGTTGTTGGTAAACAAAAGGTAATCATTAAATGAGATAACTAGCGGAAAGAATGTGAAACGCTACCGAGCCGGTGCATGGAGGCTATACTCGTGTGACGGCGTTATTATGACGCACCATTTAAAGTATTTGTATGGAGGATAGGAGTGCAGATTTGAAGACTTCACCGTCAACTAAACTGCTGGTTATATAGCTCTGGAAACGAAATTGAGACTTCCGTGTTTTCTGACAAGCGAGGTAACTTACACGCCACCAAAGTAGTTGATACAAATTTCTCAATTATAACTATAAATGGAGATATCGGATTGTGTATACGTTAGACGGTATCACTTGCGTTGCGGCGGGCGCGAGAAGCGGCGACCTTTCCGCGGGCTGGTGTGCGGTTACTCCTCGGCTCCTTGGCTACATTACACTCATGCACTCAGCACAGCCACGACCACCATATTAATATTCCTTTTATTCTAAGAAGACACGAGACGAGCCGGATATTCACTTGGTGACGTTTACGCCTGCCCATAACGTGGCGTTAGTTAGGTTGATATATACTGCACCACATTGCGCTCACCGCCTGAGACATAACATTTTCAGTCATGTTATTCCAAATTAAACTAACTACAGCGTTCTTCAATCCGAAAGTCAGTAATGTTTATCAGCTGCAACAGGCGCTGCAGTGGTACCTACCTAGATGGTCTCTGGTAATAGAGACCTGCCACCAGTGCGAATATAAAATAATTCTATAAACATGCTCTTTAATTCACATTAAATAGAGATCTTATTTTCACCAAAAAGCTGAAAACGTGATGATGATGGTACAGCCACACCCTTTTTTATTCGTTTCTCTTATATTGTTGTATGTATTCATTGTTTCATAATTTAGCTCCAATGCATTGTTCTCACATAGAGAATGTATTATACAAAATGTACAGCTCCAAATACAAATTTGTGAATAAGTAGTTCAATTCAATTATAAAATGTTAAATGAACAACAAAACTTATGTCGGAGTGTGTACGGTGCGATCAGGCCGTCCCTTTCACCTGCGCGCCGCATTCTGGAGCGTTGCGTTAGCAGCGGAACTACCTGATGCAGCGGACACGCTGTACGGCGGAAGAGGATCAACATTCAAGGCTTTTTAACGTACATCCTGGTTATAACATTAGTAAATGAATATATAGTAATACATATTGATCCAAAGCTTACTTCCAATAGTTCATATAACGACCCAAATTCAAATATTCAGTAGCGTTAAAGCTCTATTCGGATAACCATGGACTTGACTGCACAACATATGACGTACTGTTTACTTGTTACTAGTTATTAGTAACTATCGACAGTAGCACGGAGGTTCAGTACGTTAGCGGCTACTTATATAAGTAGCTCGTTTATTAGTTGACATCCTAAGCAGAACTTAGCAATTATAGATTAACTATTTAAACAATAGTTGATAGTCAATGTTTTTGATTTTGTACTTAGCGTACTGTCCGTCTGTCCATTAAACTGTACAGGACCAGATCAAGTCGATCCAACCGATTTAATGTTGGGATATAATAACCGTACACACGGAAATATTATTAACAGTTCTTTCTTTGGGCAGTATTTTATTTAGGACCACCGATAGATATCCTATACACATGTCTAGTAAAAATAAAAAATTTGGTCTAGATGAGTAACGCGTTTACAGGAAATTGTTTAAACCAATAGTTTATGTAAAGTAAATGTATTTTAGTTTAACCCGTGACAGATTGGAGAGGGCAGCGATCGCCAGTTTTGGAAAGTGCCCGCCCGCTCCAGATAGTTTGAGGTTTTGAATCAGTTGCCGGTAGTTTTAGCCTCGTCCACTTTGACAAACAACGGTAGCTATAATTTATAATGAAACAGCTTATTGTCGAAACAAGCACAGTACAGTACGGCGCAGTATAACTTGTAACGTGAGATGTAAACCTAACGAAGAGGTGAATAAGATATTCCTGTTGGTGATATCTGTTTCACCTAACTACAATGCAGCACAATGCGATCGACGATTACTGGCAAGGGATCCAGCAGGTTTTATGTGTCATATCTACTAGTATGAGGATTCTGTTCTCAAACCGGATATCAATTAAGTATATATTCGTATTTTATTGTTTGGCGGTAGTTATACGCGTCTCGGCGGTACCTTACGTGATGTTCTGACAGAACATTTGGTACAAGGACAACATTTATGCAATTATTTTAACTTAATGGTGATATTGTTGCACACCTCATTAGAAAGTGTACAAAATTTTTCGGGTAATTATTTATACTTTTTTTTATCCCAGCAACTCGCATTGGGCCAACGTGGTGAAAAACGGTCCAAATCCCTCCATATGTACGAATACAAACGACGGAACCCGGTGTACGTCAGGTCGCGGGAAACTGCTGGATGCGGCAGTGCAGGACCGATTGATGTGGGAATGTTTGGGGGAGACCTATGTCCAACAGTTGACGTCATTCGGCTGATAATGATGATTTATATTTTAAACTGATAGCTCCGTACGCTAGCCCTGCGCTGAGTAGGGCAAACATTATTATATTACCGAGTTGTGGTACAAAGGGGTTAAAAGAAAAATAATATGTATGTGTGTAAGAGCGGTCGTATATGCTATACGGTCAGAGGTCTGGGTCTAATGCCTACAGACCTTATGTTATCGGTGACAGAAAATATCCTGAACAAATCGACATATTTAAAAAATAACAACTTTTTTGTACATTTGTGAAATACGTCAACTCGCACTTAGCCAGCGTGATGGATAAATATCTTTGAGTCGAGTCCCAGCAGTTAAAAGAGGGGGCCTTTTAGACCATGTAGAAAGTGTACAACAAGACTGAATGGGACTAACAGGTATGGCGACCTCTGGTGTAAACACAATGAGCCATTGAAAGGTTGCGGTGGGAGAGCAGCGGCGGCGCTCAGCCTGATAACAATCGTCACTACCTTTGTCTCGTTGCACAACTCCCACCGCCGGCGCACGCGACCGCAGTCAATGCCTTCCCACTGCAGCGCCAGCTCGCCGGTCCAAGCTACATCAGGTGGATATTTAAACATTTCAAATTATACATATTTTCGATATTTTAAAACACCGTTCTTGAAAGATAGAAAAAAAGAGCGATTAATGGAGATTATTTCAGTATTACAAAGCCAACATGATGGCAGAAGAACAACGTCTGGAAGAAAAGAGGAATTGGTATTAAAACCAAGATTACACTGGTAGAGTCCCAACTTTACTTTCCTTGCTGTTTGTAGTAGAAACATGGATGATCCCCGTGCGGGTGAGGCAGGGTTGCGCATTCGATATATGGTGCCGGAGACGTATGATAAGCATACCTGGTACTGTGAAGCGCGCTGGTACATTGATTCTGATCCAGCTCCGAATGAAAACTCGTTCATCCTCCATACGACAATAACAAATTCGTTGGTATTTCGGCCATGCTATGCGCAAAGGTGACTACAGTTTGGAAACACTGATTGTACTGGAAAACACCGAAGGGATCCTTTGGTCGTTCATCGACAACAAACAAGATGGACTGTTCATGTAAAAGATTTGTCCCCAAAATTTTATATAGTCGCGGGAGATATGCTGGCCAGGAAACAGGAGGGGGGCAGATTGTTTGCTCCAGATAGCAACCCTAACGCTGATCACGACCCTGAAAAATGAGGCACTGACCCCAAATAGAGATAAAACTAATATCCAACGACTTCGAAGATATCGG
Source organism: Ornithoptera alexandrae (assembly GCA_029030555.1). NCBI lineage: Eukaryota > Metazoa > Arthropoda > Insecta > Lepidoptera > Papilionidae > Ornithoptera > Ornithoptera alexandrae. The sequence goes on along the minus strand of JARDVY010000303.1, from coordinate 11,683,479 downwards.
TCAGTCCAAACACCTAACCGATGGTGCAACCTGTTCGGACCTGTTCACCGTGCCCAGCAATCGCATGGCGCTGGGTTCCGCTCCACTAAATGTTTACAAAACCGAAAAAAAAAACTAATTCAATGAACAGTTACTTTGTTAACAGAATACAACTACTATTCTATGTAGTTTGGATTGTAAGGTGCTGTAGTCAACGACGTTACAGAGCTGATGACTTTCAACGTATGTATTTTCTTATGTCACAAGGATAATCGCTAAGCGCTGCTGTGCAAATAATCTGTGCACCGTGCGTGTACGGGGGGTCTACCTGTAGCTTCCTGGAACTCTACTGTTCGTTCAATCATTGGTTTCCGAAGAACAGAGGGTGTTGTGGATCAGCAAAAATCACATGATCATTTGATGAAGATCATCTCTATTCTGTTTTAACGTTCTAGATATGTTTTATGTTTGTCAGGCGTGTTTTATCATCGCCGTCAATTATATACCTATAGCCTGAGTTGCCTGAGTTGCCTAGGTCATTTCACAAATATCATTCGCCTTGTTGTCTGTGTACTCGTACCAACGGCGCCGCGCGTCGCAGCGAGCCAGTTTTATTTGAACCGATAGAGAGATTTACGAAGTATACCGGTACAATGCTGTTCAGCAGACCGGTTTTAATTGAGTCGTTTTGGATGTTCACCGACTTTATAGACGGTACCGCCAACAAGTTATCATATTTCTCATATAAAATCATTTCGATAATAAAACTAATCGCACCCGAGATTAATAAAACTGCCATTAACCAGATAAACTTACTGGGTAAATTATTGGGCTAACAACATTTGTATGTGTATAGATGGAGTTCATAACTGATTTGGCAAAGTTCAAGAGAAATGCTTTGTAGGGTTTATGACAAACATTTCCCAACACCAAGCTCAATGCATTGTTGCTACTTACATAAGGTATCAGAGAAAGTACTAAGTTATTTGTCTTTTAAAATATTTTTTTAAAAAAGAAATAACATTGCTTTTGGCTTTTTAATATATTCCTCGCAACCTATTTGTTGGGAGTTACATGTATTTTCCTCCCGTTCATCTTTAGATGTCATAATCTCGATAGATAAATTTCTACGTCCATTTATTTACATACTTAAGACATTTGTCATTATATATAGTTTCTCATTATGATGAGGATGATGGTCGTACCATGCTCAAATATTACTTCCTAATATATCTGTTATCAGACTGCTACAGTGTGGTTGTAATAAATAAATAAATAAATATATAATCGTGTTTATGTAAACACTTGTACGAATGAGTGTAGACATAATCAGGTTCTTATTATGATGCAGCCATCAGTAGGTCGCCCTCAACCAAAACCGCATTTTTAACGGTCTTGTGAAGGTCGCTAGTAAATTTATGAACGCGACAGAGATGTTCCTATAAGTCGCGTGTTTAAGTAATGTTTTCGATTGTTTATTAATCATTTATTATCATATATACTCTATGTTTAGTAATAGTTTCATAAGCAACAACTCGAAGCATTGGCGTTCCGTAAATATTGCCTCAGCTTTTCGCAACGTGCACAGTGCCGGTATGAATGCGTATTCACTCCGCGCTCTCTATAAATATTTCTTTGGTCCACAAGTTGCACAATCCTTTGAACCCTTTCCATTCGAGTGGCGAGGTTATAGGCTCTACCACGTGCACACTCGGAGCGCAATTAGTTTTAATACATTATTAAAAATGGTTAACGAGAATTAAACTCAGACCAAACAAGTCGAACGATTAACTAACACAAGCAGCACAAACTATTTCCAAAGAATGTATCGCTGAAGATAAAAAGTAAAACGATTGGTGACAAACCTCACTAGGTGTTTAGGTATAAAACATTATTTCCGTTTATACAACAATATACTGGAGAACATAAAAAGAAAAGAGGTGTAGCAGGAGTGATGAAGAGAAGTGTAGATCAACATAGACAAGAGAGGAAAAGATTGTAGGAGGTCCATGCCTACTGCCAAACAGACCTGCAAACCATAATAACCAAATTGTATAGTAGACTAAGTTTTATCTGAGCGGAGTAATGGGATGCTGACTGTTATGCATAACGTATTAAAATTAAACTGTTTACATAAACAAATTCATATCTATATTGATAGGGTTGTGTAACGATGCTGCGCGTCGGATAATTCGAAAGTTCCTGTTACACATGCTCCGCTGAATATATCCGAACTGGTGTTGTCTAGGTACACAACGCTTGCGTAACACTTCCGGTCCCCGGACTTTCTTCCGCCGCTGCCAACTTATTAATTAGATAACCGTCCGCCATTCCACAGTGACATTTGTTTAGATAATTTAATTACGAAACAGTTATGTTTATTTTTGATCATATGTATACGTAAACCAGGAAAACCTCGTCACTTTGAAGGTGAACGGTGAAGGTAATCCCTGATTGTTTGGATTATCGGTTTACATTTTGAGTGTCTCCTTAGAAACGCAGAGATTAACTGCTTACGTCGTAACATTTTACTGGTGGTAGCTGGTAGCTGATAGCTGATGCTGGAGACGAGGTAGGTACCACCGCAGCGCCTATTGCAGCCGACAGCAAGTGAGTCTCCTGATTATACTGTGGCTTAACTTTTTATAAGAAAAAAAACTTGCAGAGAGAAAAGTTTAGTTATTACGGTTAAATAATAAAAAGTTATCATGCTTTCAATTTCCTATTTGAACATCTCACGGACATTGGGACTAGAAATAAAAAAAAATACGTCTGTCGATCAGAAACTGTACAGCTCGAGAAAATATTAAATAAAGCGATATTAACATATCCTATGAGAATGTAACGGATCTCCGAAGTAGTCAAATATTTTGGGTAATTCGTCTGCGGACTCGGCCCGAATGTATGAATGTTTGCGTTTTAAATTAATACATCTAAATATATATGTGACGCTAATTAAGATATTAAAAGAACTAATTGAATAATATCATTGGATCCACCGAAATTTTCAGTTTACGTAAACCAAGAAAGAAACTTGCATATAAAACATATAATATTGTATAACAAACACAACGGCAGGTCGGATTATTTGCAGTTTGTCGGAGTTCGTGTTAACAATATATTCACCCCGTTGAAGCAATACTAGGACCTTTACATGTCAGGAGAGCTGATCTTGTCATTCCTTATCAACTGGCGTTTAAGTTTTATATGTATTTTATACGTTTGTAAAATATCTGCGGAATGTAATGTGGGCAGTAGATGTTAGTTATCACCATTAAGGATAACTTGCAAGTAAACCAATAAACGGATGCTGTCAATAAACTACATCAAATCTTAACAAATCTAAGTATTGTTTTAACGCTCGCGACATAGGTTCCATCACGTTAAGTAATTGAGGCTAGGTAAATAATAGTGTAGTTAGGCAATTGACATCGCAAAGCAAATTCAAATAATCAGTACGCGTTCACAGGAGAAGCTTTCAAAGGTTTCGCAACGCGGCGATACATCTCGCGGGAGATGCGCACGCGCCTGCGCAACCCACCACGCCGCGACGATTTATTTTATTACACGAAGCGATAATATCATTTGATTGTAACAGGTTACATTTTATAAATTCACTACCTTTGGTGCCCTTCAAACCAGTACCGTGCCCCACAATACAGTACTGCACCACAGTATTGTTGGTCGGCTGCATCGGTAGGTACCACACCTACTTAGACGGTCTCAGTCAACAGAGGCCTATTATTGGTGAAAAATATTTCTTATCCCTGTCATAAATATGAAATAATTTAATCAAAATGAATAGTGAACTAATCGGCAAATAATATTACCAATAATAGTACAAAAATGCGACGAATTTAAAATTATAGAATCTCTTAATAACTGTGATTATTATATTAGATAGATAATAATAGATTTAGTCACATCGATGCACGTAAATGAAGTAGGAGTTGTTGTTATTGTCAAGTGTTTATTAAACTATTGGAAGCAGTTAAACTACCAGTTCTATTGACGAATAAATTCGGAGTTGTCACGCCGCCTCGGGGCTGCCGGCTCGCGACGTGCGCTGGTCGTTCGCACTGCACACAAACAGAACATAACGCACCTATCATCCAGCTACTCGATCCTTACAGCACGGAGACAAGACAACACTGGATCGCAGCAGCCGATCGTGAGCAGCTGTCCAGGGCAAGCAATATTCCGACTGCTCTAGGACACAGCAAGGATATAGCGATGTGGAGGCAGCAGGTTGATACTTCAGAAAAGATATTTAAGATAAACGTGATCTACAGTGATAAAGCGTACCGCTGTGAAGAACAAGTGTGTAAATGTACTTGGGCCCCGGTTTCTGAACAAAAATTTTCTTTCATGTCTAGCTACATTGAAAATGTTCCTAGTTATTCTACCACGAGGAAGAACGCCTGTGAGATGGACTGACCAGATCCCGGCGGCAGTAAATGGCTCATCGTCGTTACCGCTGTATGAATGCAGTAGGCAGGCGGCCCTCGGAGAGGAATGGCGACGTGTTGCTAAGCTTGCGCCCAACACCTGAACTGATGACCACGACCGCTCTGTTAAGAGTGATACCGACGGAGAAGAATCTAAAATACCAGTCCATTCCATTGTAATCAAAATAAAACTTTTAATCCAGTTTGTGTTACCTTCGGAAGTCTAACAGGTTTTAACCTAGTCACGTCACATGTCTGTAAGTATGCCAAATATGTGCCAGCGTAATGCCGACCTCCAGCCCGCCGCCCGCTCCATCGATTAGCACTGCATTCGGAGTAACTGGTTACCTGGCACGAATTACTCGGTGCCGAACTGAGCGCTGCTTACTGCACCGCGCTTGTGTGTCCGCTATAACTCGTAACGAATGGTGAGCCTGGCCGTGGGAAAATGGTGAACTTTTGTTGTCTTGTACGCGTGTGATGTTGCGCAAATGTGATTCATGTCTCCGTCGCTTCTATTTTTTAAGTATTCAGTAATTTTTGATGATCTGGGCGAGAAGCGCGCGGGCGGCGCATCCCGTCATCATCATCATTATTGCAAACGACAGACGTTCATTGCAGTATATAGGTCTCCCCCAAAGATCTCCACGTCTATTGATTCTTCCACGACCTTCACCAGATCGTCGGATACCATACGATCTAGTGAGGGGCCTGCCAACATTGAGTTTTCCGGTACGCGGTCGCCTTTCGATGACCTTGGACATTGTCGCACCCCATAACTTGTGGAATTTACCAAAACGTATCACAACCAACGTCATTGCAACGCATGCGCTGTTTACTTACAGCACTGTTTTGTTTTAATTACAACTACTTAAGAGTAGTGTAATATGGAGATCTTCAGGGGATGCCTATATCCAGCAGTAGACGTCTACGACCTTATAGTAATTTTTGTCTACAATCAAACAGTTATATATTTTACGCGAGTTCGTCCACGTTAAGTTACACCATATATATCATCACATCATTTATTCTCGTAAACATAAACCAGAAATAATTTTCAATTTTTTTTATTAACAACATAACACAACTTTTGTGGACATTTAGATACCTATCTAAGAAATACTTATGTAATTGTCGTTTTCCTCGTCCGTCAATTCTAAAGGTAACGAACCGAATGTTCGTTATCACCGCTCCAGCATTTCATCATCACACACATCAATTGGTTAATGTTATTTTACGATCACTGTGAATGATTACACAAGACGGGATGTCGACGTGTAATGGATTCAGATCAAGGTATACGAGATTCTCTCGATCGAGGCAAATGCCGACGCGTGTTTAAATGTTTTGACATGACAACGCACCAGATACGTGCTAGCACACAGCCTCACTCACACATCACGAGTACATCGCGCGAGTGCACAGCTCACCAGGAACGCGACCACTGTCCTGCACAAAACTGTACTGTTTCAGATGATAGTGATAAGTAAGAATTTTTCTCAGCATCTCTGAATACAAATAATACTGGTTCTTGTTTATAAAGGTAACAAATATGGCATTAGTCATCGCCATCTGCTGATGATACTTGGTTTGAATGACGTTTATTATAACTGATGAGTGGTACTGTGCCTGTTGCAGCTGGGTCGGGTGCCGGTGGGGGTGGTGCTGCCGCCCCGCTACGCCACGCTGCCACTTCCGGCGCCGTACGCGCCCCACGCCCCGCGCGCTCTACCGACACCCCTCTACTACCCGCTACATGAAGCTGTATGTATTTATACTGATGTCATTCCCACAGGGACCCTAATATTGAATCACACCAAATATTTTTAAAAGCTTAATACTGTATTACTTTTGAGATATCTTATGATGCTGGATGTAAAACTAATTAAAAAAATATTTAAAAGATTCTAAATCAGTTTCACCACATACGTAATATAATAACGTACGATTCATTGCGAATAAACAAACATACAACAAACGCGATTAGAATAGAAACTTGTGTCCGAGAAACGATCGTTTTTCGTAAAGGTATGCTCCGTCCGTGTAAAGTAGCTAAGTTACAGAGATCACTTGCGAATGAACTTCGAATACTTTAGCAAAATTAACGCGAAATGCAAACAAGGTGATGTTATAATTTTAACGTCTGTCATAACCGATTCGGTTTCGTAGAAACAGCTCACATTACATACATTACGCGCTTAGCTTTTTTTTGTTGTATGGGGGATGGAGATCAAAAATAAATATTAATTGCTTTGTATGGCTACAAATCTGGAAGTTTTATTTTTGAGTGATTTATGTTGATATGGGTTATAATATTCAATATATGATTATCTTCAGTTCTCGAGGGGCCCGCAGCGCGCGCGCCGCCGCCGCTCGGCGCTGGCGGGCCGCGAGCGGCGGCGAGCTGGCCGCGAGCGGGACTCGCTCACTCGCTCGCTTGAGCGCATCCACCGCAAGCGACGAGCGGAGCGCGAGCGTCCCACCGAAGACGACCTCAAGCGGACCTACACCGGACTCGACAGGTGCTCTTAACACAACGCATCATACAAACATGCGACACTGTCAGTCAATACTTTACCGGTGGAAGCTCTGCTGCCAGAGATCGTCTACACTGATAATAAGGGTCCTGACTGATTTGTTAACTATTGATTAAGTATTTATAAACTAAGAGGAGTTATGTTTACATTACGCATAATCATCAAACACTCAAATATCGCACACCCATCCCCCGCAGAGCGTATGCAGAACAGTTCATCGCGGTGTGCGACGAGAGCCGGCACGCGGCTGAGCGGCACGACTCCCTCGGCAGCACCGCCACCAGCGACACCGCGCCCTCGCCTGACCAATGACCACGGGTGACCACCGGCCACGCGTGACCACTGACCACACGACCGGTGACGGCCACGCGTCAACATCTTAACATTTCTACAGCTCGAACTTATCCCGCATACCTCTCAAGTATAAACCACAATCACTATCACTTCTCATCAGTTATTTAACCTATTTAAAACTAGTCGCCATTTTTTTTACATGACATCAAATACAGTGAGTTTATTTATGTGATTAAAATAAATCAATATTTTTCTTTAAGTCATAAATCAATAACTTTTCATTATCGAAACTATAAAGAATATTTATATTGGCAACTACTCGAGTGAAATTTATCAACATTATATATTATTAAAAACATATAGAAAATAACTATTCGATAATTATAACCAACATATCAAAACTGGAGAAATGGTCACCAGCGCTGACGATGAGCTAAACACGCTGCCCATAAAAAACTTCCTCTTCTTATTCCTTAACATATGAAATTATTTAATTTCCTATTTCCTTATTGCCATATAATGCAAGTGGCTACCATTCGGAATATTACTTATTATTTAATTTTTTTTTCCTTTATAATCGTTAATAAATATTGACAATTATAGTGTATAAAATAAGAAATAAAGGTGTCCGCGACTTTATTCCACTACATGAATATAATGCATAATTAAATATAATTTCATATAATCTTTAAATAATGACATATAAAAAAATATTTATTTTAATAACTTGTAAATGTTAGAATACAACCATACCAAACTTAATTATTTAAGAAGTTTGTAAATATACAAATTTTTTGAACACCACTAACCACTTTACTAACCTTAACATTAAATGGTTAACGTCAAAATATTACCACTAGTGTTGCCACTACACCACATTCTACAAATATTCGGTTTCGGTTATTAACTAACCATACTTAAAATTAAAACAACGCCTAATAAAACGATTGCTACTATTACAATGTAAATTTATTAACTTTCGTCAAATATCTGTGTTATACTGTACGTCTAAGTCTTATTTGTCTAGCTTTAGGTATTGGATTCGTCTAAGTATATTAACTTCGTTTTAATTAAATTCTTTACATTTAAAAAAACAAATACAAATAGAAGTTTGTCTTGGTAAAGAATGTAAAATTCATGCTGCTTCTAGTCAGCTAAATAAGTTACAGAAACTTATACGGACCTTATTCTTTTTTCTTGTTTAGTAATTATTCATAATTTAACCGTTAAAATTTCTGTTTCTTAAATTAGTTAATAGATAAAGAGTTTTGTTTCAAAATATAAATTAGAATCCCGAGGGGAATATACTTGTACGATTTCCTCTTTATGTAAGTTTTAGTCGAACTTAACTTATAACTTGTATTGTAGTGTCTGTACATTGTGCATTCAAAGTCCGTTGTACCTAATCGGTGCCAAATTGCTGAACGACAGCGGTCCAATTGGTCTGTAAATATTATTTAAGTCGTTACTGTGCGAATGATTTACAATCAAAATTTGCTCAATTCGTATATTTACTTTAGTTTTTTCTAGATTTAAGTCCTTTGGCAACACTTGTTTTGAAGTATTGAATGGACAGTTAGGGTGATAAAACGTAATCTTGTTTTTAGGCATTATTTCTTATTATATTTGTACACAAAGGTGTAATATGGATGATTGTCTAACGGTGCGTGTTGCCAGTCTTGTTTTATTCTTTGTTACCATAAACTTTATATACTCTAAGATTCATCAATCATATAGATTAATACTCTTTTATACTATAATAGTATATGTGTAAAATGTCTTTTATATTTTTAAAAATAATTTAATAACTTTTAAAATTGTAGTTTATATAACACAGATAAGCAACTTTTTTATATACCAAATACTTGAAACGATGATATCATCCGATCATTCTCCGTCATAAAGCTGATCACAGATTATATAAATCCAATGTGAAATAATATAACTGTAAATACAGATAATGTAATAATGATAATTTTTTTTCACACTATTTACTACAACATTTTATATGGATATAATAATGTATTTATTATTTGTTACACGCGCGTGCTGCCCGATGTGCGAATGTGTCGAGTTGTAAATGTAGTATATAGGTCTTGTAAAGATAAATAAAACTATATACACTTTTGAAAAAAAAGTATTATTTTCTCAATTTAAGCTACATATCAATCACTACTTTATGTCGCCTTATGCAAGCGGTGTATACTTGTTTTGTTGTATTAAAATTCAGGTTTGTAATTATGGGATTTGAAAATGAAACAATTTATCTTTATATAGATTTATGATGTTAACGCAATGTAAGGCAAAGGTTGAAATCATGTCAGTTTATCGTACAATTTCACTGCTACAATCATTTATGAAGAAGCTAAACACTTCTATACGATACAATGAATGCAGACAACCCAAGAAAGGGACGTTCCACAGTTCATTTAAACGACTTATAGTGAGTAGTATAAAGGTGAGTGAGGTAAGGGTTCAGAATTCGTCGTCGCTCAGTGCAGAAGCGCGTTGCAGCTCGCTGTCCGATGATTCGCTGCTTTCCTTTTGAGCGCCGCCCGCAGCGCTCTCCTGCACTACATCTTCACCTGGACAATGCCATCACTAAACCTTCACCTTATCATTGGAAAAATACTTCACAATTTACCAAAGTAATATGTAAAGGAAGCTGCTTCTGGGAATAAGTTAATCGTTATCATCATATCATTAGGTATCCTCTTCAGACTGAAGTTAGGAAATAAGATTGAGAAAACCAATTCGATCATCAGCTATTCTAATCTGGAATAGGTTACCATAGTAATAGTAGGCTTAATGACATCCTTAGCATTACTGGATGATAGGAAAGAACGGTCGCACAAATAATTCAACGTGTTTCGAGAGCAACTTAAATTGATTCTTGATCAGCAGTATCTCTCAATCATTATTAAATTCAATAATTTGCTTTATTCAGTTTTAAATATACAGATGATATAAGACGATGTTCTCTTGTCTTGTTGCTGTTGATATATAAATAAACATCTTACCGTCGATGAGGTCTGCGAAGTCATCAGCCGGCGCAATGGTGCGCGTGGCGGGGCGCGGCCGGCCCCAGCGCGGCGCCGTCTCGCCTGGACAATTCGCAATGCCTTCATGATCATATCTACAATAGTAGCTATTAAAGTTGACGTATGTACCGGCCACTTTGAGAAACTGTCGCAAATTTACAATAATTACATTAACTCCGCATCAAGTGACACTCATTATTTTACTAGTTACTAGCCAAAGATAAAGTGTATTACTCAATGGTATATGTACGTTTGTCATGGTAGTTCGTGTGATATAAATACCTTCAGTACAAGCATTACATTATAATCTCTTTATATTCACTGCTTCACACTGCATTCCACTCATCGCGTGGACTACAGATCATATGTCCCATTGCCCCAGTAAATCCGTTCGCTGTGTTCAAATCAACACAGTAATATCAACGTGGGCTAATAAAGACGTTTTACTCGCAAACAACTGCCACTATCTCTCTCTCTCTCTCTCTGCATCTCTCCTCCGTTCTGCCTCTCACCATATATCTGCGAGTCGGAGTCGGAGCGCGAGTCGTCCACGTCGCGCACGTCGTCGAGCGAGTCGCGCGCGCCCATCGCGCCGAAAGCGCGCCGCGCCTCCACGCCGCGCCCACCTGTTGCACCAGCGCGCCCCCACACCGTACAATATTTAAATATATATATTAAATTATAGGACTTAACGAGTATGTCCATCTGTGTATGACATTCCCAAACATTTGAACTGGCCTGTCAACATTCTTCCTGTCATCTTTCAGAGGTAATTCTGATCGTATGTCTTTTTGGCTATTAAACGCCCTTACTGCGGTCCCATAGAAGTGTTTTGAAGAATTCCATCAGGAGAAAGCAGGACTATTGCGCACTACCAACGGCCTCTGTCGGATGTAAATTATACTCGGGTCTTGGTGACAAGGACGACAGGAAAATAGAAACATTTTAATTATACAAAAAGTACGATTATATATAACACTAACTGAACTCACCCGCGGTCTTGATCCGCAGCCGGGTGCGCGGGCGGGTGGCGGGGCGCGGCGGCCGCGCTGCGCTGTCCTTGCTGTCCTCGCTGGAGTCCTCCTCATCTGAGTGCAATGGATACGTAATATAATTACTTGTACTGAAACTAAGTGGAAAGTTATGCCAAGTGCAATACCGACTTCTCTTCTTTTCTTTTCTACGTCTCGTTCGCGAAGTGGAAGAAGTAGCGGTGAAGAAGCTATTTCCCACTCACCGGTTCCGCTGAGCTTGCCAAGCACATCCTCCGCCTCGTACTTGTGTATGAGCTGCATTATCGCAGCTTGGTGCTCCTCGGCGGCCTGAGAACGGAAAGTTCTGTCATCTTCATAACCTTAATGCCGTATATATTCAAACTCATGCATTGCCACAATGTCATCGATTCTCAGTCACATCATTTATTGTTAACGGGGAAGGGAACTTTAAGGAACGTCATTAATGACGTTCTGAACGCTGGTAGATCCCTGTTGCTAAGACGGAAATTTTTAAAGCACCTCCGCCTGCGCCCTCTCCAGGACACTGAGTTGCTGCTTCAATGCCTCCACGCAGCGGTACCGCAAAACGTACTGCTCCCACAGCTCCTCTATCTCTTTCTCCAACGCGTTTAGCTCGGTTTGGTACACCGGTCTGGTCGTAAAAGAGAAGAATATACAAGTCGAGTTTGTATCATCTTGTCACTGCTTTAATTTGAATTGGTACAATCCGTGGTAATACTTGATCTTTTGCACGGTGTGCAGGCGCTTCTCCGCGCGCGCCAACTCGGCGGCGCGCCGCTCCAGCTTCGCGTCGAGCGCGGCCTCGCTGGCGGCGACGCTGTCTATGCGCTCGCGCGCGTCCCGCACGTCCGCCGCCAGCGCACCCAGCGCGTGCCGCAGCGCCGCCTCCAGCGACGACATGTCCAGCGGTCGCGCGAGCGCCTGCTCCCGGTGCTCCTACGTCACAAGACAGTTTCAGTTTTAACCGAACAGCTTCTTTCCATTAGCCCTTACGTACATAAATCTCTCTTAATGATATAGTAACTTCACGACCTTGTTGTCACCTTCCTTGGCCAGCAGATCGTACAGGAACGCCCCCTGCGCTGTGATCTCCGTCGCTAACGCTCTCGCTTGCTTTATCTCACCGATCTGAAACAAAATGTGACCAAACTTATAGAGTATACTTTGATTTCTTTAATAAGCGTATTTTCACACGACCTTACTTACGAAGCAGCGAATAAGAATCTAGTGGTAAGCTGTTTGTGAGCACTGTTTCAATCACGATCGTGATGTTTTTAATTGTTATTAAAAACAGAGAAACATATATAGACAAACATAGAATTATATATAGATAAATATAAAGAGAAAATTATTTAATAAGTTTATTACACAAGTTTTTATTTTCGTAAGTTTGTACAATACCCTGTGTGTAACAAATACCGACCCTGCCGCTGACGTCGTAGCAGAGCGCGCCCGCTTCCGCCCGCAGCTCGTCGGGCGGCGGCGACTCCAGCGCGCTGCGCAGGAACGTGGCGACCTTCAGCAGTTCCCTCACCGCCCACCCATCCGCACCGTACACGCGTTTGCCGTTCAATTTCAGATTGGCACGGGAGTGCTTCATTGAAATAACTTATTAGAAATATTACTCAGTTAACAACCCGATTACGAGGAAACCATCCACTCATTACGAATGTGGAAGGTTTACACTGGTCACTGGTCTACCGGCAAACTGCCTATTGGCACGACACGTCGTCTAATTCTGCTGTCAAATATGAGGAACATTACTTGTATATATTGTAAAGATTATTCAAATAGCAGGACGTAATGTCTTACGCGTTGTTAAGCACAAAATTATAAGATGTCATTATTATGAGCTAAGGGATAACTTACCACCAAATGAATGCCCTGCTCTTTCGTCACTAAAACATGAACGGAGGACTAGGTGCCACCACAACTATTCGACTATCAAACTACAATGGCGGGTTAGTTATAAGGAGAGTGTAAATCTCACAAAGAGCTCGAGGGCGTGCGACACGAGCGCCACGCGACTCTCCAGGGAATCCCCGCCGCCGACGAGCGCGGCGTCGGGCTCCACGCGCGCCGCCATCCAGCGCACGCAGCCCTCGAGCAGTGACCAGTTGGGCGCTCTGAAGCTCTCCATGGAGATGTGCTGCGGGAAACCCAGTACGCGCATCGCCTCGATGAAATCTGCAATTATCGCTTCCGGTAAATACCTTCCAATCTCAGTAGGCATACGGTTGTTAAAAAAACATACGAGACAAATCAATTCGTGTATGTATTTTTTCATGGAAAATATTATACTATGATATTACTTCGTTGCAACTTATCTCATGATCCAGCTAAGCTGTGAGCGTCTGGCGGCTGATGATAATAAATCATTCAAGAGAAATCAGGTAGAAAACCGTATGAATGATATTAGCTAGTTAATATTAAATAATACATATGAATGTAAGATTATTAACTTAATATTGCTTAGCACTTTGAAAAGCTTGAGAAAAAGTTGTATTATTAGCAAAGCTATTTTTCATTGACATAATTCAGCCATGACAGCAACAACACGTTTTTTTCCAAAACCTTCCAAAGTTGTCGCGTACGTAAGCATCATCATCATCATTATCAGCCTTTGTTTATCCACTGCTGGATATAGGCCTTCCCCAATATCTTCTTGTACATAAGCAGTAAGATAAATTCAATACTTACTTCTTAAATCTCTGTAAGACATATTAGCAGCATATGAGCAATCCAATACAAATCGCTGACCGCTGTATTTGTATACCTACCGTTGCCATAGCAACGCAACATATGTCTAACGTTCCGTTTTAACTTGTCCTATTCGATTTTTCTAAAAGAATGGATATTTTTGACTTTCGAATAAAACATTAAGTCATATAGATTGATCCCAGGGGAGTAACACTAACTTTACTGGTGGTAGGTCTCTGTTGCTATAGACCGTCTAGGTAGGTACCACCGCAGCGCCTGTTGCAGCCGACAAACAGTAGTGTGCAGACATTGCTGTTCCGATTTGAAGGCCACTGGAGCTAATGTAATTAGTGGGGTAACAGTTTCAACATCTTGTCTCGGGCGAGGAGCGCAATGTGGTGCAATATATATCATTCTAACAGCGCTACTTTGTAAATGACAGGTGCATCACTCACCATCAGGTGAACGTCCCAGTCGTCTCGTTACTTAATTCAATAGAGAAAGAAATCCTTACGTACGTTATGCCTTATTTTTCACAACTTTTACATTTAATGTCGGAAATTTTTCAATCCTATTTATAATTACTATAGAAATACAAGCGTTGAGACGAGCATGATATTCACATAATTTCAAGTAAGGATGTTTACACAGCATCACTCCTATTGATGAGCACAGCAACAACAAGACCAAGAGGTGGACAATCTTGTAATTGGTCTCGGACTTGCCTGTTCGATGTTGGTCTTGGTTTTGCTTAAATACTTCTAGTCTTTGGTATTAGTCTTGCATATGCAGTCTTTATTTTTTTTTCCAGAAGAAAAGCATATATTCAAGTTATGATAAATATTTTTACTTACCATTTTAATTTTTTCGTTTAGTTCTACACATTTGGTCTTACTACTACTAGTACTACTCCTCTGGCATAGCGAACCAAGGTGAGTGAGTCCAAGGTGAGCCTACGACGCAATAGAACGCCAGCGTTGCCTGTCTGACCCATTTTGTCTTGGTCTTGCATGTTGTTCTTATTATATCTTGTCCCAGCTTTACTTGGAGTCGGCTCTTCTGGTCATTCTTCTAAATCTATCTCTATTTTGTGTCATCTTGGTGTTGCATAATTAATTATTTATTTGATACATCAGCGCCGATACAAAGTCACATTAATCAACAGATAATAGGTCTGTCTTGGTTTTGGTCTTGATCATGCTCATGTAAACTTGGACTTGCTCTGACCAAGACCGAGAGCAATTTCACTCATCACTATTTACTGCACATGTATACAGATAAAAAGAAACTACATCTCGTTAAGAATTTGTTACAATAATAATCAGTACAGTGTAACCAAACTAATCAATAATCAGCAATATGCACCTTCCAGGGAAACTACAGTGTGCTTGAAATAAAACCATAACAATATAAATATGCATACACTTTAATAGTTAATCTGAATATCTACAGTAATATTATTAATTTAATTGAGTACACTAATAATGAATTGCGCGGTGCAATATCTTAGCATCCGGTACAATTCATTATTTATCTGGACGTGTATGACGCGCACCGAGTGCGCCTACAGTACTTACACACATCCTGAAGATCAGCCTCCAATGTCAGCCATGATGTCAGTATAGATAAAATTTATAAGGTAATAATAAACATACAAACAAAGATAAGTTATTACTTACGGCACATGGGATTTGTTCCCTTAATGGGCAGTGTGCATTGCTACCGAGATCTTAGTGAAGGCCATGTGGAGCACTGACGAAAAGAGTAAGTGTACTTACTCTTCTTTGCACTGAACTTACTCAACTCACCGAATACCAGTCAAAGTAAGGTACCCGCTTGAATCTCTAGAGAAAACCATAAACAATAATTCTCTTACCTCTGGATCTGGTCTCTGTTACCATATACAGTTTGGTAGGCATCATCGCAGAGGCTATTTCTGTCAGCAAGCCATTTGAGTGTGGCTAGTTAGATTTTTTAGGTTAGGATTACTTTAGTTTTATGACCCACAGCAACAAACGTATATGTAGTGCAGTGTAAATAACTTAATTAGTTTCTCTTTATTAAGGGCAGCCATATCACTTACCATCAGGTGAATATGTTAGTCAAAGCTATCGAAGAAAAATATTTCGGTAATTTATGAACCGTGCGCTGTGACTGTTTCTGGTGACACTGTGAGGCCAACGTGTACTCAATTTAATAAAAAAATCATAAATCCACGACGGCCGGCGGCTGCCTCAGGCCGCGCTTGGCGGACTCCTCGCGCTTCATCGCGACGCGCAGCCGCGAAGCTTTCAGGTGCCTGAAAATGTGCAATCTACATTACAAACAAGAAAGAAATAGGCAAGAGACAATGGATAGTTTTTGTGTTAGAGTTAAGAACACTCCAGATGAAGAGGACATTGAAAGAAAATAAACATATTTAAAAAAATATCGTAGCAGTTGTGAAAGCAATAATGAAACATATAGCCAATGTACAGATAAAATATATGAGAGAGAATGTCAAATCTTTAATCGTCAATAATTTACACTACAAAAAAAAGCTATTCACCTAATATGCTGTTTTTAAGTATTGGTATCACATACCAACTTTAAGACTTATCCACCTCACCAGACTGCTTTTAATAAAGTTAAGTAATGTACTTTTTATAAAGCTATATTGTCTAACACTTCAAACAACTTCATGTGTTACTTAAGTTTTTCTTTATTTGACGAAAGGCCTTGACGCTTGGTACGATCACCTGATGTTAAGTGATACGCCTACTCATAACGTGGCGCTAGTTAGGATGTTAGCCCACAGCACATTGTGCTTGTTACCTTGAGACATAAGATGTCACATCTCATTACCCCATTAATTTTCACTAGCTACAGCACCCTTCAAACTGGAACAAAGTAATGTTTACATAATACTGTATGTAGACTGCAATAGGCGATGCTGTCATACCTATCTAGACTATCTCCAACAACAGAAACCTACGGCCAGTTAGGTTAGCAATTGCCAAAACAAAAATAATCACCTCTGTCGAATCTTCTCTTGTGTCTCCGGTGATGGTTGGCGTTGTGTGACTGCAGCATCTCTTATCATGGCACGCAGTTTCTGCATGCAGTCGGCCAAGTTCAGATGCTGGGAGCGAGTTGAGTCAGAGCGTATTATTAGGTAACCTTCTTTGGAGAGCTTCTTTCCGTGCTGCCAATGAATGATAATGACAGTTTTGTATACAGAAGTACGATGTGACTAGCAAAATATTTACCAAGCAATGTTAGAATTCCGAGAGTGCCGTAATATACTACTTCCGCCAGAGTTATAATGATAAGTCCTATAACATACATATGCCAACTATTTAGATGTATAAATGGTCATAACAGGAGAATCAACGTAGATAGCATCAATTGTAATATTACAGAACTTTGTAAGAGAGCACCACTAAATATAAAACCTCACTTTTTGTGCTATTATAAATTAGGGTCCAATTTATATTACAACCACCAATAAATTTTTAAAATATGTTCCAAAGATTCTAATTCAAACCTCTTAACTTAAAATATCTTAATAATTAATACAAACTAAAGAAACATACCAATTCCAATAACTTTTCTCTTATATCTGAATGTAACCAATCTGCTTCACTTAATTTGAACCTGAGATCTACTTTTGTATGTACCTGGAATAAAAATAACAGTATTTTACAAAATTTTAAGATACAACAATGCAGTTCTTTTTCTAATTTCTAATCCAGTTTTTTGTTAAAATTTTTTGTATTGTTTAAAATAAAAAAGGGTGTAATAAGTATGGGACAACAAGTAACGGGACCCAAACCAACCTCACCTACTTGTGGTGGACCCTGCTATTTAACAAACAAGGCTCTGGGTCCCCTATATGAACCCTTACAAACAACTATCCCTAGGGATGTGGGTAGTACAAGACTGATCAATTTGGAGATCCTTAGAGGAGGCTTATATACAGCAGAGGACATCTATTGGCTGATGATAATAAACAAAAATATTTTTTTATTTATTAATCAATATTATAAATGGGTTTATTCATGTGTAAACATTTTAATTTATTTAGATAGACAAGATAGAGTGACCACCATTAATTCTTAATAAATTATAATAAAATTTTTAGAAGGCCACTCATATAAAAATGCAATCAGACTGTGCTATGGGCGCAGATACAACCCCATATATCAACAACCAACCAACAGTTGGCCAACAATTTAAATTTGTGATAGATGTAACACCATCAAAATTACTGTTATTATAATGCTATAGGATATCTTTCAATTGAAACAGCCTAATATTAGTATATATTTTAGTAATGTTAGTAGGTGAATACAGATTACCTTATTAACATTCTGCCCTCCCGGTCCAGAACTGGCGCTGAAAGTTATATCTAACTTGTTAATTGGTATAAAACCTGAAAATTTTTCCTTATCATCTGCTTTCTGAAATTACAACAATATTTCAGTTTAACAAATTTATCAATAAAACATAATTTAAAAAAAGATTATATCACATATTATAACCCTCTACGAATAAAAATTCAATGTCAGTGATAAAATTTTCACTCAAAAATTACTTTCCATATTTTTTGCATTGATATACAGAAATAATAAATTCTAAAGACTTAAATAGTTATTACCATATATTTATTGGAAATACTTACGAATGAAGGAGTCGTCAGTTTCAATGAACTATTCGGGTATAAACTTTCAAGGGATATTGCACTTTTATAAGCCATCGTTCGCTTTAATAAAGTAGAGAAGAAAGCGGTGTGTGACATTTTCCTCAAACAATTAAGTCGTAAAGGCATTAATGCCATTATAATAAATATTTCGATGACAATATATCTATGATTTTTTAATAATTGATAATGAAAGTAGAATTATTCAATTTGACAGAAACACAAAAAACATAACCTCAAATATTCGAAACTGACATATGACAAAACAGCGGCTATAGTCTGCGTTTTATTGCTTGTAAACGATTGTCTAATATAATAATTTGTTTTTAAATGATATTTAAATTAAATATTTTTCTTATGTTGAAGGTCTTTTGTAATCCACAGATTTATTTTAAAAATTTTAAAAATAATTCACAAAAACTAAGATATGAAATTATATTGTTGTGTTTATTTATTGCATCTATAATATAAACTATGGGTGTATATTTTTAACGGGTAAAGAATTGAACTTCGTTCATCAGACATAATCTGCTAAAAACGTGTACAGTAATATATATAATCTAGTTCTACAAATGTAGTCTACTTTATAAAATTAACTAATCCCTATACATACATAGCTTGGCTATGTGAGAATGAAAGATGTTGATCGCTTACCATCACGCAAGTCGTAACCTACTGTACTATAAAAATGTGATCATGATAATCTACCATAAGACTGGTGATGGTGACTACGATATCATGAATGTTAAAAATATTGCCGTTATTAAAAATATTTCACATGTGTAAGAAATCATTAACTATTTAAATGTTAGTATCTAAACATACCCACCGTTATTTTTTTTTTAGTAAAATATTACGTTAATCACAAATTTAAATTAATTAGTTTATGATGTATAAATTAACATGATACAGTTATTTGAATAAATATTTTATGTAAATGAAATCAGCATTGCACGAGTTGGCATGGTTGTTATACCTCATCCAATAATTGTACCATTTTAAAAATCTTAAAAAGAAAAAAAAAACCATTAAAGAGCGCGCGATTCACGCTCCAAATAATTTAATTAGGATCCCGTTCCGCTCGCTGGTGCCCTCTCGCGTGCACTCGAGACTCTTTAGACAATAATTACATCAAAGTCATTTTGAATTCGTTGTTTTTAGCCACAAGCTAACAGATATACTACAGGCAGCACCAATTGCAAAAGTTTTTTATTTAGTTATACTTGACTGAACGTGAAAATGATGGAAGACTGCTCTTTGGCGGCAAAAATATGTCCTGGACTCATTTTCTCGTATTGGAACTATTATTACCGGTGGTAAGTCTCTGTTGCCGGAGACCGTCTAGGTAAGTAGAACGGCAGCGTCTATTGTAATTAACAAACAGTAATGTGCATACATTACTGTGTTCCAGTTTGAAGGGCTCTGTAATTAGTGAAATTACTGGGGTAACGAGGCTTAATATCTTTTCTTAATCAATTAGGCGGCGAGACGGGTGGGACATTCACCTGTAATGTGGTGAAGAGTAAGTGATACGCCCAATACACTTCACCACATTGCGCTCATACCCTGACACATAACGTGTTGTCTCGTTGCCCTAGTAACTACACTAGCTATAGCGCCCTCCAAACCGGAACACAGCAATGTTTGCACACTTCTATTTGGGGGGTGCAATAAGCTCTGCCGTGGTACCTAGACCTTCTCCGGCAACAGA
Source organism: Ornithoptera alexandrae (assembly GCA_029030555.1). Taxonomy (NCBI): domain Eukaryota; kingdom Metazoa; phylum Arthropoda; class Insecta; order Lepidoptera; family Papilionidae; genus Ornithoptera; species Ornithoptera alexandrae. The sequence continues at coordinate 11,663,072 of JARDVY010000303.1, read as the reverse complement.
GATCTACCACCAGTAATGCCTAATGTCTCAATGAGAGGAGAGCTATTAACTTATCATCAGGTGAACGTCCTCCTCGTCTCGTGTCTGCGATTATTAAAAAAAAGAAGTAAAACGAGTAATATATCCTCCGCGGAAATAAATTCAACATTAAGACGCACAGTAGGTAATTAGCATTATTCTTCGCACCTTTCAGACTGCGATTACTTTTTCTGTATCTTTATAAATAATCATGATTATGTAAACTCATAAAAAGTGCAAGGTTGATATATGTTTATTACTTATTTATAAGGAAACAATATAAAAACCTTCATTCGATAGCCGCCGGCGATTATCCGCAAGACACATCAAACCAGACATCAAATGACAGATGGATAGATCTATCTATCAGTATACGGCAATTAGTTTTTTTCCTATATTAGAGATTGTATATCGGTTTATTCTCGCGTATAAATCTATTTATTTCAATAAATTACCAATAATTATTATTATGATGTAGATACAATGTATCGCATCAACAAAGTTAGGCAAAGTCGGTACTGTACTTGTAACAGGTGAACATCGTTTCATCATCATCATCAGCCGATGATCGTTTAGTTTTTAAAAAATACTCTATGGTAAGTCAAGATCATTACTGTAAAATAAACATTTTCGTTACATTTGTATTATAGAAAAGTACGATGATAAAGAGATTTAACATTCCGTATTTCAAAGCGAAGGGCACAATGTGGTGCTGTGGTGATGGGCGCGCGTGTAACTTACCATCAGGTGAACGTCATGCACAACTCGCTGCTCCGTGAAAAGGATCGACAAAAAGCAATAATAAAACGGATGAGACGGGATACGAGGTGCGTGCAGAACCGCAACCACGAACAGATTATGTAGACGTAAGTATCAGTAAATCAGTATAATTTGCAGCGCGCTGACTGACGCGCCTGATACTCCTCGACTGCGGCGCATTCCTCGCGCTCGCCGCCCGCGTCGCTCTCCGTGCAATCTTTACCAATTTCAATGTTTATTCATTATCCGCACGAGCCACGCAAGAATGTGAACGATGTTTTCACGAGGTTCGTGGGTTCGGCGGCGTAGTTCACCTGGTGAATACTGTCCAGCCAACATCGATATGAACTGGTAATAAGGAGATCAGCAAGAACAATTTTTCATTTCAATACAATTGAACAAAATTTAAATAAATAAACAGCCCTCTTAATGTTCCCACTATTGGAACTCGGGACCTTCTCTTACAATGAGAGAGTCAAAGCTTTTTTTACCACCAGGCTGGCCGAGTGCAGGTTGGCGGTTGTCACATCCACGAAAATTGCTGTTTTTTGGATCGTGTGAGTTTCTGATGTAGTTTTACTACACCAGAAGCTCAATGAGAATCCAATCCGCACCTCTTCATAACGTATAGGGTTCCATTGCCTTACGAACGGTGCTGTCACGGCTTTAACGAAACTTAACTATGAGTAATGTGAAAATCTTTGTGGAGATTTCTGGGCGAGGCTCCAGCATTGGACGTCTATCGGTTGATGATGACGATGAGTAATGTAAAAATACATTTTAGACTAATGACACTTCTCTGTTGTCGGAGATCTTCAAGGTATTCTTGTCCTGTATTGCTCGGATTTAGCAGCTTCCCGCGACCGTCGCAAGTTCGTACATTCATCTTCAGAAACGCCTCCTAGCACTAGGTTTACTAGTACGCTACTGTCTTTACTAGTACGCTACGGTCTCACGAGTATCTTACTGGCCTTATCGACCATTAGATCTTCGAGTAATATGCCCTGCACATTATTACCTAAGTAAAACAATCTTTTAAGCTATGTCGGTGATTTTAGTCCCTGAACGGATTTCTTCGCTCTCGAACCGTTGCGCCAGAGTAACATCCTCCATAGTAGATAATGTTTATCAAAATTGTTTAGAAACGTTTACTCTTACAATGAACATTAAAGGTTATATATAGCTGATGAATATGAAGATCGTGAATTTTCTATATGCATGTAGTAAATCACAGCAATCCATAATATATGTTCGATTGTAGTGTAGCAACACGATGCGTGTTACAATCAGCGAGATCGCTTAAAAAATATAAATAACGGCGACAGAGTAGGATTTACGACGTAGTTACTTGAGAGCGCTTTTAGCACTACACTACTCATCACACCTGAATCACTCACGAGCTGTAATGCAGAGGTGGAGCGGGTACACACCACAGGTAGTTAACAAGAAAAATTGTCTTCGATAGCGACTGAGACAAGCATTCACACATGCGGCTGTAATATCATGCTTTTATATACTTATTAACGAAATTAACAATATCCAATTAGTAACGGGAGATCAATATTTGCCTATGTGAGTATTTAATATAAAAACACTATCTGTTCCCCGCCCGCTTCGCTGACCGTAATATAGAATTAGACTTAAATTTTTCTGAAATATTCCGTGAGAGCGACTGTAACCGCAAATGACTTTCTATAGCAACCGTTACTATAGTAACCGCTTAAATAAAGCCAAATGTATGTTTATAAAAGTTAATTAGAGATAAAATGATAAAGGATATATAAAATTCAAAAAATAAATCACCAATAACCATCTACATATCATTCCGTGTAAAATGCTCATGTTCCCGTGTCGACGCGTTCACTAGTTTTCAGGTGATTGGTGAACAAAGGAAACTCATTTTCGTTATCTGTATACATATATTTAGGTCTAATAATAACACGACATTGCAGCGCAGTAGCAATCTATTATACTAGTTATGATATTTTGACTAGACAGTAATTATCGCTTAGAAACTCATTTATTACTAGACCCTTTTTTTTTAACGATGGGAAATGCATTTAGACATCTCGCCGCGTAACGGGCGGGTATGTGGGACTCGCCGGCGCACTGCCGGAATACCCACTAAAACCACATCGACCCCGTCCTCAGCACTTGTGAAGGACTCCGGGATCTCTAAAAGAACGCACCAGCGTCCTCCAGCGCGGCGCCCATAACGGGCCAACTATCTTCGTTTGCCTCTACGGCTCCTCCGACGAGCGGGATCTGCGCGTTCCCTGGCTCGCTCAGCATTTTCCTTTGCGAGCATTACTGTGTCGCAAAAGGAAAGGTCACTGTGCCACGCTTCCCGGCTTCTCGTCATCGCCGCTACTACGGCCGCTGGGGAAAGGTCTTGTCCGATGTTTTGGACGAGGATCCGTCGCTCCGACTCCCAAGCAGGGCAGTGTTCGAGCGTGTGCTGCGCGGAATCCTCAGCCGCCCCACAATGATTGCATTGGGCCAACTCCTCCTTGCCTATCCTGTGCAGTAACTCCCCGAAGCAGCCATGTCCGGTGAGTATCTGCGTTAAATGGTAGGTCACCCGTCCACTATTCTTGAGCCAAGCCGTTAAGCTGGACAGAATCGCACTAACCGCGCGCTGACGAGTATTGAGAGGTTCCATTAACCTTTCTCGCCAGCGCCTCAGTGCCCGCCTTCTGGCTCCTCGTCGAAGCTCTTCGACCGTCTCTTCTGGAACATCGTTTTGGCGGAGGATGCGGATCTTATGAAAGATCTCTGCGTCCATATCCGCCAGGATGTCCAGAGGTGGGAACAGCGTCAAGAGTATGGCCGTAGCCGCCTCGTACGAAATCGTCCTGTATCCTCGGGCGACTCTAATCGCAATAGTGCGTTGCGTAGCGTTAAGCTTCGCCGCCCGACGCGGTCTACGCGAGAGTATGTCGGCCCGTACAGGAGATCCGTAGAGTGCGACAGAGCGCACCACGCCTGCATAGAGTCGGCGGACTTCTTCCCTCGGCCCTCCTAGATTCGGTAGCAGTCGGTGCATAGCACCCGCTACCTTTTGAATCCGGGGGACGAGACGATCGAAGTGCTCGACGAATTTCTATCGGCTATAGCTCCAGTCCCAAGTACTTAAGGTAGTCGTTAAATTGGATACTTACGTCTCCGACACATAACAAGGTATCGGGGGGTTTCTCCTTCAGTCTCGAGCGGTGAAACCACATCACTCCGGTCTTTCGCGGTGCCACTTGCAGTCCGAGTCTCCGTATTCTGCCAATAATCATGGCAACCCCGAACTCAGCTAACCTTGCGGTCTCTGGGAAAGAGTCCCCCTCAGCCAGTATTAGCGTGTCATCTGCATAACACATCATGTTTACTCCCGGTGGAAGTACCGTCCGTAGTACCGCATCGTACCCGATGTTCCACAAGAGCGGTCCTAAAACTGACACCTGCGGAACCCCGCGCACTACGGCCCTCTCTGGTAAGCTTCCAAATCTACCGGGGTAACAGATGCTTTTGTTTGAGAGGTACGCCTTCAATACGTTCCTCAGGTACGCCGGAACTCTGTGGTATTCCAGAGCCTCGTGTATGACACTCCAGGGAAGGGAATTGAAGGCGTTGACGACGTCGAGACTGACTGCCAAGACAACTCTCCCGTTGGATATCGTCTGGCCTGTCAAGGTTCTCACGTGGAGGATGGCGTCAAGCGTGGAAAGCTGCTTATTACTAGTACCTAGTATTACAGTTTGCTTATTTATTTGTGTAAACTGTTCAAAAATCATATCAACATTTAATACGCTTTAGAATTATTAAGATTTCATGTATTTCTATAAAGCCCGATTAGGTTGACGTTGAGATGATGTTAAACTATTAATCAGTCTTTGAAGACAAAAATCTGTCATCAGTACGTATATATCACCCGTACCCAGTTACAGTATTGGAAGGTGTGAATTATTATCCGAACAATTCAAAAGCTCTTTTCTGTAATTAATAAAATTCGAAATGAAGTAGTCTATCATAAAGTTAAAGACGCCCACATAGCCTTTCGAGTATATAAGTTGACCAACGGGGTAGTACCTGGGAAATTAACCTGTATGTTGGCCATCAAGTCTGTTTTAGAATAAAGGCTGTGTTTAATAACCGCGGCGATCTGCACAAAGCGGCTGTCACCAGTTGAATGCGAAAAGCCAAAAATCGAGTCGATGTCTACCAAGGACTGTCGGTGGCTGATCAAGATGATTTGTCATGATGGGTTTAAAATAGCTGCACATTTCATGTATTACCTTATTTGAGTAAACGTCGTGAATCCTCGGCGCGGCGGCTGCGCGTGCGCACTGCTTTCATCAATTATGATAATGTCCGCGCCGCGCCGCCGCGCCGGCTTTCCGAATTCCGTACGAATTAACGATGCTTGTCTGAACGCGCTTTACGTACTCTCAACTGTAATCTTACACTAATCTGCTTTCATTAAAATTTATCACCCACCCGAGGCTACTTACAGCTCTTTAAAAAATAATTAATAGCTAACACTCGCTTCTAACCTGGATACGAACAATCTCATTCTCTTGTTTAGTACTAATATATTACGATATATGATGTGGTGCGTCGAGCAGATATCGAAGAAGTCTTTTTTTATATAAAACCACTGTAGGTGATGGAACAGCGATCAAAATCTTCATACTAACTGCTAAAACCTTCGTTAGGGATAGGAAATAGCATACATCAAAGGCCCTGATAGCTTTAGTGGTGGTAGTTTTTTTGTACGATGTCCTCCTACCTCCTACAAAGTTCTCCTACTTCGATGTCTGTGCAAACCGTGTGCGTGAGCGATGCGGAACTTTGAGAGCCTTACAACCGAGTGCGAAAAGCTCGCCGCTCCTTTCTGTACAATCTTAGTTTTATAATTACCGAAACACTTCAAATGTGGGTCGTACACCCTTGCATGTACACCCAGTATATCCAGAGGTAGAAAGCGAATCAAGCTATCGCTGCCTCAAATGCTGCCTGCTACTTTTTGGAGAAGACTTAAATATTCAAGCAGAGTCATTTTTTATAATGAACACTATCGGTAACGTTTAATTTATTTACCGCTGCGGACTGCGCCGAAGTCGCGGTGGATTACTAAAATTTAAATTAAAATGATTGTGAAGCAGTTCCATGAATACAATAAGGTACCGTTCATGATCTCAATAAAATTAACGTTTTGAACAGAGAAAGCGGCGCGAGGTTTACACATTTCTAAGAGAAAACTTGCAGTGTTAGCGATAAAACTTAACAGCTCGTAACAAAATTCGCGGCACTGGCACCTTTCCACTCATTTTCATTAGCCAATTTATATTGAACCATACAACTTAATCGTGGCAGGTCTCTGTTGACAGAGATCTGCGTAGCAGTTATCACTAAATTTGAATTGATGAAATTGGGACGATGTCACAACCAAACGATAATAATTTCATGCTGTGTAAACATCCTACCTAGTAGGCGTGAACATGACTCTTTTCTAATCGCTATATACCGATAATATTAAATCATAGTAATAGATAGAAAATACGTAAAAATATCAACGTAAAAATACGTAAAGATTTGCTTTGTGTTGATGGTACTCGGGAGAAGAGACCTTAACATGGCTTTAAGCAATACTTAATCAATATGACGGACAAAATTCAAAAGAAATATAATTTATAACAACTATATATTTAAACATTTTGACCACGCTTCTATAAAATTATATTTGCTAATGGTATATGAGAGAGAGAGGCTCAATGGCAGTGCTTACTTCTATCGACATTGTCGAGCGCCTATTGTTGTATATTGATTTATGGCAGCAGCATTTAGCGAGATAGGACGCCACAAGGTATTGCCGTCCAGTCAAGCTTTCGGATTGTGGAAATAAAAAGGAACAACAGTTCAAATACAGACATCATATTATCTGGTCGATCTAATATGAAGGCATCATTATTACGTTTTGAGACCGTAGTATACAGTTGTTTAGATGATAATTAGATTTTTGAAAAAAGAGTCCCGTTATCAAAGCGGCCAAACAATATCGGTCACAGATCGTTTGATACTGAGTTTTACGGCTAACGGAAGTTGTGCTCACCGCGAACGTTTCTAGGCGCTTTCAAGTTAATTACAATTAATATAAATGTAACATGTTAATGTTTTACGAGAGCGCGCACCGCCGCGATTTCTAAACGGACGCACCGCGCGTGCCGCTGCTCTACCTCGCATCCGTCTGCAAACTAATTAATCCTATTCATTATAATGAGCAGACAAATAAATGTTAATCAGAAAATGTCTCGCGCATCCAACAACTGCCAAACTGAAAAGTACTACAAAAACTCTCTAACTTGACGACTTATGTGCTCGTTCTAGTGCCCTTGACTATCATCATCACTAAATCATCATATATCATTTATACTTAGCAATTGGGCGGGATCTTGAACAGACGCTTGTGTAAAAAATTAAAAAAAAACCTTTCCTTGATCGACATTGAATTATGAGTTGCAAGAAATGATAAGGCGAACGACAATACCTATTGATAGCTACTAAGCTAATAAAACTTACTATTCTGTGTTGTATGTTGGAAAAATCTTCTGTTGGCGTATAAAGAGGTTTAGTTCCTCGTTTTGATAACAACAGTACAGGAGTGGGACAACTTGGCGGCGTCAATGTTCCCATCAAAATATCAGATGAATGTCTTCACGAAAACAATGAATAAGATCACACTGCGGGGGCCAGTGCGGTTTATTAGCGCAGAACATTTCACCTGTTATAAACTGATAAGATCGTAGTCAAGCACGGACCTATTTAATTATAAAAAGATTTGTAACAAGAAGTCTAAAATCAAACCAACAGATGACGCTACAATCAACAATATATCACGTTATCGTTTACTATAGAGTAAATACTTATAAGGATCGTATAGCATTGTGTTCATTGCTTGTTCGATTAAAAATTTTTGTTTCAATTTAATTTCATTTCTTTTTCATTATTTTAGCTCGCGGATACCAGATAAGCCAGCCCTGAGTCCGATGAAGCCGCAATACATCTATAATAGCCAATTTACGTCCCCACTGTTGGGGCACAGGCCTACCCTTAATATGAGTCCCCCAACGGGTTTCCGCCTTGGGAGCGGCGACTCCGAGACCCGACGCACGGCCGCCTCACCGTGGAGGCAGTCCGACCGGTCCTCGCAGACTGGCTGGACAGAGACAGCGGAGTTCTAAACTTCCGCCTGGTGCAGATACTCACGGGGCACGGTTGCTTCGGGAGCTATCTGTACCAGCGTCACTGTAGTGTTAGGACGGACGAGGCGTGCGACGAGTGTGGACACCCGGTGGACACATCGTCACACACCTTGGCCGATTGCCCGCAATTCGGGGGGGATAGGGCCGCGCTCGTAGCGGCGATAGGTAGTGACCTCTCGCTGCCGGCTGTGGTACGGACCATGGTCGGAAGCGAGGCGTCATGGGACGCGGTATCCCGATTCTGCAATATCGTTATGTCGCAGAAGCGAGAGACCGAGCGTCACAGAGAGCGGGCGCCGAGGGGCAGGATGCGGTCGTAGTGCGCAGACAGCTCGTCGCCAACGGGCGGAGCCGAGCGCACGACCGCCGCTTGCCTCCTTAGGCAGAGGAACCTGGCGCCGCGACCGACAAGGGCCGTCGGTCCGGCGCCCCCCTTGGAAAGGGTTCCTGGGGCGTATCTGGCGACGCGTCTCGTATTCCGACGCGTCGCCGCATAGTGATAGGGATTTTGTCAGTTGGGAGGGATGCTTAATATCCCTCCCCGAGGCGGGCCCGTTCGATCCGGGCACCGAACGGGGGTTGCGGAAGAACTGTCGCGTTATCCCGCGACCCTCGTGCATTTATTTGCGGAGGTGATGGAATACCGTATGAAGCTTTTTAGTCGGTTGGAGTCCGACACTACCCCGCTACCGGCCCAGTATTGGTACGGGGTGTGCGTTCCGTTAGCATTTTGTTACACAGGTTAATAATAAAAAAAAAAACGTGTTTTCGCCTTGTCGTGGCGGTCGGGCTTAGTAACCGTGGACCGACACACGGTGAAGCGAAGTGAAACCCACCCGGCCGGCCCGCGGCGAAGGACCGGCCGAAGCAGCCGCTCCAGATTCGAGCACTGGTTGTATAACTGGAGCTCACCGGAGCGGCCGGGGGCTGCAGGGCCGCCTTTAAGCCCCCCTTTACGGCCGGCTGTAGGGGCGGTTTCATACTACCCCTTGCAGCCGAGGCGGAGTCGCGGAGAGAGTACCCTCTGCGACCAAACGGTGTCGCATCGGCGATGTGGCGGCGGTGGGGCTGCGAGAGAAGAGGAGTGTCGGTATTGAGATGCGCCGTTCTTCCTATCCTCCGCGGCTGTTAACGGGTAGTGGTGGGCCCAACCTCTCTCCGCCGCGGGGAGCCGAGAGAGGTTTTCTCCCGTGGCTCCCATAGGCTCTGGGCGACGGGTTCCCCGAACCCGTCGCCTAAAAGACTGCAGGAGGCCGAGTAGGGGGCGCTCTGCATGTTCCGACACGCCCTGGAATGGAAGGATTCATTCCTCCCTCCCGCGGTGGGGCTGCGAAAGCGGCCAGCGCTGGCAGGGTTGCGATTGTGAGCGAAAGCGTTCCCGTGACCCTGCCATCAGGCGATGAAGCGGAACATGGTGGGGGTTTTAGTCGGTGCAAGTCCAACATAACCCGTCTTTGCCCCCGCGAGTACGAATATGCGTAGGCATTTCCCCCACGTAAATAAAAAGAAATAAATAAAAAAAAAACAGTCAATATGTGGGCGATGGTGCCATAGTGACCAGGCGGGCCCAATGCGGATTGGTGACTTCACACACACCTTACAATAAATTCTAATTCATGTGCAGGTTCCCCTCACGATGTTTTCCTTCGCCGTTTGTATTTCGCCGTTGTTACTGAAGTTTACAAATGTACATAACTTAAATATTTGAGTCATCGGTACATGTCGAGATTCGAACCCGCGACCTTCGCAATGAAGGCTGCGCGCTCTGACCATTAGGCCAGCGAACTACGCCGCAATACTTGTCAATAAAACTTGCGGCGCAAACTTCATCATAGAAAAAAAAAGTGTACATTACCTTCAGGCAACAAGTCATTACGGAGTATATATTTGTATCCGTTAACTGGATCGTCATAATACTAAGAAGGTGACTACTATTATTAGAAGTATCAGTTCCTGATCTCCGCACTCCATTTGAATACCTCTAGAGAGTAAAATTAAGTTCTACCTTTCTAATAGTACATTTTTATGAGTACGTAAAGAGTATATTTCTTCTTAGTTTTATTACTAATAATTCTGAATTTATTTCAGCAAAAGGATTTTAAATTATAAAAGGATATAAAATAACCTATAAATATAGTCCGTGGATACTTTTTTCGACGTATGTATTTAAATAAAGATTGACGGTGGTATCGGCCATCTTTCCGCTGTCCGCCATTTTGACACGTTCAGCGCGATCCAGATAATGTTGCGCTGCGCCAGACGCGTGAAGGAAATTTCACGCTTTAGAGGCTTCAACGGCCAACTGTTTGGATGTAGGTTATCTTTTAATAAATTTCTTTTAACTTTTACAACTTAATGTTTATTGAGACGGTTAAACCATAGATATTTATCCGATTTATCTAATCAAATTGGTATTTCGAAGATTAAAGCTTAAATAGGGTGCTAAAAAAAATTTGTATTATTTTCTTCTACTATGATAGAAATAAATGATTTTCACTAATTATAATGCATTATATTACCAATATTTTAATAGAGTTAAAACACGAATTGGTTATGATTCCAGTGTAATCTATAGGATGCGTCCAAGGCTTGAATGCTTTAAGTTCGAGGTAGACATCTACCAAATTCTAAATCGGAGATTGGGAATGGTGCAAAATATTTTCATAGCTGTCTCATTGTTCTAGTTATCACTAATTACAGCGCTCTTTATACAGGCATGTTAAAGTCAGCACACCACTCTGACCGACCACAATAGATACTATTTGTGTGTCTAGCTAAATAGCTCTGACCGATTAAGGTTAACTGCCAGTAAATGTATCCTAAAAAGAAAAGAATCCTAGTTTAAGGATATGAATGCACAGCCAATTCGATTCCAGCTTCATGATCTTTCTACCTATGATATTCATTCCAAATTGTTAATTTCTCATTAATCTCAAAGCAGACCATAGTAATAGAGAAATAATACTTAAGCAAAAAGTATACCATAACCGTCTCGAACTGGTTTTTATTTATTTTATATATATAAAGGGTACTATTCCAGACGACGGTTTTTTGCTGCAGTGTTACCAGTTCAAAACAGAAAACGGTTTGCGTACGCGGCGCTGAAGTACAGTAACATTAGTAACTTATTAGATTACCCTGAATTCCGTGAACTTTATCCTCACGGGAGCAGAGCTGTTAAAGTGCTTACTGCTTGCTCATTGGTTTTACCATTATTGTTTATTTTTTTATTTTAACATTGAGGCGGCAAAAAAACATATGACCCCAATAATAGCAACTAGTTACCGAAGAGGAATCCTGAACGATTACCATTAAAATATTCTGATGACACCTCTTTACGTTACTGCAAGAGTAATTAATTTATTTAAAAATTAGCGTTGCAGTAATTTTGTCTCGTTTGCATAATTTGCAATGTTCAATCAGTGCTTACTTCATCAAGTCATACTGTATAGCCCAACACCAGAACTTAAACAATGGCTATTGATATTTTAAAACATCATACCTTTTTCTTTCTAATTAATATTTTACATTACTTGAAATGTTTTTCTAAAAATTTTCATAATTATATAAAGTTAATTGTTTATAACAAATCACATAAAAACTGGGATTTACTTTTAATATTACTAAGCTTATTAGATTAATCGACAGAATTAAATTAATAATTGTAAAGCTGGATTTCTCATTCGCCGCTTTCTTATCGATATGTATAAAAATTTATTAATATTTAAACCTTTACTAGCATATTTCATTAGTCTATATTTACGTTTTATTAGAATTATTTAAACACTATTAAGAAATCATCAAGTGAGAATTTATGTTTATTCGTTAACATTATAAGTAAACAACAGAAATTTATAAGGGCACTAAGTAGACGCATGAAGTGAAAATGTTATTTTAGGATTTTTTTTAAATCAATATTACAATAATTCTTGTTGAATAACAAAGTATTAGTTTCGTAAGAGTAATAATAGTGTAAAATAATTGTAAAGCTTTAGTGACGGAGTATCGACCTGCAGTAACCGTTAATTACTGGATTAAGTTGCCCGGTGCTTGAATTAAAATTCTATCACTGAACATAAATCACGAGTGAAGGAAGATGAACTTGTTTTGAACTTTCACGTGTGGAAGTCGGCAAGTTCGCGTCGCCATCGCAGCGACGGCGGGGCGGAGACGCGCGTCCGCGGCTCACTTCACTCGCCTCGCCCCGACTGCACGCCCGGCGCCATCTTCATTGCGCTCAGTCCGCCGCGAGCACTCGTGGGGGTAGTACATACGTGAACCTTCTTCGTGAGGGCGCAGACAAAACGCAACCGGCATTATTACTCTTGGTTTGAATTAAGATATTTAATAAATTTGTGCAAGTTAATTGTGCCACGAAAATAAATTACTGTCGAGACTTTGGTAGTGAAACAGTGTTTCCTCGCGACCGATCTTCCCTGGTGTGTGCCAACTGAAGTGCGGAGGTAAGTTTTTATGGTTGTTTTGGCGAGAATGCGCGGCCGCGGCCGGGAGCACGGGCGACGCGACGGCAGGGGAGCGCCAGCTCGACGAATCGATTGTCCCGTCTCCCCGCGTGCTCGGCTGCCCGTGTGCCTCCTACCTATAGCTGTGTATGAACACCCTCGCTCCCTAGCCCTCGCGCAGCACCGCACCGCCCCACGCCGCACCGCACCACGCCGCATCACGCCGCACCACACCACACCACACCGCTCCGCTCTACCTACTCCGCCATTTCGTCAAGGGGACAAAAACCAACCATGATTATTACTCACTATTTTGTTATTCAATAATTTTCCTGTTTGTCTGTAGAACATAAAATACAGTAGTACATTTAAAATTTTGCTTAACTTTCTCTGCCTTAAAGCAAATGTGATAAGCTTCGGACCTGTTTACAATACCTAATTATTTTTGACATAAACAATTAAATCGTGCAATAGCTAGTGAAATTACTAAGTCAACGAAACTTACTTCTCAAGCTGACAAACAAAATGTGCTGTAGTGTATGTTATACTAACTCCACATTGTTATATACAGACGTATGAATAATGATGAGGTGAAGACCTATCTCGTCGCTTTATCACATAACTGTCTTTGGTCATATCTACCCACTTTTTTCAACTTAATTGTAACATGTTCTTTCCGACTCTTCCGTATAATCATAACCGTTTATCTCATTCGGAATAAGCCACGCGCCTCCTAATGCGACGTGAGAATTTATTTAAAAGATTTACCTCTGTCCGCACAAATCTACACGTTTCGTGTATTAAACGATACACAATGTAGTACAGACATACGTGACAATAAAACCAATAATCCATAAATGTTACTCTTCAGCAAGATTTTATTTAATAATGCATGAACTACGCGATCGCTTTAAGTAGAGCGTTCAGAGAACTAGCTCGCAATAAACAAGTTCAAAGCTTTGTCAGATGTTTATAATGGAAGAGAAAGCTAATAAAAAAAAGAACTGATATTTTTAAATGGCACTTGTCAAAAAACCTGTCGGAGTTTAGTTTAATGTTTGCTTAAACTTTCAAGTGGCATTATAACTTAACATCGTTTCTTGTTATCTTCAACAAGTAGTGCGAGATTTACTTTATGCTTATACATCGTACAAACAACCTGTTGCCGCTTAATAAACTTTATGTCGACATTAGCTGGTTACTAACAGCTACCACCACATCCTGACCACTTCCACCGCCAACTAAAACTTTGAATGTGCTGATGTTATTATAATTGTTTGACATGGATATGCGTCATTAAGGCTAACGTAAAGAACCGTCGATATACAAAATGTTTGAATAGCTTGAATCTTTATACCACTAAGTTGGCAACCAAGCTACCAGTTCGTCTGATGGTAAGCGCTTACTACTAATAACGGGTCAAGTTCTTTTTCGAATTAAATCTAATCCGAATGTGGATATACCAACCTAAGTCTAGAATACTAGTGGTAGGTCTCTGTTGCCGGAGAGAGTTAGGTAGGTACCACCGCAGCGGTTATTTTAGCCGACAAACAGTAAACTGCGAACATTGTTGTGTTCCGGTTTGAACGGCGTTGTAGCTAGTGAAATTACTGGAGTAACGAATAAATAAAATAATTTACATTTTATTTAATCTCTTTGTTACATATCGGACATGTAGCAAGTGTAAACAGTTCATGCTGTTCGTAGCACAGACGGAAGAGCGACTGTTTATGTTCAGCTTCCGGTTTTAAACACTCCAGTGATGACAACTCGAACTGGTTTGTGATAATGGGTATGTGTATATGTATACGTATAATTATTGAGAGGTCCGTTTATTTTAAAAGAAGGCTTCAATGGAAATCGTATCAATTTAGGTTGTTAGGGTATAGCTGATCCATGTGGTCGGTGTTAGTTCCTCGAAAAGTAGACTTCATCTGGGTTTCAGTATTTTGAGGATGTGAGTTATAAAGCTGGCAAATAAAGAATTTATTTATATATAGAGACCTCTTACACTATGTTGTATTGTGGGTAAACTATAACTAAAATTTGAACTTGTTTGAAAGTCACCGAAGTCACCTGTCATCTGATGGTAAGCGAAACGCTCGCCCATAACGTGGCGCTTTTTAGCATGTTATACACTGCACCACATTACGCTGGTCGCTTGAGATGAAGAATGTGAAGGGTTATCTCAGTAGTTACACTAGCTACAGCTACCTTCGAACAGCATCTGAATCTTTTGAACAGCATCTCATTGTTATGAATAAGTGTGTATCTCGTCATCAGGTCAACGTTCCACTATAGTTTCTTTGCTGTAAGTGAACACCATTAAAATTTATTGATTTTTAGATAACTAAAACTGTTCTAGCAAATCTCCTTTAGTCTAGCAATTTACTCTCCCTTCCACCGTCCGCTCGCGTTCGAGTAAATGTGTCCACCGTTGCCAGATTGAGGTCGAACTCCCGCATACCTGTCCAGACTAAATGTCAACATTCCAGGCTACAAACCGTCCAACGGATCGCGGCCGTAGTGTTCGCAGCATTTGTATTGAATCAATGTTCACCGCCACCCTCCTAAATGTAAAAACATAATCAAAGCTATTGATCTTTGGTGTTTTCTAATTAACTTAAAGATCATTTTCCAAAGAGTGATAATAAGTAATACACCTGTCCATAATAATGTAATTTTTTTATAGTATATTATTGATATCAGTAATATGGTCTGTTGATCAGTTAAAAAGATTTATCTCGATTCTCGTGCGGTAGTGCACTGGTGCGTAGGTGGTGCGCCGCCGTCTCGGGCCCTTATCGATTTCAAGGGCGCCGCCAGACGCTTCTGGCGGGGTGCCAGCAAACCCCCACCCGCCGCCCCCCGCCTTTAAATAAACTTGAAAATTTCACTTAAACTTCATAGTTTATCGTATGTATCTACAACAATATTCCAAAATATAATGGAGTACAACATGGCTAGAA
This sequence comes from Ornithoptera alexandrae, assembly GCA_029030555.1. Lineage (NCBI taxonomy): Eukaryota > Metazoa > Arthropoda > Insecta > Lepidoptera > Papilionidae > Ornithoptera > Ornithoptera alexandrae. The sequence goes on along the minus strand of JARDVY010000303.1, from coordinate 11,647,613 downwards.
AACCTGGTAATCTGATCGAGATTAAAAAAGTTTGTTGTGCTGCCTTTTTCCTATATAGATACAAAAGTTACACTTCTGACAAACCTTTTAATGGCTGCAAGTTTGTAACAGACATTCAAATATCGTCGTCATCGACCACTGGTTTATTTCAACAATTTGTTACAAAAAATACTCTTAAACTACAGTCAGTTAAAATCAAGCCAGATTGTGTTTTCGGAAGCAACCGCAACCCACATATGTGTATTGGAAATAAAATTGTCGTCGTGCAACATTAGTTTAACTGAGTTGATGTAGTTGAGAATGTTTAGAGGAGTTGGAGTTTGAAAATGTAATTTATCTAAATTCGAAGTGTTATTTATATTATTGCTTAACGTAGTTTTTTTTATTATATTACTTTCTACATTTGAAAATAAATATGCGTCCAAAGTATTTCATCGGCACCGGACAGGTTTCGCCGCCAGCTATACAGTTACGCTGTCGTATTGTAACTGATACTTTCGTGTGGCTGCAGCTTTGACTAAGTCCGAATAAAATTTCTAAAACGTTCAAAAATAACATCAAAAGTATGTGTTTTTGGAAAATGTAAAACGCTAAGTGAAAGCTCGCGTTCATTTTAATATAGAGCGAGGAGGGTGGGCGGGGGCGGTGGTGCGAGGAGCGCGGCGCTGAACTTTCCAAATAATTTCCCGTTGATCTCATCTGATCCGAGGAGCGTCCGGTTGGTTTGCGGCGGTTTGCAGTGTTACAGCAATAAAATGTGTGCGTATTATATGCGCGCGCGCACCGGAACGGGAAGCCGCCGCCGTCGCCGCCGCAGCTCAGCGCGATAAATTTTTGGTTTCTTTGTTGCCTGCGCGCTGACGGCGGACTATCAAAATTTTTTTTCTACCTCGCATCATCACAGCTCCTCGCATCGAAATAGAAAAAAAATGCCGAGATTCTATCCGCCGCTGCCAATGAATGTTCCGTTTGTTCTCAACGCAACCAATTTAAGAAGATTAATCCCAAGTATATCGTTTTTAAATTGCCTGTATGATTGACGTTAGAAATGCACCGGTGCGTAATTCATTAATTCGTGCATAGTTTCGCTCGCAATCTGCTGCTAAACAAGTTCGGCTGCACCGAGTTTCCTGTACATCACTGGGATATAACGGACATTCACCTGATAATGAGTAATGCTCCATCCCATAACAGTATCATTCTGATTATTGTAATAAACATCCAACATATTGCAGTCGCCAATTTGAGACAAAACAAGTTTCGCTATCTATTAATGCCCTTCAAAACGGAACATAATAATTGCACACTACTGTTTAACGGCAGAATAAGGCTTTTAATTTAAATCTATTTACTTATATCTTCTTTTTTTTAACAGTCAATTTATGTTCCTACTGTTGGGGCACAGGCCTACCCTCAATATGAAGGCAATGGGCCATAGTCACTATACAATATACAATGCGGAACAAATGTACGTAACTTAAATGTTAGTCATCGGTACATGCTTAGATGCGAACCCGTGACCTTCGCAATGAAGGCCGCACGCTCTGACCATTAGGCCAGCGGACTATTTATATCTACTTACCCTAATATTTTTGCGACGTCCTTGACAATGAAGTTTATCGTTACTCCTCTCCATAGATCTTTTGTTTTTCCTACTCGCAACGTGAGAGGAAAGATCAAAGTATCTTTAAAAGTTGATGTATGTAACTTCACTTATCGCTTAATAGATAACTTATTATTGCTTTTATAAAAAAAAATTATATACACTCATTTGCCTTCAAAAAGTTCCCAGCGAGCTTATTTAGATAAGTTATACGATCTTGTCAGCGCTGACCAGCTTGAAGGTAGCTGCTTTAAAAGCAGACATTTGGTTTTTCTTGATACAATGTAGACTTCAAGATAGCATTGATCAGATATCATCATCAGCCGATAGACGCCCACGGCTCAACATAGACACCCCCCCAAAGATCTCCATATACAGTCAGTATAGCCTCCGATAACTTCGGGCATTTAAGTCTCGTATGTTGGGGTTCATATGGGGAAATTCGGGCCATTTCCCACCGCGGTGGCGCGTTATCGGTTGGAGGGAGTCAGAGCCTCGTTTGTTGACTAGCAGAGTGCACCACTAACAGGTGAGGATGGCATGGCTCCGGTGTGTTCTTATGTGGGACCCGTTACACCTCATTTCACAGAATAACGTATAGTAATTGCATTGATGCGAATGAACTGAGCTGGAACTAAGTGGTTGACGTCAGAAACCTAGGCAAAGGTATAGCGTAATAAATACGTTCGATAGATGATGTGGTGTAGGGGTGGGAGCGGGTGCGTGAGTTCTCGTATCGGGTGCGGGGGTACTAATTGCCCGTGACGCAGGGTGCGGTCGTGCTGCGGTCGAGCTGCGATTGCGCAGCGGTTGCGTGGCAAGAACCGCGCGTGCGCGTCACGCTCGCTTCATACGTCGGAAGACATTCGCGTTAATATACCAGCACATCTATGACTTACATTAATTACATTTTCCACTAGTGATAGGTGTGTCTGTTGCCGGAAGTCTAAGAAGGTACCAGAGCATTGCCTATTGGAGTCGACAAACAGTACTGTGCAAACATTACTGTGTTCCGATATGAAAGGCGCTATAGCTAGTATAATTACCGGGGTAACGATACTCAATATCTTACATCGCAAGGCGATGGACACAATGTGATGCAGTTTATATAATCCTAACAAGTGCCACGTTGTTATAAGTGAGCGTATCACTCACCATCAGGAAGTGTATCGATATACTGTTGTCGACGTTGAAGTTACTGAGGTAACGCGGGATTTTTGTGGTATTGTATAAAGTGCAATTGTTATTAGATAAATGAGCATTAGGCTTGAGTATTCAGCGGCCGTACCGCGTGGCCTCGTCTCCTGTGTTACCGGTAATGCGAATGCCTCGTCAGCGGGTGCTCGGCGATACATCCGTCCATTGTCTCCGCCCGGAGAGCACGATGCGTCCATGTGCATCATAGATAACAGGTCAAAGATACAGAAGCGCACATATCTTTTAGAAATAATACTTCAAACAAGTATTAAAATTAGTTGTGTGTTTACGTGTCTACCCTGTAGTCTCGGGCTAGTAAGAATAGGACTAAGGTAAGCCCTGCCTGTCGTACAAGCAGACTGAAAGGGTCTAGGAGAATGGCGCGCCTTATCGCTCAACAAGCGAACCTGAGTGGAACAGCGTATGGCTCAGCCATGGTGCCTGGAAGGGTTAGGATCCTCCTCAGAGACGTGTAACACAAAGTGTTACGACGAACCGGTGCGTTCTATAAGAGATTCTGGAGCCTCTCCGAATGCACTGATGCAGATCACCGAGGGGGTTTTAGTGAGTAAGAATCTCACATAACCTTGATTGGACCCCCCAGGAACACGGTATCTTCCGAAGATTTTCCTCATGAAACAAAAAAAAGCTTTTTATGTATCTGCCCTGGAGTCTAGGGCTATGTATTTATTGATTAGGTCTACAATCATACACTACTACATTCACTAAAATATACAAAGAACTTAAACGCGAAGACTACAATATTAATATTGTATTTGAATGTGTTTTCACACTTCTGAATAGAAGTATACGATTAGATAAGCTTTTAAGTATTCATCAGCATAAATTTCTTACTTTAAGTTAATTAAAATCTTAATTAAAAAAAGAAGTTGTGTAGATATATATTCGGTAGGAAACATTGAACTCAAATATCTTAACACTGTATTGTGTTGTGTAGAATACATTACAAGGGATCCATGTCCAGCTGGACGTCCATCGGTAGCTTCAACAACAACGAACTCGTAAATGAAACTCCTCTCATAATGTAGCTTAGTAATAAAGGGCAAATGAGACTGGATAACAGTCCATACGCTGTATTCCGGTGCTCGTCCCAAGTTGCGAGCGATAGTATGCGCTGTGCCGGTAACGTTAAGTGTCACAATCACTTGAGCCGCCTGAACAAAAGGAGTGAACAGTAAGCGGTATTTGTTCAGCTTTGTGTATTGTGCACAGGCAGAACATTCAAGTACATGACTCACATCCAAAATAAATTAACTGCTGCTTACTGCGCTCATGACGTATCCGTTAAACTTACTATCGTCATCATCAGCCGATGGACGGCCCACTGCTAGACGTAAAAGTCCCTCATAGATCTCGATGTCACATCGAAAAGTTCATTGAGGGGAATTGGGCCGTAACCGATCACGCTGGCCCAGGGATTGGTGGGTAGTCAGAGCCTCGTCTGTTATTCAGCTAGGCGTACCGCAGGTGTGGTTGATTTGGGCTCCGTAAGTTTTTTTTTTTTTTTTTTAAGCGTTCCCTCTGCGTATTTTGGGTCAGGGCCGTTTTCTATCTATTTGTTTCTGTTACCATTTAGTTACTTTTCTCATTCCATTACTCTCTTTCATTCCATTCATCATTTTACTCTTTTCTTCTTCCATACTTTTTCTTCTCTGTAATACTCCATTCGTTCATCTCCTCTCGACCTGCGAGGACCGTCGCCTTCTTCTATGTTGATTTCTGGGGAGGGCCTGAAAATAAATCATCCCCTGTAGCATGTATTTTCTCCTTGTTCTTCATCCTGCTTCCTTCCTTCCTTCTTCTTCTTCTTCCGGTTTTTTATTTTTCCTAATCCTAATTTTTGTTTCTTACAGTTTATTTATTTAACTTTTAACATTTTTTGCACATTCTTTAATCCTATTACATCTTTAAACCTTATTTAATTTTAATATTTTTTCAATGGCCCTCCTACAATATCCCAGAAATTTCCCACGACTCTCGTCCTCACTCATCAGAGAGGCAATGACACCTGCTTCGATCCTCCTTCCTATTTCCATCTCACAATCATACCTCTCTTTCCCAAATAAGGGACAGGAGGCGAGGATGTGCACCACGGTCTGGTCCTCCGATGGGTCACAGAGGCACGCGGGACTCTCCTTGAGCTTAAACCTGTAAAGGTACTCGGAGAATCCCCCGTGCCCAGTGAACATCTGGACCAAGACCGTGTCGAGATCCAGTTGGCGAAGGGTCCGGTAGGCCGACGCGACGTCTGGGAAAAAGATCCTCGTTGTCGAAGCCGTAGTACCTTCCACGTACCTCCTGTTCCATTCGTCAATCGTCCTCAGCCTGAGCTGACGCTTGACGAAGGAAACGGGGCAATCCTCGTACGCAGGTCTTCTTTTACTCTTCAGGGCCGCTTCCTTGGCCAGTTGGTCCGCTCTTTCATTTCCCTCCATCCCCACGTGCGCCTTCACCCAAAATAATCTTACATTCATCCCTTTTGCCCGCGCTTTCGTAATATTCTTTTTCACACGAAGCGCCAGGGGGTGGAGGGTGTCAGATCTTGCGACAGTTTCAAGGGCGGACCTCGAGTCGCTAAGTACGGCGCATGACTGCGCCGACCCGCTGGCCGCGTACCCCGTCGCTTCTGCTAATGCCAGCAGCTCTGCCTGGTTCCGTACGATGTTGGGCGGAACGGTTTTTTATATATTATATTTCATCAAAACAAACGAATAGTGAAGATATTTCAAATAAATTTTTATGACTAGGCGATACAGACGATACCTCATCATCGTTATCAGGCGGAAGATGCCTATTGCTGAGCATAGGCGTCCCTTGAGGACAACACTGATCAGTCTTGCGGTCCTCGGATTCAGTCTTCAGATATTCACCAGATCCTGCATTATAGTAACTTCCTATTCTTCAAGCAACACACTTTACTTATTGCCACTTATGATTAGCGGACCTTTGCCTATTGATGGTAGGCGAGAGGCCCGCTCATGACATTGTTACGTGATGAGGATGAGACAGCACTACAGTGTCCTCGTGACCGCTGCACACAGTTGTTAAGTCTGTAAATTCATTAACTACAGCGCCCCCCTTCGAACATTAAGTAACAATCTGTAATGTTGCGAGTTAGCGACGTCACAGTACACATGACCCTTGTAATTATTTACTTGTATAAATCTCCGTCGGTCTCTTGATCCAGGTTGGTACTTGACGGTGCTGCTCTTCAAGTTGAAACTGACTTGCTGCGAATGATTAAACCCGTATCGAATGCCGTCGGCTGCGTGCCGCTTAGGAGGTAACTTGAGCAGAACATCGAGAGCTTTTACTCTCTAGTACATAAGAGATGTTCCGCTGTCGCTCCGCCATCAGCATGTGGCTGCGGGTTACCAATGGACTATGACTTCACCGTTCTTCCGGTGAAGTAGAAAGAAGATAAGAATAAATTTTTTGTGCTATCACATATCTATTTCTAATATTATCCATTAGCAAAACCGGAAGTTATAACTTAACAATCGTTTAAATTATTAAAATTGTCATAACCATCAGCTGATAGCTGTCCACAGTTGGTCACGCCTCCTCCAAAGATTCCCACATCGATCGGGTTTGGTCCAATTTCCTACCACGCTCCCTTAAGCGGGTTAGTGGGAGCTAGAGCCTTGTTTGTTGGTTATCAGGGTGCACCATGAGCTAGTGAGGTTGACTTGGGTCCCCTGAGATGTGCGGGAATTCTAACACCCCTATTACCTATTAAAATTGTATTAGAATTGGAAAGAGATTAGAACAGATAGCCGTAGTAAAATAACAACAACCCTCTTTTTATTTGAGGGTTAAAAAGTGTAAGATGAGAAAATTTCTTAATAGAGTTACGATAATGAATTGTCTTCAAGTATGCAGCCATTACAGATAAGTTACCGGGAGCTTTGTGTACATACTAAGTGATTACTTGACGTTCACTTATCGATTGTTCGTTATTACATTTAATAATGCCTTATCGTTAAGTATATATTTATTTCCGCTGTCTAGTAATTGTGAGACAGGGTTAGGGGCTGATACTAAGTTGTATCATCATCAGCCGATGGACGTCCACTGCTGATCATAGGTCTCCACATCGATCAGTCTCACGTTGCTCACGTCCAGTGGGTTCCCGCGATTTTCACCAGATCGTCGGTCCACTTTGCGGGAGGCTTCCCAACACTACGTCTACCGGTACGCAGGCACCACTCGAGGATCTCACTGAGGAGCAATGTGCCCACTGCCTACTGCCACTTAAATCTAGCAATCTTTTGGGTTATGTCGATGACTTGGTTACTAAGTTGTATTGTTACTGTAAACTAGGATTGGAGATATCAATTGAATGTAAAGGTCAAATGATACTCAGTGAAGTTGTTTGGTGTCATTTGGTATTTGTAAATCATCAACCGATTGACGTCCACTGCTAGACATAGCCCCCCCCCCCCACTAAAGATCTCCACATACAGTCAGCATAGCCTCCAGTACCGCTGGGCAGGGGAGCTATGATATGTATGGGGTCATATGGGGGGAATTGGGCTGCTTCCCATCACACTGGCCCAATGGGTTGGCGCCAGAGCCTTGTTTGGTGATTAGCAGGGTGCATCACGAGCACACGAGCACGTGCACGAGCGGTACACCTGCTTACATCCTTACACTGAATATTTGTAGGCGATATTTTAAAGTACATTGTGACGAATGCAATAAAAATTTATATTAGAGGAGTATCTGTACCGTGAAGAGTAAACAAAATCGCGAGCTGATCCTGCAGCGGGCTATCCTTCGTCAGGATTTAATTTTAGATCGCGCCGCCGTCAGGTTACAGCGTCGGTCGTCCTTATTGGGATGCCGAGACTTTGAGTGTGCTTAGCAATTTAAAAGTGAACATAAAAAGTGTCCGCGCGGGGCGGTCGGAGTGGATGGGGTGGCGGGGTGGTGATGCTGTGCGGCGCCCGACTATTTCTGTATGTCTGATAGCCGGGCCGCAATTTTGCGCACCCCACTCGCTCACGGTTCATTTTGTCTAATATACATACATTCTCATCGTGAACCGATTGACGCCCACCGCTGGACGTAGGCTTATACATGAACACAATTTACTGATCGAGAAATTTGGACATAGTCCAAAAGATTGCTAATCTCAAGTGGCAATGGGCAGGATACGTCGCTCGAAGGACTGACGGCAGATGGGACAGCATGGTCCTCAAATGGTGATCGCGCACCGGAAGACGCAATGTTGGCAGGCCTCCCACTAGGTGGTCTGACGATCTGGTGAATTCCGCGGGTAGCATCTGGTTGCGGGCAGCACAAGACCGATCGATATGGAGATCTTTGCTGTCGACGTATGTCCAGCAGTGGACGTCTATTAGCTGATGATGGACCCATTAAACAGCTGGACCTCGAACGGCAGTACTAATCAATTAAATACATACTAACATAGACCGGCTTACAAAAAAGTCTACAAGGGGGTTAAAATTTGTTGTTATTGTAATTTATTTATATAAGTACGTATTAACTTAAATTCCAATTTAAGAAATATGTCAGAGATTATATATTCTATTTATAACTTAAATATATATATATATATATATATATATATATATATAAAAAGATCTTTTGAAAGTGAAATAAGTTTATTATGCGGCGGGCGTTCGCGTCGTTGTGATGCGCGGCGGGTCGTCGGTGCATGGTCTCCGTAAATATGACCATACCCTCTTGCTCCACCAGGATATCTGTAATAAAAATCCTACTAGTTGACTCAAATATTTAAAAAGATATCACATAATCATCAGTTTAACAGATTATTATAATAATCAAAGTTTTTATTAAGTTACCACTTACCCGATAACATATATCTTAATTCATCACAGAAAGAGATTTTAGACAAAAGTAAAAGGAATTTTATTTATCTTGTCTTGGTCCTCGTACTAAGTTACCTGTTACTTTTGAAACTATATTCATTATAAGTTATCTTCCTACATATTGTATATACATACTGCTTCGTCTTCGTACTTAATTCTTGCAGTATCCTACTTAATGCATGTAATCATGTAATATAACGTGAGGACTGTCCGAGTTGCTCCTCACCTCGAGGTAGCCGTCTCCTCGCCGAGTCGGAAACGTCCCGACGTCAGGATGAGCAATCGCATTTCAACGCGACGTGCCCCTGCACTTCAAGTAGTGGTGCGTGTCAACCATCGATGCTAAAGAACGACTATTACCGGTGTAACATCGGCATCCAAGTAAATATTGTTACATAACAGGAAATGGAAAAATCTTTCTGACGCTTCCAAATTATTCATATTATGTTCGGAGAAGGTACACGACCATAGTTCAACACAGGATACGAACACATGATAAATGCTACGGCTGTTACTTTTTCTCAGTTCGGTATAATGTTTTTTTGTCTTCGCAATATTGGCCTTGCATTTGAGTTGACGCCATGTTTTACTTCTTCTAAGTGTTTCACATTAAACTAACGCCGCTGTCACGCGGCGTGCTTGTGTGTGTGTGTGTGTGTGTGTACGCGTGTGTGCGTGTGAGGGTGAGGGTGGGGTAGTGTGCGGGTGCGGCGCGGGCGGGTGTTGCAGTGTCAAGGTCGCGCGCCGAGTGCGTCGACTTTTTATCCGTGCGTCCGGGCGCGGATCGCGTGCGCCGCTGTCGCGGTTGACTCGCGTATTACTTAAAAATAATATTTATTCTCTTATTGTTTCCGAACGCATCGGATTGAGACGTTCTTTTTTTGAAACAACCAACAACCGCTCCGCGCTCGTGAATGTCGATTATGTCTTCTTTCTTTTTTTAAACGTCACGGATTCTACCGGTCACGTACATATTCAACTGAATTTATTTTATCTGTGCCACGAACACAATTGCCTTTTTTATTATTCAAATCCTCAGTTATTGTAATTCAATATAGGCAAAATACATTATCGGAGTAATCTTTCAACTTTTTTTCTTTGAAGCGTTCATTATATATAACACAATTAAATAAATATGTACATAACATGTTACATATAAAATAGTTAAAGAGATATAAGAAGATATATAATTACGCATTGCTAAGTAATATTGCTTGCCGCTGGTGTATATAAATAGCTTCACGTAAAGCATTCCCGACGACCTATCCCAACCCGTGCAGCGGCGGCGCCGGCGCATCGCAATCAAAACAAACTTTAAACATGGCGTACGACTAAAATAGATAGGACACGATGCTATGCATTTACATTTACAGCCAAGTTGCTTGAAACTTGTGACCCCTCCAGTGGACGAAGTTCAACCATAAATTACTGATTGTCATTGTCCATTTTGACATTGATAGATCGTTACAATGTGTTAAAATAAACAACAAATATTTTATTTTAATTAATGTTATATTTTTAAGTAATAAAATCGTAACTTTTTACACATCTGTGTTTTATCAATAAATAAACCAGTGTTAATACTTTGTATACTACACGTTTACATGTTCATAATTTTAATATAGACTTGATAACTATTACATATGGATAACAATCACAATCCTCTATCATATACATTTTCACTAACGATGAATCATATTTACAAAAAAATATCTTTGTCTATGGTTTCTAATATGGCGGGCGTGCGATGCATTGTGTATCGACAGCTGTTTAGTTGGATGACGACCTCTCCTAATTTGTCTTAATTTGTTCGTTGGAAACAAGCTTATTTGTTGAGGATACGGAGCGAGGGGCGGTCGCGTCACAGATCTACTTGTTTTATTACTCAAAGAAAGCTATGGACTGCTAAGAATAAAAATAATATAATACAAATCTTTTACAAACTTTCATTAGAAAGTTAAAAAGTTATGCAAAACTGTTTAAGGGAAATTTAAATGAAGATTCATTTATAGAAAGGGGCAATGAGATGTTTCGCTAATAGACGTATTCACAGTTAGGCGATAGGATTTTTACACAGCACCACATCGTGCTCTCGTTACCTCAGCAATTCATAAAACTAGAAACCCTTCAAATTGAAATGTAGTAGTCGGCACACTGCAGCTTAGCGGCAGACATTAGCATTAATTATTTCTGACCTATGCTTGCTTACTAAATATGTTGTAACACCCCACTAAAATAATGCTACGTATTAAAATTAAATGTTTAGATCTATTTGGATGGGTGACCGCTCGCTAGAAGTAGTGTATTGTGTACTGGCTGCAGCCTGCCGCCGCGGGACGGCTGCGTACCGTTAGAGCGGGTTCAACGATCGGATTCCGCGCTCTAAGAGATTCCGCTCGTAATGTACGCGATCTCGAAACTATTCACTATTGTATACTTAACGACTGTTTGTTTGTCTGTTTATAGTTTGATTTCTTAAATACTATTGAACCAAACATTTTTACAAAACTACTGGGCATGGAATGTTAAGAGAGATATAGGCGATGATATAGTTCTTTCTTTCAACTGTTACCTTTAACGGTTAACAGGCGGACTACTTTCGCGTTAAATATAAATCGTTAAATGTTATACAGTGGACGCTCTTCGCAGGTAACGATTAACTAAGCAACGGCGATAACCGTGTACAGTTAAAACGGAACGTTTAACTTCGCCTAGGCTGCGGCAAGCCGCGAATCTGGGCCGCGCCGTCCCGCGCCGTGCCGCCCCTTGCCGCCCCGTGCCGCTCCGTGCCGCCCCGTGCCGCCTCACATTTAACGGAACGTGAAAATCCGCTCGAACAAAATCGCGACGATTCCGCACCGCGGGCGGGACACAACGCGGCTGATGGCAGCCAGCGCCGAGGTCTAGCAGCTATTAGCAAAAGACATGCCTCGGATCTGAGAAGAATGGGCTCGCGGGAACAGCGAGCTTCGTTTATACATACATAATATATATATATATATACACTGTGTTAGGTCTCTGTTGCTGGTGACCGTCTAGGTAGGTAACACCGCAGCGCCTATTGCAGCCGACAGACAGTGCTATGTTCCGATTCGAAGGGCGCTGTAACTAGAGTAATTACTGGAGTAACGAGTCTCAACATTTTATGTCTCAAGCGACGAGCGTAATGTAATGCAGTATATATTATCTTAACTAGCGTCACGTTATGATCAAGCGTATCATTTACTATCACATGAATATCCCGTTCGTCTCCTCGTGTTATATATATATATATATATATATATATATATATATATATATATATATAATTTAATTCCATAATGTCTTGTCTTTAAACGTTGAGTATACTTTGGTGCAGTATATGTCATCCTAACCAGCGCCATGTTATAAGTTGACGTATCATTTACCGTCTGATGTTCCCTTTGTCTCGTTGCTTCGTCCAAAAGCCGTGACGATGTTAAAAAAAAATATTTCAACGTGAAAATATATAATGATCATTGTCATCACCATCTCCATCATCAGCCGATAAAGTCCGCTGCTGGATATATATGATAGGTCACGAGTACACACCAGCTAACAAAATATTACCTGTCTATTATCGGTTTCCGTCCTTTTCTAACAACTCAAATCTTGGTCATTAGCGTTGGATTGCTCCGGGCCACCAGCTAACCGGAAGCAAGTCATAAAAATTACGTCATAACACACTATTATCGTCAATTACCAGTTGCTACCGAATTCAAGAGTTAAAGCCGTCGAGGTACGTCTTCTGCACCATTATTACCGTTGGAACGCTCAAAATATTTTTTACTGATGATACGTTTCTGTTGGTCGGATACCTTCGAGGTGCCGCAGTGTGCAAAGATTACTGTGTTCCAGTTTAAAGGACGTTGGAGATAGTGAAATTACTACGGTAACGAGACATAACATCATATGTGTGCCGTTACTTCAGTTACTTTTGTAGCTAGAGCGCCCTTTAAACCGGAGCACAGTAATGTTTTCACACTACTGTTTCTTAGCAGAAATAAGAGGTGCGGTGGTACTTACTTAGATGGTATCCAGCGACGGTGACTGACTACTAGTACAGTAATATAAGCAGGGGTCAAACGAGGATACCTTCTCGCTCCTCTAGTCGCTTCGTAAAAAAAAAACCTTATGTCCATGATAGTTTTTGGCGCTGGTTTGGGAAACAAAAATGGCGCCTTTAATGCTGCCAAATATTGAAGCACACATATCATAAATTTTTATTTAAGCAAGATCATGTTAACATTACTTGAAGCGCTGGTGAGTCGAGAGGACTGCTTAACCCAGCCGGCACTAGTTCGAGGTGCTCTTGATCTTTTTATCGCCTGCGCACTGAAGTACCGAGTCCCGACGTCCACTTGCGCGAGTCAACGATGCTGCGAGCAACTCCACTGAGAGGTTTCCGAGTCTAGTGCCACATGAAAACAGTTGACAGGATGGATCCCTACCAAATTACTCGCAGAATCGTTTTTTTTATCATACTAGAAAAAAAAATTAGCTAATTATGATGCTTATTACTCCAGACGTCAACCAACGTAATTAGATGAGTAAACATCTTAATTAGTACTTCATTAACTTAATTATAAGTAGTCCGTTTGCTGTTTAAACAGATATGTAATCTGAAAGTGACGAGAGTCATTTACAAGTCTACCAGGTTTCACCAGGAGATAACGAAGGTAGGTGTCCGGAGACCGTCTAGGTACGTACCGCCGCAGCTCCTATTGCAGCCGAGAGACAGTACTGTGCAAACATACATTACTGTGCTCCGGTTTAAAGGGCTGTAGCACAATGTGGGGCTGTGTACACCATCCTAACTAGCATTGCATTTTATGGGCTGACGTAACACTTACTCATAGGTGAAGAGTAGTGTTGTTCAGTGTGGTATAATCACCGTCATTCACATGCAACATTTCTATGGCGAACCTGAATCCCTTGGTCTCCAAGTCCACTACTAAATTTGTTTTGATCGGTCTTCTATAACAAGTTGAAAAATATTATAGTTTTTTTTTTTTATTTAACGAAACGACGTGAGATGGGTGGGGAGTTTACCTGATGGTGCCCAAAGTAACGTGGTGTTGCTTAGCATAATATAAACTGCACCATATTGGCTTGTCGCTTTGAGACAACGTGTAATTTCACTAGCCTACAACGCCCTTCAAACCGGAACTCTGTCATGCTTGCATTCTACAGTTTGTCGGCTGCAATAAGCGCTGCGATTATTCCTACCTAGGCAATATATATCTATCTCCAGTAGAATTGTAACATTCCACCTCTAAATTCAAGGTTCCGTGATACTTCTCGCCGTGATACAGTTCCTAGTGAAGCAACATCACATCACGCGGACGTCGTAGCGTACGCGGAACAAGAGTTAGCGGCCCCGGTACCGTTGCGATATTTCGGCGACCGGTCCTATGAGCGGCGCAAGCGACAAGCGACAAGCGGTAGCTCAGTAATTATATAAAAATTTTGCAATAATCATGATGTCCGCTGCCATGTAGTTCGTGTATTGACAGAGTGATCGTAGTCATGAATGTCGTCTCTTCTTGCAATTCCTCATATTAACTTTGACCTGATCTGTCTTTAACAACGTGGCGCCAGTTAAGTCATAAAACACTGCATCACATTGTGCTCCTCGCCTTGAGACAGAAGCTGTTAAGCCACGTTACCGTAATAATTTTACTAGCCACAGCGCCGTTCAGACTGATAAAGCTTGTATATTACTGTCCGTCCGCAGAAATAGAAGTTTGTAATATTACCTAGACGATCTCTGCAAACATTCGAGGTCATCAATGTGTCTGTGACGCTTCTTGTACAGGTATCCCATAGGATATGGTAACTGCTTATCATCACCCATCGGGGTGTAAGTAGTCCCGCAAACCAACTCACGGGAGCCAAGCGAACCTGACCTGCTCGTGGTGCACGCTGCTAATCAATAAACGAAGCTCTGGCTCCCACCAACCCGCATTGGGCCAACAAGGTGGGAAATGGACCAAATCTTCCCATATGAATCCTTACTCAGTCTATGCGGGAATCTTTGGGGGAGGCCTACGTCTAGCAGTGGCAGCAGTCCTAATTACATCTTCACCGCAGCCTCTCAGTCTTTCTACAGTTATCAATGCAATGACAATTGATGACCATATTTACATGTGATGCAGGATGTATACACAACATATATACATTAAAAAGCAGCAAAGTAAAATGTTTAAGTTTGAACTGATACCTCTTTCAAGAACTATATTCGTCTGATGCATTAATAAATGCAAAGGTATAACCTTCGGTTACAGATCACGGTGTTTACAAAGATGTATCATCGTCATCATCAGTCAATAGACGTGCACTTCTAGACTTGACCCTCCCCCAAAAATCTTCATATCGATCGGACACGCCTTGCTCGCATCCAGTGGGTTCCCGTGGTTCACACCGGATGGTTGGTCCATCTTGTGGGAGGTCCCCCAACACTGCGTCTACCACTACCCCGACGCTACTTGAGGACCTATATATATATATATGTATATAATCTCAAGAAAATCGCAGTGTAACTGGTTATTATTACTTTACTACTTACTAATAATAAAGTTACTTCTTTTGGTTCAGCTCAGGCAGTAGATAGAGCTTTAGATGTTAGCTGTTATAAAGAAGTAAACGGACAGATACACAAACGTCTGTGAGTGCTAAATAGAGAGAGTCTGTTGTCCCGTCCCCCGACCCGTGTAGGTACCACCGCAGCAGCTATGCCAGCTGACAAACAGTACTGTGCAATATTAACGTGTTCCCGTTTCAAGGGCGCTGTAGCTAGTGAAGCGCCACGTTGTTATGGACAGCCGTAGCATTTACCATCAGGTAACCATCCCGATCATCTCGTTCCTTTGTATAATAAAAAAATTGTAAATGATTGGGAAGATCGAAGGGGAATTGAATTCTGGCCCTCCGTTATATATGAGATGCTTTAAGAAAGCTTTTAAAGTAAATTGTTAAAAGTACGATCATGTCAGCAATAAAGAGCAGCAGGCACTTCCGTTTCATTGTTTGCAAAGAATAGTTGAATGATCTGCAGCAATGTTTTTGTATGCGCCAGAACGGCACAAGTTGGTACTTTATTGCGACCGTCTCACTTTATGTCTGTTTTTTGTTCTAATCTGGCCGAGCCTCACGCTGCCGCCCGTGGGTCCCGGTCGTTGGCTTGTTTATGCGAACGGGGCGTAGACCCTGTCCCCGGCGCTGGCTGCGGCTGATAACGGCCTATTTATAGCGAGGGGGAGCACGGCCTTCTCCATCCGACCTGACTCCGCCTGGAGAAATGCGAACCGTTATAATTTTGTTTCATCTGTTTATGTGACTTTTATGTAGTATTCAAAGTTATTGAAACTGTATAGATTAACCCCTTAATAGCTGTAGTGTAATATTATTGGATGAAGATGTAGAGCGTACATTAATGGTATATTGGTAACGAGAGGGTCAGCTTAAAATTTAGCAGAAATTAATCTAGCGATGGTAAACATAAACACTGTTCCAAGCTAGTCCAACATCATGCACCAGGCTGGTGGAAGTTAGCAGCAACTTAAAGAATTTTTTTTTATATACGATATAGACGAGCAATTACTAAGCCTATTAAAAAGTATAAAAACATAAAAAAGTATGTAATAAAAATGCTGGTCAATTCATTTTGTACCTTAAAAGTGTCTTTAAAATATACGAATTATGGTTATAAATTTATTATTAAATTCACCTCTCTATTATGTGAAATTTTATCGTACTGTATTATTATACTCTGCGACACAAAAGCCTCCCACTTCCACCTCGAGCGAGGTTCCCCCGTTCTCCCGACGCGCCGCAGTGCAGCGCCAATCAGCTGTATAATTGCACTTCGCAATAAATATTCATTAGTCGTTAGCTCTACGAAAGACGTGTTGCAAGTCTTGGATGTTTCTGACCGTGTTCGCTTCCCTGCACTCTCTACAAGGGAAACTACGATGTAGTTCTTTGTTTGTACGTCAACTGTTTTGTTATGTACATTGGTAGCAAGGCAGTAATTATTTGTTTTATAAAGAACTAATTGTATGTGGATCTGCAGTATTAATTTTAAATGTTGTATGTTAATCTTCAATCATACCAAAACCGTATAGATAACCTTCAACGTTGATCGGGCACAACAAATCTACTATAATTATAAATCTAATATCAGCTTAGACATAACGAAATAAAGAGCTCACCCATTGTAATAAATTAAAAAAATATATATATAAAGCAATGGCTTTGAAGGAACACCAATACAACACCAATGAAACCAGTACTACAACTTTAGATAATTGTTGAACATTTACTGTATTAATGTGATTATTTAATAACTTTAATACGGTAAAATGTAAGAGTTAATAACAGATTAAAAATATTGCAGCTCTCAGTACGGTTTGCAAAAATGGCGGGAAGCGCGGGCCGACGACCGGCGCGCCGCGGCTCCCTCTGCCCGCGTCCCGCCCGCTGCGCGCGCGCACACACGCTTTGTCGTTATTGAACATGTGTTTCTTTTTAAACTGACGTTATGTTTATGCTAAAGTAATGCATTATAAATATTGTACATAAATTCTTATAATTAAATATAGTTAAATAAAAATTTAAAACTTTTAAAAAAATTGATGGGATCAAACTTGAGAAGTTTCTGCACTACAACATTATTTAGTGATCGACGAGCATGTGCGAGTGAATATTTTTATTTAATTAGAGTCGACGACATGAACGGCATGTTTGTTCTGCACAATACGTCCCCAGCAACAGAGACCAGCAATAATTATCCGTCATCGAGGCTAACAGTAACATCATTACGATCCGGTGGTATAGAATTATTTTTAACATGAAAAGTATTGTCATTAAGTTTTAATCATTTAAAATATGTATTAATAAAACCCTCAATTTTCTTAGTAATAACTTTTCTTTGAGGATCAACTTCGAAGTTTGTTCAGCACGATGTTGTCGATTGTTGAATGATGAGCCAGCGTGAAGGCATCGGTCATCGCGGCTAACAGTTACAACTTAACGGTCCGACGGCACGGCATGAAAAGAACAGTTTCACAGCTTTGCGAGGTACGGCGTCCTACCTAAGCGCACCGAGTTAAACTCTTGCACATCGACGTCTTGACCGGTCAAGTGCTACCACTACTACCACTACTACCACTGCTCTCCTCACCGGCAACAGAGGCTCTAACAATTTTTTTTAGGAATAGCCTTTCTCATATATGGCGACTCCATCATATATTTTCCAAAAAGAAACGATTCGATATACATACATATATTATATATACAGTGAACATATTTCAAGATGAATTTTTTGAATTAGCAAAAAAAAAACTGCTAAAAAAATATTGCTCTTTGTAAATATTTCTATTACACGGGTATCTGACTAGCTATCGAGGATATGGTAGACATATATATATATATATATATATATATATATATATATATATATATATACATATATATGTTTCGGAGGGAAAAATCTTCGAAAAGTACTCGGTCTTTTAGAGTAAGTCAGAGTTATGTGGAGAGTTTTACCCAAAAATAACCCCTCAGAGGACAACTTCAGCATCCGGAAAGGTCACCGGATCTTCGTTCGGAATACATCGCTAATGCTATGCTGGGGTAGCCCATCCCAAGGTCTGTCTTATGCAGACTCGGTAGGTCTCGTGAGTACCGCAATGATCGGAGACCACGTCCAGCCATTGATCTCCCCAGGGTCGTTTAGAATGCGCGAAACCCTTTCGGAGGCTATACTACTTTTACCAGGCAATAAACTAGTTATTATCTAGCTCATTTATGCTATGCCTTCACCCAGGCGAATGTGTAATATCCACATCATTATATCCTTAAGGTAGGCGACCGTTAGCACATTGGCTGTTAAGTTGGCGCATATCTTGAGTCGTAGGAAACGGCTGCTTACACATCGTATCATTTAACTTGACTTCTAATAATTTGAAGGCAACAGTTAATCACATTTCTTTAAATACAATGATGTAAGCGGTTCCGCCCAAAATCTTATGGAGCTCAAGTCAACCTCACCTGCAGGCGGTGCATCCTGCTGAATAACAGACGAGGCTCTGACCATCCGCCAACCCGCACTGGGAACTCTAACAAGGAAATTATTGGAGGAGGCATAGGTCTAGCAGCAGACGTCTATCGGTTGGTAATGATGTGGATGATGAAATACAAATATCCTGTTCGGTTTTCACCGATTCAATTCTCCGCCGCATTGCGATCGAATCCCATCCACAGATTATTATGAGAAGAGATTTGTCATAACAATCTGTCCGAAGAGTGATATTTATATAACAATAATGTATTATCATGCACTTAAGTTATAACTTTGCTTGATAATCATCAAGTGTGAACTGTTCCGAAGTTCTGTTAGAAGATCCACATCAAATCCTTCTCACAAACACTTCAAAATTTACTTAACGTTTTTTTTTAAACATAATACGACGAGACGATGTGGTTCACCTGATAGTCAAGTGCCAGTCGCAACGTTTGCACAGCAGCTTTAAACGTATGAGGTCGCGTCTTATTTGTTCTGCCTGTGTTTGAAGTTTATTTGCTGGATTTCCTGTTCTTACGGAATCTGTGGCTACAGAAGGTACGAGTGGAGTCTGTGGAAGCGACGAGACGAGGGAGATGTTTACCTGATGTTAAATGATGCGCTTGTTCATAAGCACTACATTGTATCCGCTTTGAGACAATATATTAAAACATGTTATCCAGTAATTGCACCAGCTACGTCATCCTTCCATCTCGAGTGGTGTCTACGTACCGCTAGAGGAGGTAGCGTTGGGAGGCGTCGCACATGGACGACCCACGACCTGGTGACAATAGCGGGAACCCACTGGATGAGAGGAACGCGGGACCGATCGATGTGGAGACCTTTGGGGGAAGTCTGTGTCCAGCAGTGGTCGTCTATCGGCTGTTAGTAGCAGTTGTTAGCATTCTTCAAACCGAAACATAATGTTAGCATGTTAGTGTTTGGCGGCAGAAATGCAGTCGTACTTAGACGGTATTCTGAGACCTACCACCAGCTAAAACTGTAATTTTATTTAATGTTTGTTCTGCTTATAACAAAGTCTTTAATATTTAAAGCAATACATCGCAATAGTTTATCTTGTGCTGATTGAAGCTCCACAAATAGCCGGGTGCCGGGTGCCGGGTGCCGGCTGCCGGCTGGCGATAGCGTATTGCGTATTTCCTCTTATTGTCCTGTTCGCAATAAATTATTTGAGGACTATCGCAGTGGAATTATTCATAGCGATCTGCGCTGAACGGTAAACAATCAAACATTTTATCCTTTTGCGCACATTGAAACATATCATCCATTCTCCAATGAGAATGATACTCGTTAATGTTTTCGTCAGTCTTTGCATCATTACTATATCCCTGCTGCCGTGCTAATTACATTACTATGGTTATACTTAATGAAGCTATGAAAGTCGATATTCTACTTGGAGCTCCAATGTGTGTAAACATACTACCTGGTATGATATTATTATGAGCGTGCGTTTCATTCCTCAAAAGATGATTACTGTCGCCACGTCGCGTAGTTGTGTAAAGGAATATTATTCATAATACTTGTAAGGGTTTGCGTTGGTTGTAGGGTCGAAGCTGATCTAACATTTCGCAAACATCATCATCATCATCATCAGCCGCTAGGCGTCAACTGCTGGACATAAGCCTCTCCAAAGAACCCTATATCGATCGGTCGCTCACTGTCCGCATCCAGCAGCTTCCCGCGACTTTACAGTCAGCGTAGGCTCCGGCACCGCCGAGCGTTAGGTTAGGTTTTATAGGGGTTCTTATGGGGGGATGTAGGCCATTTCCCACCATGCTGGCCCAATGCGGGTTGGTGGGGACAACGGAAACAATTCAAATTTATATAAAGAAAAGATCCAGAGGTTCATTGACTGATTACGAGATCCGAAATTATAAGACGTAAACGTTTAAAGCTTGGTAGAGATATTGCCCCTGCCATTTAAAGGTCAGCTACGAATGGATTTTACTCCAAAGGGAGTTGCGGGGGCGTTACAGTTGATGCCGGGGATCAGTTAGTATAACTATAATTGGAGAGGTTGTGGTGTTAGTAAACAAAATTAAGTTTAGTAGTGTGTATTGTTTGCAGATTTGTAAGTAAAAATGTTGGCATGTCACATAGCTGGCCATGCCCTTGGGCCCCCAGCTCCCACCGTGACGGCCGCTGCCTCCAGCTTCATTGTATCCGCCACCAATCGGCCTCATTGTTCCGAATCTGCGGAGCAAGTTGTTTTAATTTCATTTGTTCGTTAACCAACACTCCCACGCTGGACGACTGCTCTGATAAATATAATGGCAGGTTTCTATAGTGGCAGTCTTCGGTATGCACCATCTATATTTACCGCCGAACAGTATTATTACGTACTGGTAGCAAGTCTCTGTTGCCGGAAACCGTCTAGGTAGGTACCATCACAGCGCCTATTGCAGCCGATGAACAATAGTGTGCAAACATTACTGCGGTAAAGAACCTTTACATGTCTCAAGACGAGCACAAGCGGTGCTGTGTATATCATATCGTCCGAACAAGTACCATGGATGTTATGGGCAGGCGTATCATTTACCATCAAGTGAACATTCCGCTCGTCTCGTAGGACAGAAAGTATACTTCTATGAGGAGACATACTATTAAGTTGAAACTTAATCATCAACCGATAAACGTCCATTACTAGCCATAGACCTCCTCCAAAAATCTCCACATCGATCGGTCCTGCGCTGTAGTGGACATGGCATCCGGCGCCGCCGGGCAATACGGATCGTCGTTTGTCTTACACCATTTCCCACCACGTTGGCCCAATGCGTGTTGAGGGATTGTTGTGCGGATGGCGTTGAAACTTATTGAAACGATTTTCCGGGATAATTGTTAAGAATAGAACCTATCATAAGCTAAACTTCTAGACAACTTTTCGCTTATATCAAGTTTCAATGTTCACGTACAGGATGTTCGTTCATAAAGCTAGCACACGACGCAGCGCCTAGGTACCCTGTACGGTACCGCTTCGCGGCATTGTGTACACACAATGGCGAATACCGCTTCAGCTGGTACGGCGGTGAGCTCGGTGCACCATTCGACATTTCCATTTACCTGAAAACTATTGTGGATATGCGGATAATGATGCTCCATTGGTTGTTTTTCAGTTACAATTGACTGCTTCATTTTATATTCGTACTCGTATCAACCAATGTATTGCTGTCCAGATGGTAGGAATAAGAGGATGAACAATAGTCTTGAAACGGCCTGCGTTTAACCACAATGTCAGTTGGTATTTCATCCTGTGGTTTTATGTACCGGTAGCAATCTTCGTTCTTATCATTAGACTGCGCTGTGTTTTATTCTTTCTTTAAAATAGCACTTTTTTTATTTATTTTAGTTTAACTTAGTTTTTTTACTAAAGATCGCAGACTACTCAGTATTTGCTAAGTAATCCCAATATTCTTCTTATTATTGTGCCAGTTCATACCATGATAGTTAGCTGTTAAACCCGAAAATAGACAGGTCTTTTGCTCCCTCGAGCATTGAATTGAAGAGTTGTGATGTGATGCTAGTCCTCTGCCGTAAGTTTCTTATTATCAACTAAAGGCTATATTACTATATTAATAAAGTATACATCAGATATAGTTTAAAGGTAAATCATCAGCGTAAAAGGACGTGTCATGAAATTTCTTCCCGTGTTCCCATTTAAAACCATCATCATCAATATCAAATCAGTCTGTTATTAAACGTATAGTTATAAAATGTGTAACAATCATCTCGTGAACGAGTATACCGCTTACTGTCTGATCAATGTTTTGATCGTGTAGCAGTTGCTTTGTTGGAAACAAGATACTGTGTGGTTGCCTTGTGGAAGGTCCGCCGGGGTACAATGGTCGCTAATGAGGCGAGGCTGGTACATCTCCGAGCGACGTGACCGGCGGGCTCGGGTTCCCGTGCGACGGGCCCCCCGTTAACTGATCAATGTCTCGTGACGGAAACGTTCCGGCTCACCTCACGGTTGTTGAGCACGCATGGAATGTTATTAGTGCTTGTAGAAGTTTCTAGCTAATGATCTATGGCTCCACATCCAGATTCAACAAATATATATAAGTTCGTTTTGTTGATTAATCCTTCAGGCTGCTTATGACGAACTATTTTAACATCTATATCATCACGAGATTGAAACTATTAGACATAAATATTCAAAATTTGGTACAGACGTTGCTTCTGTTATTTAGACGAGTTAGTTAATTCACTTTCCAAAGATAATTGTGGGAGTGACAGAAACGGCTTTCCCGTTTTTGTCCAGGGGCGATGGCAAGTTACCTCCGGGTCGAAATATTTCTGACCAATTTCAAGTCTAAATATCAAATCCAATTTTATATTACCACCAGCAAGGCGGGTGCGGTACAGCTAGTTTATGTAATACAAAACATCCCCGTACACACTCGTAGGTGGAGCAATGACTATAAAATCTTATAAATGCCACTCCAAAGTAAGTGTTAACATAGTTTTGATAGGCACTATAATTAGTAATATTAATGGAATAACAAAACCTAATTGTTTGTGTGACAACGACAAGACTTGTAGATAGTATCTGTAAAGAAATTATAGAAGTTTAAATTTGGTTCTGCATCCGCAGGTAATAATGAACGGCGTAAACGGTCACAGCAACGGCGAGGTGGGCAGCGCGGGCGACATCATCACGCAGAACCAGCAGCGCGGCTGGTGGACCATAGGGCTGATTAACTCGCGCTACCGCTACCTCACCGCGGAGACGTTCGGCTTCAAGATCAACGCGAACGGCACCAGCCTCAAGAAGAAACAGATATGGACCCTGGAGCCAGCTTCTGGAAACGCCAATGACAGTAAGTGCGACGAACACATACCTTCATCATAATATTGTCTTAACATTTACCGTTTTGATCTTCCTCGTCATCGATTGATTATATTCTTCATTGCTTTAGTAAGTTCGGTTAGATCTTCAGTTAGTATGGTAATACGTCTTCTGAAGGAGAGGTAATAATTACAGTAATTAACTATTTACCAATAACACATACACGATTTAAGTTTGAGACCTTGAAGGTCTGACCACCTACTGCATCCATTAATTATTCAATATCTGGGGTCTGTCTTCTTAATTACGGATACTTATCATCTTAAGCTGCTTGTGTGACAGAGCCCTCTTGAAAAGGTTAAATAGACGTCCTGTTCTAATTTCTACCGCCAAGCAGTAATATAGCGGTAATATATGTAATCATTACACAGTGTTGGAGTGGTGGTGATGCGTATGTTCTAACCCGTCTCTCACTTGTACCTTACTTCCCCATAAGTAAGTTATGTATTGGCAAATATACTCGTATATAAGTTACTACTAGGTTCTATTTAAAGTAGCTATAACGTCAGCGTCCAAATTAAGGCTTCAATCAAGGTGCGTTTGGCGCTGGAGGGTCGCCGTACCAATGAGGTGGGGGCGGCGCGGCCAAGGGATGGAGCACCGCACCCCAAATAGATGGTGCAATTTAAATGTTTGATTGGACGCGGCGGTGCGCAGGCTGTTCACATTTAAAACAACCTACCCAATATATACATCTATTGCTCTGAATTTCCCTTCAAATAACCTTCCTTCTTTTCCTTTTGTATGAAAGGATGTAAATCTATTTTTTGGGATCTATTATTTACTGTTCATAAATATCTTTCGCCGGAAACTGTTGTAGGTGTTAGCACAACGCGTATTTCTAAGAGTAAAGTGAAAATAGAAACGGTTTGTAGAACACCGTAACTAATGAAATGACCAGAGTAATAAAATCTAACATCTTGGTGGCGCTATGTATAATATTGCTATCGAGCTATCTAGCACCACATTGTTTAAAATTCGCTTTGTGTAAATTTGCAACATTATCCACAAAGTGTTTGCTGTCTGCGGAATGAAGGTCCATTAATATTGTCAATATTACTTTGTCACACATTGAATTGACTTCAGCCACTTTCACTCCGTCGCGTGTTTCACACATTTACGTTAGTTTATCATACAAATAACAAAGTTTACTTTCCGGTTTCATTACTTTGCCTTGTCAATGTTGATTTATCTTTATCCAGTCCGCTATCATCTCGCATAATTTTTAGAAAACATTCACACTTCGCCTAGCAATCATTATATCAAAATCGACAGATATCTGAAACCATTAAACCAGCTTTCGACTGTAACTTTACTATTGTATCAAATTTCATGACTATAACAAATATCCACGAGCAGGACCGGGTCCTAGCCAGCATACACCAGCTAGCTATTACTTTTGAATCAGCCTGTTATCGAAGCGAAGGTAAACCATTTTCATTATAGTAAAGCTTAATTTTCTATATAATGAAGAAATCATACAAGTCGGAGATGTTACTCATAACGATATGTCATTATTTGGTATATTTACATAGTACCACACTGAGACAAAATATTAAGTCTCATTCATCACCGCTCGACGTCCACTGCTGGACGTAATCATAAGTCTCATTACCCCCGATAATTTCCCTAACTTCAAATCTTTCTGAACAGGAGAATGAATAGACACATAGGAGAAGGAATGTCACCCGCGGCAGTAACTATCCATTCTCCGAAGCGAGAAATCCATAACCAGCACAATAACACTATTTGACAATATTTTGATAAGACGCGCAACAAGGTATGTCAGCAATTAGCCCTCTTAATTACACAAGTAAATACCTCCACTAAACAAGGCTGTCGTGTGTCCGTGCCGTGGCTCCCCTCGCCGCGAGGGTCGTACCCTCACTGCCAAGGTCCCCACCTCACTGACGATCGATAAACACCGCTCCAACTTTACTTAACTTACGAATCAGATCAATTCAAATTCTTTGGCTTGGATTCAGTGAATAGTAGTAAAATAAACCAACAATAAACCAGAATGAGATATAGGTTCGTAAACCCGCTTAAGGAAGGCATCATCATCATCAGTCGATAGACGTCCACTGCTGGACATAAGGAAAACACAATTTTAGGTAAAGTCAAGCTTTTTTGTAACTTATATATATATATATATACACATATTGCTTCACTCAACTCACACGCCGTGACAGTATCCGAGAGGCGAGGCTTGTGATCAACAGGGGACATTCATAAATAGGCAAAAGGTAATATCCGGATGAGTTAGTCGAGAATATTTTCATCTTCCAATTTAAATGAGGATAATGAAAAATTATTTATATTTGTGTGTTTCTCCGTAGAGTCCGTACCTCGCAAATGGATGGACTATTATTCTAAACCTACCAAGATCGATAGTGCATTTTTAGATTTATCATCTGTACAATTATCCTCAACTCTATTTTGTGTTACCAGTAACAAATTTTCCATTCAACTGATCTTCTTTGAAGAACATTTGTCTACTCAATCTATATCTTCATTTCTATTATTATTATGTACTGTTACATGTAGTTCCTTATCCACATTGATGATTCGGACGAATGAAAGTTGTTTTTTTTAACAAAAACCATTTGCATAATACACTTTGGTATATCGATTCAAATTATCATACTTAATAGCCAAGAAACCGTTACGTCTCATTCCACGCCAACATACGAGTGTGTGTATATATAATGCACCAGGAGATATGTCCGTGGTTTTCTCGTATTAATATACAGTTGCTGCAGGCAGATTTGATGCAAATATAAGGAAAGTGTAAATAGAAATGGATTTGTGCCACTTTCGTATCTAAAATTTGCACTCAAGCCTGATAGCTGAATGTATAAAATAAAATATTTGGCACTGTCAGACTGGACTCGTACACATCATGCGTTTTCCTTAACCAAAGGCGGCGTGACGTCGCGGCGCCGCACCGCACCGCTGCGCACACTGCGCACACTGCGCACACTGCGCACCATGCGCACCATGCGAGGCCAACGTTTATTGTCCCAGGTTACTCCCATACAAGTACATTCAGAACGGAGTAAGAGAATTCGAATGATCGGATGAAGATAAATTTCATAGATGCTGTGGATAGTCTTCTTTTCCTTTCCTTTTCAGCCAACGTCCGTCCCCACTGTTGGGGCACAGGCCTACCTTCAATATAAGGGCGATGGTGCCATAGTCACCACGCGGGCCCAATGCGGATTGGTGACTTCACCCACACCTTACAATAAATTCTAATTCATGTGCAGGTTTCCTCGCGATGTTTCCCTTCACCGTTTGTATTTCGCTGTTGTTGCTAAAGTTCACAAATGTACATAACTTGAATATTAAAGTTATCGGTACATGCCGAGATTCGAACCCGCGACCATCGCAATGAAGGCCGCACGCCTAACCATTAGGCCAGCGAGGTATTGTATAGTCTAATTAATGGTAATTATTACAGACTTCCTTTTCACAACTTAAACTTAATCCTACGCTTCCTGCAAAGGCTGCAAATAATATGAATGCCTCAGCAGAAGTTGAGTCATTTTTTTTTGTAATTCGTTTCTTACAGTTATTATTTTCTTGTGATTGTTTTTTTTTTTAGATTTTTTCTATCTGTGTTGTGTAGCTTACTGTCTTGTTACTGCAGGTTTGCTGGTTACTACCAATCGAACAAGTAATTCTTCCTGCAACCTTAGATGGGTTGACATACAAGAGTACATACATAAGTTTGGTATAAAAAACCCAAATACCCACCCGAGCCATTTATAATGCCGGAGAGGATCCTCAGCTGTTCCAATTAGGGTTCAAACTTTGAACAATCCTTTTTTCATTTGGAAGACTAATAATGAAGAATTGTATCTTTCGGGAATTTTATCCAATTATCATTTGTCACAAGTGACTCATGGTTGGGGATGTATTTATGCGTTTGTTTTTCATGCCAATTATGGAGACACCCTTGACATATTTTGATTTAACATTTATATGAATGTGACGTACAGATGAATGTTTCGGTGGTTCCCGACAACGAAGTTATGAAACGTTAAAATTGTTATTAAGCTTTTATACTCACTGGGATAATGAAGCTGATTGTCGTTTACGGACAAGTTAAAACATACTGTTACATTTAAAACCAAAAATACAATTGGATTTTTTGGCCAAGATACAAAAATGTGAGCACTTCGATCCAAATCTGCGATAACTCTTAACATCAGATCTGAATCATACGGATCCAAAAAAATCTAAACTAAAAGGTCAACAGATTTTTTTCATTGACGCTAAGAAAATTAGATTGAATAATCATTATAAAGCATAATCTGTAAAGGGGTTAAAATATAAATTGGTTAAACTTATAACACACCCTCTTAGAGCGCCGCCGGATAAATAGACTTGATTGTAGTTTAAAGATCCACCCGTCGGAGTTGTAGTGATATTACCACCATGTCGTTTGTTCCAGGCATGATCTACCTGCGCTCCCACCTCGACAAATACCTAGCGGTGGACTCCTTCGGCAACGTCACCTGTGAGTCCGAGGAGAAGGAGCCCGGCAGCAAGTTTCATATCAGGTAATGTTACACATGTTATCTGTTGAAATGTTGTCCACAGAATAAATTACTTGTTAATTCTGGGATCCCTGGATCCGGACTACATGTGCACTATATATTTTGGCAAGGTTGCTAAGGACGTATGTAAGCAACTATCAGTTTCGTACAGCCAACTGTTATGGTGTGATTGTCACTTAACATCATGTGTAATTTAGATTTAGATAGAACAGTTGGGAACGAGGACTTTATTAGTACACACCTGCATGTACAAGTTAGTAGCTTCCTCTGTGCTTAGTACCTATGATATGGCGTTTCACTCGGCGTTGGGTGAACGTCCTGAGTCTCGGCGCCTCGTGCTATATATAGATAAACAATAAATCCGTATCACGTGGACGCGAGATGCATAAAGAATTTTTGGCAGCTGATTGTCGGCTCGTAAATAAAATTGCATTATTTTTACTTCCCCCGTCGCCCGAGGAGTTCGCTTCCGGCGTGACTCACCGCCCCGGAGCGGATTAGTATGCGGCGTGAGGGGTTGATGTCGCAAAAACTTTATTTATCCCCGACATCCGGCCGTCGTTGAGGCGCACTCGCCTTGTTCTCGGGAAGAGATATAATCGACTAGTTGAATGTTTTTGCCGGATGTATTCGCCATTATTATATACTCAATATGTTTGTTTTGCCGTCTGTGTCTGTGTGCGTAATGAGCACTAAACAGTGACGACTACGTTATCGGTTTAATTATTTTGTTATATATATATATATATATATATATATAAAAGGACAGTGCGCGCATGCAGCATCACTGGGATTTAATAATACGCCCAATTTATCTTAATTGTGTGTTACACAACATTATAATAATGCATTAATTTATCTTGTAATATGTCCAAATAATGTCGAAGAAAGCGAATACCGGTTTGCTCCCAAATTTGTATCTGACCTCCGCTTGATCCGGTACGTGAGAAGTTTTCTGAGATTTATAGTTCACAATCAAGTTTTACACGCTTAAAATTATAAAGACATTAAGTTTCTTTCAAATGCAACTTAGGTTGCGATAAATAAATATTGGTTTATACAAATCAGTCTTTGAAAGAGCATTGCTCTCAAATTTTGATTAGAGAGGAGAATGATGCAAATGTAGACTTCATCGCAACTACACGCTGTGGCTACAGGAGCAGTTTTTTACCCAACGACCTTGCTCCAGCGTCTGTCGGCTGCACAGGAACAAAACACCGGGTGGCGGTGCGCCCGTGAGTCGTCCGCCGGTCCTCGTGTGGTTACGAGCGAGGATGGCTCTGTAGCTGTGTGTGTGTGTGTGTGAGTGTGTGTGTGTGTGTGTACGTACATTCGGATAACAATGCCTCCCCTTTGTGAGGGCCATTTGAAGTTAACAATGAATGGTGCATTGATTACTCATGCAAATGTATCCCTTAAAGAATGTCGCCCCTTTTGTATATGGACCGGTACTTTTAATAAACACATTAGCTGAATTTGAGGTTTATACATGCATTTAATCTGGTCAGCTGCCAAACAGTAGTGTGCGAACATTACTGTGTGAAGTGTGTTCCGGTGTGAAGGGCGCTGCGGCTAATGAAATTGCTGAGGCGACGGTGGTACAGTATATGTCATCCTAACTAGCGCTACATTGTTATAAGCAAGCGTATCACTTACCATCAGGTGAACGTCTTGCTCGGTTTACCGTCTCGGCAAATAAAAAAAAGAATCCTAGTTCAACGTCCTATCTAGTTACTAGAACAAAGTGTAACAGATCAAACTGGTTTCAGTGTTTCCGAAGACGGCAGCGGGCGTTGGGCGCTACGCAATGTAGAGCGAGGCTACTTCCTCGGGTCCAGCTCCGACAAGTTGACCTGCACCGCGAAGGTGCCAGGCGATTCTGAGCTTTGGCACGTTCATCTCGCCGCCAGGCCGCAGGTAAGGAATTAACATTTTCCCAAAGAGCGATTTGTATCGTGAAAAGTTGCTGAGTTTTTGATAATTTGGAAGATCTTGCTTTTGGTTTGTTAACCGCATAGTTACCATATTAAAAGGGCCCCACCGCATTTGTTATTATTTTATATCATCATCATCGGCCGATAGACGTCCACTGCTGGACATACACGGTTTTATATACGATTACAATATTTCTCATTAACTATTTGTTCCTAGGTCAATCTACGCTCAATCGGACGAAAACGCTTCGCTCACCTGTCGGAGTCGCTGG
Organism: Ornithoptera alexandrae; assembly: GCA_029030555.1. Classification (NCBI taxonomy): domain Eukaryota; kingdom Metazoa; phylum Arthropoda; class Insecta; order Lepidoptera; family Papilionidae; genus Ornithoptera; species Ornithoptera alexandrae. The sequence goes on along the minus strand of JARDVY010000303.1, from coordinate 11,617,212 downwards.
ATGAGATCCACGTGGACGCGAACGTACCCTGGGGCGAGGATACATTGTTCACGTTGGAATTCCGCGCAGACGAGGGCGGCAAGTACGCGCTGCACACCTGCAACAACAAATACCTCAGCGCCGGCGGCAAGGTGAGGAGAATCTTCGACTCTTATGAAATCAGCCGGAAGATGCCCAGTGTTGAGCAAAGGCTCCTTCTCAAGTATTTCAACATCTATCGATACTGTGCTGTGTGAACTTCAGAACATCGTTGATCCAATTTGGTGGGTCCTGACGACAAAATCTAAGAAAGTCTTTACGGTCAATACGCTCATTGGTTTTTTTTTTAAACAATATCTTCTAAGCTAATGTTGTTACTCTTAGACATACTTTTACTCAATTCTACAAAAATAAATTGGACACACATTGGCGTGCTTCCGGACATGTACGGACACCTTTCTATCCAACGAACGGAATCTTGAGTGGTTGTGGTGAATGACCTTACGTTGCAGGCTTTTCGAGTTCCGTTGCACTTTTGTAGTGTGTATTTGAAACACAGGTCGCTGTGCACGCTATTCGGTGGAAAAGTCTGCGTTTTTTAAAAGCCTTTTTTCAAAATGCACGATACAGCCGCAATGAATAGAAAATTTTTAATCCACAAAGGCCTTTGACGCGCGCGGATTGCAGCTTCCTCTCATGATACAAAACATGTCTACATTTCTACTTTGCCCACATGTTTTCACTGATACTTTGACAGTTAACGTATTAACGTTGAGATACACCACCACTCGTGTCAAATTTTACCTAACTGGGTTATTTTTCAAAACTTCAGTCGTAGTACGCAGTATATAAACATAACCGAGAATGATATTAAAATCATTTCGGTACAGAAAAACTTTGCTAAATAATAACAAAAATATCTTTTCGCTAATTAGTTAATTGAACTAATAACTTTTTTTAAATTAAATGTTTAACACTCGACTCTAATTTCACGTAGTATAGTAATGGTGAAGTCTAGCTTTCATATGTTGGGAGCCGGAATACAGCAGAGCTGTTATTGCGGCTAATTTATAACAGGATGCTGCCAGCAACAAAATCGCAACTATGATTACATACTACAACTTGGTATAGAGTAATAAACATTTCAAACTGCCATTGTAATTGCCCAGCAGTGTTCTCCAGTCACCACGCCGCTTGTGGTGTACGTCTAGTTGAAAGACAGTCGGTTGAAACGACAACGCGTGAGAACGTAAGCGGAGTGCGCCCGCGCCGCCGTTCCCACACTTGCCGTACAATTGCACCTCACAAAGGCCGCGTCCCGACTCGGCGCTATTTATTGAACTGCGGAGTTTAGAAAATATATGTCTATATTGTTATGGTGGTTAAGATGTTCCCGTTCGATAGCAACTGATAAGATGTTCACGTAATTTTTTACATTTCATCTGGCTGATAATGTGACGAAATGGCGGGCGTTTCCGATTATTCCTATTCGTCCTATGCGTAATATTCAGAACATATGCAAAATAAAATACGGACTAAGTACAAATGCCGATAGACGCCCACTGCTGGACATAGATTTTCCTTGAAGTTCTCCACATCGGTCGGTCCCGCAAATGCATTTGCAGAACACGCAATATCAGAGCACAGAGATACACTAAATGCAGCAGTGCAAATGAACGGTGCATATTATTGTTTATGTATTTACAATAGTACAACTTGCGAATGAACTCCGTCAGTTGCTGGACACGTGCACACCGGAGTGCCTGTTCAGCGCGGAGTACCACTCCGGGGCGCTGGCGCTGCGCGATGCGAGCGGGGCCTACCTCGCTCCCATCGGCTCCAAAGCGGTGCTGAAGACGCGCTCCACGAACGTCACTCGCGACGAGCTCTTCTCACTCGAAGACAGCCTGCCCCAGGCCGCCTTCGTCGCCGCCCTTAATGACAAATATGTCTCCGTCAAGCAAGGTAACTGTTCACTCTTTTAATTTTTAATTAACTAATGTGTTATATGGGACTTACTATTCTTAATTTCATTGTCTGCGGTGTTTCCTGAATTTTAACATTTGTTTAATTAATAGTATGAATAGAATGGTGCAATAAGTACACGTGAGTAACCCTTTTGTTCACAAAGATATTATTGTGGGAATAGTGACTAAAGATGTAATAGAATAGAGCAGCGGAGGCAGCAGGCGCGCTCCCTGTGCCAGCCCTGCGCCGAGACGAGCAGCAGACGCGTGAGAGACGTTTCCGATGCACTGCGCCGGGGAAAGTCAATCAAACCGCAATTACGGGGCCGCGGCGCACGCTGCAAGTACAAGTGCTGCAGCGCGTCTCGTGCGCGCGCGCCTGCTCTCCCACTCGGTTGCATGCGTTCATACGGCGCCGCCACGTATCAAGGCGCATCCGGCAACAGCCGTAGTGACAGATATCCGTAACTCATTTCTACCTGTGCCCAAATAACTAAACCTAAACTTCACTTTGGCCGCAACCGGTCCACCTGCGAATCACATTTTATTGGGTATCTAATAAAATTCAAACAATTATCGTGTTTATCGATATATTTATCTATGTGTCGAGTGTAACACATCAGTAAGCAGGTACATATATGTATTTGTAAAATTGGAATGCTCTCGTTTCTCCCGTGATCAACGTAACAAGTTGATCTCAACAATTAGCACCGAAGGAAGAGATGCTGATTGAATGCAGTAAATAAACAGTGAAGGACTGGTGTCACGAGGACGAGCTATGTTTGTCGAGGTTGTTTTGCTTGTGCTGTGTACAGCCGACGTTTGAACAGTGCTGGGCGTGGGCCGTGGGCCGTGGGCCGTGGGTTGACAATGAATGCGGGCGGGGTCACGACGCGCCGTCACGAGCCCCGCTTGCCTACCTACCTACCTACCTACCTACCTGCCTACCTGCGCTATTGTTACCATGAGCAACGTTTCTACCATTACACCATCACTAAAACTATTTAAACATTTATTATTGTTATTAGTGGCAACTCTCTCATTCTACACACACGGACGATTATTGGCGGGAAAATATGGAGAGATGCTTTTACCAACAAAACAGAATAAGAAAATATTGGCTTTTACACCCAAGGGCCCTCAAGTGATAATTAATTACACAAAGATATATACCATAACATATATTAAGCTTGGAGAAACATCTTGTGGGGTTCCGCACAAAAACAGCTATTATTTGAATTTGGACAAAATGAAACCGTCGGCGTTGATGAGAAAGTACTTGTGAGAAAGAGGATTTGTTTAGACAAAAAATTGGGGATGCAAATGAGGATGCCTTATGAGGTAGAAGAGGAACAATTAATAACAATATAATACGAATACTTATTTTGATCAAAACATATTTATTAAACCTTTACAATTAACACAAAATTTACTCTTAAAATGTCCTCGTATAAGGAAGAGAATTTTTTTAAATTTATTTTATGGAATTGGATGAGCAATAGGATTTTGAAATAATGAGAAAATTCAGCATTGAAAGGAAGAGGAACCGTTATCACCCCTAGATACAATTACTGCCCGTTTAACGAGTGGGGATGAGCAGTTTTGAATAGAAACGGGTTAAATAGCATGTTAGTACCTATTTGTATCATCAAGTAGTAGTGTGAAAGCACTAGCAATCTGTGCGTTGGTGCGTGTGATGTGAATCGTGGCCGGGGCCTCGTTATCACGGACAGGAATGTTAACACGGGTGAAGGACATCGTCCCCGCGTCGCTTTGTTGTGTAAATAAAAACGTGCAGAGGACGTGTCGGACAACATGCCCACAACATGCCCACAACTAGGACGAGACAGACCTGTGCGGTGGTCCGGTTCGACAGCACCTCGAAGTTGCATAACAATAACTGTTGCTCCATGAATCATTCTTTTGAAAATCTCGCGTTTGATGTAAAAGTAAAAAAATTCTATTCGGAGAATCTACTTGACGTACACACATTCCTCCAAGGACCGATGGCCGATGGGGCAGTAAGGTCCTCGAGTGGTGTCTGCGTACCGGTAACCGGTACACGTAGTGTTGGTAGGCCTCCCACAAGGTGGACCGACGATCCGATGAGAATCGCGAGAACTCACTGGATGCGAGCAACGCGGGATCGATCGATGTGAAGATCTTTGGGGGAGGCCTATGTCCGGCAGTGGGCGTCTATCGGCTGAAGATGATGACTTGACATACAGGCCATTCTACTTGTGTGATATGTCTGCCTATAACAACGTGACGCTAGTTAGGATGATATACACTACACCAGATTGCGTTCGTCACTTTGAAACATAAGGTGTTAAGTATTGTTACCGCAGTAATGACTAGCTATAACACCTTTTAAACTGGAACAAAGTAAGGTTTGCACATTACTGTCTGTAGAACCGTAGAGTGAGATAGTTTCTACTTCGCCTCCTACTTCAGATTTTGTCTTAGTTTAGTTGTTTTTTTTAGTTTCACGAAAGATTATTTTGGTGCTGAGCGGTTTTTTTGGCGCAAGTTTTTATTGCTTTCAACCGATTGTTTTGCGGCGCCGTTTTTAGACGACGGCGAACAAACGGCTGCTTCTTATATCCTTACCGGCGACCAGGTTATCATTGCGGAATACTTGCGCGGGCACAGCGGGCTGCCGGTTGCGGATATGATGCTGACCAGGCACACTATCAACTCTTACTCTATTCCACCATGAGCCATCTTGTAGCTTTGCAGCTGTATTTGCAGTATACAGTAACACTAACAAAGCGGTCACATTTCTCATTGTATGTACATAATGCCAGTCAGTGCTGACGCATGTCACACTAACTGCTTCCGGTTACCATTTAACATCACATCTTGGCACTGCAGATGTCTATCGATCACGATGACATTATATTGACGATATGTACACGAAGCTTCATTGCGATCTACATGAATCTACAATATAATAAAATATCAGTTCATCATATAACAGGATCGTAGTAAGTTGTTCACGGAAATGAACGCTGCGCCGGTGTCTACTTCCGGCACACCTATCCCCGGCAAGAGACCTAGATTTGTTTCACAAAATTATATGTAATTTTAGTACTCGCGAGTTTAAGATCATTATGTCATAAGGAAGGAGCCTTTTATATAAAAAAACCAATTGATGAATAATAATACAACAATGGCGCGATTATCTGGAGATTATTTAGAAAATGAAGTCTCTAAAAGCTGAAAGTTCTGGTAAATTTTTTGTTTTGGACTAAAGTAAAAGTAAGTGCACAGATTTGTGCCCTGCTTTCTTCCGCCTGCGATAAATTCAACCTCCTCCTTTTTTATTTATATACAATAGTATTAATAAAAACTTTTATATAGCGGACAGCGAAACAAGGTTATTATGATATTATTAAAATTTCTATTTTATTAAAAAACTTTCTAACACAAATCGTAAAACATACAACAACAAATAAACAACCGTTAGAGCGCTGCCACTCGCGCGTACTCCATAATGCAGAACGACCCAGTGACACCTGTGCCAACGAGGTCTCGCTCACCGGGGTCTCATGAGACTGGTTCATTTGACATTAACAGTTTTGCTTTTTATTGAATTAAGCGACGAGCAGAACGAGGCGGTTCACCTGACGGTAAGTGATACGCCTGCCCATAGCTACGTGGCGTTAGTTAGAATGATCATGCATCACATTGCACTCGTCACCTGACACGAGATGTTGAGTCGCGTTACCACAGTAATTTCACTAGCTGCGGGGCGCCCTTCAAACCGGAACACGGTAATGTTTGTACAGTACCGTTTGTACTGACCTTTAATCATAGTATGTATAAAAATTGGTTAGCAATAATACGGTTAAGACTGATCACCGTCGCGTCCTGCCGTCCGGAGCGTCCGGCGCAGGGCGAGCGGCGTTGATTCCTGCCGTCCGGCGCAGCGTGCGCATGCGCCGTCGCGTAGCGCCGCGTCGCGTCGGGTCGCATCGGCGGCAAAAAGCGTCCGCCATTGTTGCCGCGCGGCGTGCTTTCCCGCCTTTCTCTCACGGATGCCTGCACCGCGCCCGTCCAGAGAGCACATTGCCTATGGATGAGTGGCGGCTGCTGCTCCACCCACTCGCAGTTTTTATATTGTTTCATTTCACGTCGCGGAAAGCACCACCGCAGCAGCCTTTACTGCCGCCGTCGAGATCAATCTGGGGGATATGTGCGAGGTGCACCCATTGTAATGATCACTCTTTCCCGTGATCAAGCAGACTCTTCTTCTGTGAAATGCTTACCTTAATACTATATCTGAATAGTCTGAGACTGTATAACGAATATACGCTTTTCGCGGTTTAATTATACGTGGAACACTCCTCCGCTGCGAGGCCAACTGAGGAGTTACGTCGCACGGAAACTCCACGGTGTCCCACTCACAGTCCCTTGATCGGACCTACGGGAACGCTTGCACATACTTCAGCAGACCCAATTCTCAATTAGATTAATTTCCGCGGCGGCGGCGCGGTAGATTACATCATAGTTCCGTTAGCCAGGTTCCGGCGGGGTGGAGGCGGCACGTGTTCCGCGTAGCCACACCCCACCACCACTAGTGCAGCGAACACTCCCTGTACTTCACTGCCGGGGATTACCCACAAGAAAGTTTTGCTGAATAAGTCTCCTTTCAGTCGGGACTAAAGAAGTCGACTCACAACTTGGGCCTATGGCACCGCGCTCTGCTATAAACATGTTCGGGACACATCACCAAAATAACATCCACTAATGTATAAGCTCATACATCAAGTTGTCCTACTTATTTTTGATACTATTATTTTATGGTTTCACCCCCTATTGCCGTGTCTATATTCGTTTATTGTTATCTGTGCCGGAATAAAGAGGGGGTGTAAATAATAATGAATGTATGTTATGGTGGTGCAGGCGTGGACGTGACTGCGAACCAGGACGAGATCTCGTCGCACGAGACCTTCCAGCTGGAGTTCGACTGGGGCACGCGCCGTTGGTACATCCGCACCATGCAGGACCGCTACTGGACCCTGGAGGTCGGCGGCGGCATACAGGCTAGTGGCGACAACAAGTTAGTATTGAACGCGTAGTAAGTGGCAGTGGGGGAAGCATTCGAGCGAGTGGCGTGGTAACGAGCCGACTGTGCGTGTGGCAGGTCTTCGAACGCGCTGTTCGAGCTGGAGTGGCAGGGCTCCGGCGCGGTCGCCTTCCGCGCCAACAACGGCAAGTACGTCACCACGAAGCGCTCCGGGCACCTGTACGCGAACGCCGACGCCGCCGACGACAACTGCAAGTACTACTTCTACCTCATCAACAGGTGCGGCTGTTCACTTAACTACTTGCCTAACTCTCCCGCAGGTTGTCTCCAGGCGGACGAGGTGGCCTGGTAGGCAGCGGTGCGCATAACCATCGGCTCCTAGTTAGGATGTCGACACTGCTCTTACTATACAACTATCTCGCGCTACTTCACACAGCAAAGCCGTGAAAAATAAGGATGCTAGCTAAGCATGCATCTTCTATAAGAACCGACAACTCTTCACGCTTTACCGCATGGTGTCCGGGTTCGAACACGGGCCCGCGTGTTGCCTGGCCGGGCCGCCTGCCGCTGAGCTGGCGGGGTTCGTCATTGCGTCTCCAAAACTACATCAGTTTGTTTTAGTTCTATTATTGCTACAATTGTCCTGCATTTATTATGTCTGTGTCCAGGCCCATCCTAGTGTTGAAGTGCGAGCAGGGCTTCGTGGGCCCGAAGGGCGTGCGGTTGGAGTGCAACAAAGCCAACTACGAGACCATCCAGGTGGTGCGCGGCCCCAAGGGAGAGGTCTACTTCAAAGGTAAATGTCACAGTTTTTGTTCTAAACATTACAAGAACTGGTTTCATTGAATCACCCCCCGCCGCAGATACTCCCAGGTTGACTGGTGGTCTAGGTATCGCCGGGACATCTTTTTCTAGTGCCAAACAGTGGTTCGTTGACATTGGTTTCTGATTTGAGAGACACATTAGCGGGTGGGTTTTCTGGGGAAACGAGTATACATACACCATCTTCCCAGTCTATATGGCAAACCATGTAGTTGTGTACTGAACCCTGTAAAGTTGTTAACGTAGTGAACCCACGCCTGGGGGCATGTTGCAGGGCGGGAGGGCAAGTACTGGCTGGCGGACAGCGAGGGCGTCACGTGCGACTCGGACCGGCCGCAGGGCTTCCACCTGGAGCTGCGCGAGCCCACGCGGCTGGCGGTGCGCGCGGCGGCCGGCGGGCACTACCTCGCCGCGCACAAGAACGGCGCCTTCCGTCTCGCGGGGCCCGACCTCGCGCACGCCACTCTCTGGGAGTACTAGGCCGGCCCCCGCGCCGCCCTTACGCCACCGCGCCCCCACACCGCCACACCGCCACTCACCCACACGCCTCGTGACAGACCGCATCGTTTATTAACATACATTTTGGTCTTCCCCTAACGTATCATACCTCGAGCGAGTTCGCGTCGCGTTGTCTTCTGCACGCTCCGTTTGCTGTGGACTGCAGCTCCATCAAGGCGCCGAGTCATCAGGACTCGGTAATATATCAGCAAAACTTGTGCTGTACACCTGTCACGTTGGCTGTGGCGAGGTAGACAGGTCACAACACCGACTAACAGATACTCTTGTGTATCGCCTGGCGTGAACCCGAACAGAGCGACTGGTCACGAGGTACCTTCTCATATCATAGCCGCAACTGATCCGTGTCCTCCGTCATCCTCGTCGAAGAGTGACGACCGGTATCTCTCCGAGGAATCCGCGAAGAGGTGTGTGAGCGGGGGTGTGAGTGGAAGTGGGCGTGTCCCCCGCATTTAGGTACGGTTAAGGTGTCGCCGGATGTGATCATATGGAAACATCGCGCTTCACCACATTGTAACCCTAGACGTAACTCTCGCTTGATAAGTATCCATTGGTTTTTATGAATTCACTGAGTATTATTTATTGCGCGGCTCGCAACTTGTACTTATGTATCTCTTAGTGGTAACTTGATACTGAAGGTTTTACACTGCGCGACTCCAGCTGCAACGGTACGGAGCTGGTCCGTGTGCCGATGGAGTCGGTCGGTTGATGTTTTTACAATATTTATTTTTTTTTGTCCACTAATTACGTTTGGGAGCTGCAACTGCAGCAGCTGCAGCGGCCCGCGACCGCTGCACGGTAAATAATAAGTATGTGTACTGCGTATTGTGCTGATCCTAAATTTAATGTTTGTACGATAATGTCTTTGTAAACTATTAACGAATAAATTATAATCATATCGGTATTGGCTCGTTTCATTGCCTCGCGTTGCTTCCCAACTGATATTGGCGGGCTAATGTTGAACCCCTACATTTATTACGAAACGGGACATTACGAGCGTCACGCTTACAAGTTCCCGATCCCGATCAGCTCGTCACCGTCAAACGAGACCCAGTCGACTTTCATACTGCGCCGGAAGTTTCGGCAATCGCAAATATATTTTACCTGCTGCTAACCTACAAATATCACATAGTTTTAATCATATTCTTTTCTTCTAACTGACCCCAAGGCGCAGCAGCTATAATAGCTTGTCTTGTAACGCGGAGGTCCAATTTAATAGATTAGGGGTTTTCCGAACTTGTTTAGATACCACGTCGTGTTGTAAACCTGCCGCAATACCAGCACCTCTCTGTTCCGGCTCACAACAAAGATGGAGAAACTCACTTCACCATCCAGTAGTAACATTATCACTTGGACCATGTGACCGAGTTTAACCTATTGTAGATGAAAAGAAACCTCAATACATTAATTAGGCTGGTTGTTCGGAAGAATATATACATCGCAATGAAACTTCAATTTTCAAGTTATAAAGTCCATGAAATGAAACACAATTGTTGAAAAACTTATATATTTTTTTTTATTAAATAGTTACATTAATCTTTACAGTTCTCCCTAGCTAGTGACGCGCTGCGCCCGCGTCGATGCATTCAGTTTGCTCCAAAAATAATAATAATATATTAAAAAATAATTTATCTACAATAAACTGATAAACAAAATAACCATTACAATTTGCACGTTAAAACGTAAAGCGAGAGGACAAGGGAGGCGATGACAGCTGGGGGACGTGTTGCCAGCGCGCAAATACAGCTCCCCACCAACACGTGCCTCACTCGAGCGAGCACACGGCACGACACGATACGACACCCCACACCACACCACGCCCCCCGGCTGCAACTGGCAACACTCAACGCGCACGGGAAATGTAAACGTTAAAGGTGAGGCAATACGACGCGAGTCGAGTGTTGCCCGCTCATAATTTATCTTAATCAAAAAAAAATACTACGTAAACGTTCCCAGCCGACCGAGCTGGAGGCTGCGACACCGCGTCACGTGAGACTAACGACCAGCGGCCGACGGGAAAACCATTTACTGCAGCCTTCCGGCCTGCACGTGTCACAGGGAGGAAGATGATGTCATAGCCTATCTCACCACTTGTCTCTGTAACTGTCGCGTGGGACAACTCTTGTGTCGCTCCCTCGAGCTCGGAGGAACTGATGCTGCGTCGTACAATAGAGCACTACCCGCGCAACGCACACACACACACACACGCACGTTAAAACAAGCCGACGCACCCGCCACGCCCTGCCCCGCCCCGCCCCGCCCCGTGCGGTGCGATGCCTGCACCGGTGCGATCGAACTGAACGTGATACACTCTGGATGGCGATGGCGGTGGCGGTGGCTGTGGCGGGACCGCGCCGCCACCGGCTGCAACTGAGGCAAAACGGCTGCCACACAATATTCACGCCTCGCCCACACGTATGCAATTAGCGTCTATATAAATTTGATTTACAGCTCATACACACCCCTAAGTGTCGAAAGCCGACCGCCCCAACCCGACCAGACCCGCGCCGCGCCCTCTCACACCTGATACTGACAGTGGTACTGACAGCGCGCGCCGGGCCGGGCGGAAGCGAGACATACTTCATACAAAAACAGTATACTAAGGCACGTTTAGTAATTTCTCCCCACCGGCGCCGCAGCCAGTCGCGGCCATGGACGTTACGGACCCTCCCCCTACCCTCCACCATCACAGCGTGCAGCGCCACGACGTTAGTCCAAGAGAGCGGCCCGCTCTTACAGTTCAGATACAAACTAATGCATCAATGTAAACATTGCTTATATAAATAAATGTTTTTTTGTTTAGCGGTTCACCGGAAATGTGTCGTGAATTCATCCCCTTGAGGCGTGTGCACTGATTGCAATGTATTATTATCTTTATGCGTAGTCAAGTAACAGTAGTGCAAACGAACTGGAATTTTTTTGCTTAACTGGAAACGGCTTCTATGCGACATGCGCATCTACCCTCACGAATGCAGAAACCTTCGACTATCTATATAAACCCTCTCAACCATTTGGTGAGACGCGAAATACATTCTCATCCCCTACGCCGTCTCACTAGTGTTCTCCGACGGGAACATTCTAAGAGATCCGTTTTGACTTCCGGTTTTGAATGGTACCGAATAGTCCATGCGCCCGGGAATCATTACAAAGAATATGTGAGTAATTTGTTTTCAAATAACGGATAAGAAGAGCCTAACTTATGATATCACACGTCCGGTTCAATATATTTAGTAAATGGTATATAAGCTACAATGCTGTGTAGTTTAGTTCAGTCAGTCGGTTCCGTGGGTGTTGTGTCCATCACGACAGCGTGGGCTGGCATCAAACTCCAACCCGAGCGCTATCAAGTAAAACACAAATCTCACACACTAAACGCTACCTACCTTTTCTTAAACATGGCCTAAATACTTTCTGTAGTATCGCGTCAAACGAATAATGTAATATAATGCTACATGACCGACCGACCGACCGACCGACCGACCGACCGACCTACCGACCGACCGACCGACCGACCGACCGACCGACCGACCGTATTACGCACATACAACGTTTAGACTCGAACCCGTTTCACATAGTTTGCATTCCCGAGCGCACCTCTCCACTGCCATTGACCATACCTGAACCTATTTTTAACCTTTATAAATAAACAGGTTATGACAACACCGCTGGTCCAGTTAGATAAGTCAAATCACTTATTTCGGTATATGCTAATGGTTAGCCATGTGGCAATACTTCCGTGTGCGCGTGGATCAGTCGCTGTGAAGAGTTGGCGGCGGACGCGGCTGGATCCTGTAGTATAATGTGTGATATCACTCGGAAATGGTTTGTGGTCATATATATGCTGTATATGGCCCACCATACATCTATCTATTGTCTGTGGTATTGACACTATGCATCTGTCCATTATCTCTGGTTCCCTAGCTGTTGCCCCTCTACCTCTCTTGTTGGTGGAAGGTTTCAACTGACCTGACCTAACCTAACCTAACCTTCAATCTCCGTCCAGACGGACCGACAGAAGAGTAAACTCTTTATCAGCAAACTATTATCTCCATATTTTCTCTCCATTCAATACTTTGATATATAACTTGCTTTGATTCCATTCAATTAATGTTAAGCGTATCCAGCTCTGTCTGTTTGGCAAAAATATCGACAGTTTCCGGTGCGGCGCCAGTTCTCGGTGTAACGTGATGCTTTGGAGGAGGCCTGAAAAAGGCGTACGTAGTGCTTCCCGAGTCTGCGGCTCCCTGTCTTTCTCCACCCGCAGTCGGTGCGCATGCGTGGCGTGCGCTGCGCGACCCGAGCGCCGTTGTAGCCGGCGTTAGCGTGTGCTCTGGAAGTACGCGCGATGATGTGATTATTGCCATTAGTTTCCGTTTGATAATAGAAAGTAATGGGTATACACGCCGCAAGTATACTTGCGGACGGACTTGTTAGGAAATTTTTGTAAATTAAAAAAAATGTTAATTATATTTAATGATATACCGGCTAGGAGAGGAACGGATTGGGTGTGTGTCGCTGCGGGGGCGGAGACCAGGGCGAGGTGGCGCGCGCGGCCGGCACTGGTGCCCACGGGTCCGCCGCGCTCGCGGCCGGCGGCGCGCCCGCCAGCAGCACGCCGTGGTGCGCGGGCGGCGGCGCGCCGGCGAGCGCGCTGGGCATCGATGGCTGCGCGGGGGGTGGGAAGCTCGCCACCGCCGCGGAGGGGAACGCGACACCCGCGCCCAGCCCCATCTGCTGCTGCTTCAGCTCATTAATCGTTAACCGCGCCTGCCCCAAATTATTTTATATCAACGGAAATAATACATTTCTCTTACCGATTCCATTTGTCGCATAAACTTCTTTTACTCAATGATGGGTTCATTGACCATCGCTTAAAAATTATTTCATTTTTAACACAACATATTAAACAGATGAAACGGAACTTTGACTACATGGCTCTGCTCTGGAAGCAATGCTGCATGATGCGTGTGCGTACCGGCGGTTGGGGCTGATGCGTATCCGTGGCGAAGGGGTTAGGCGCGGGCGGCTCTGCGGTAGGCTGCAACAGTCGCTCCAGGTTCACCAGTGCCGAGTTCTCTCCGAGGAACGTAGACGGAGACTTCTTGACAGCCGCCGAAGACGACTGCGCGCTCAGGTTGTCGCCTGGGGGTATGTAACAATGTAAGCGACAACAGTCTACTCGTTTGTGAAAATGAATATTGCTGGTACAACTATTTTACTGATCATGTCCAAAAATGGAAACAGTTAAATGAGATTAATAACATCATCATCATCATCAGCCGATAAACGTCCACTGCTGAACATAGGTTTGCCCCAAAATTTCCACATGGATTGGTCGTCCTCTGCTCGCATCCAGCGTTTCCTGCAACTTTCACGCCGTAAGGTTTGGACTCCGGTAAGGACCGGCACTAGGGACCGTCGTTTGTAGGAGTCCATATTGGGGATTTGGGTAGTTACCCATTATGCTCACCCAATACGGGTCGGTGGGAGTCAGTCTTGCTTGTTTGATTAGCAGGGTGCACCACGAGCAGGTGAGGTTCGCTTGGGTTCCGTGAGCTGTAGTGTGGGGGAGGGGGCCCTTACACCCTCGTTAATAGCATGGTTATAAGGAAAATGCAAAACTGATTGCATTCATCGCTCACTTTGTAAATTGACATACAAAACCGACATTACTATGGTTCAGTGTGCAGTAACGAGATGTATTTTATGTCTAAATCGCCCAACGTAATATGCTGTCATGTAAACATTCTGACAGTTAAGGGTTGATAATTGTAATACTGTTTGCAGACACAAATACGTCCCCATCGTTTATAGTACAACAATGATGTGCACCGTACCGAGTAGCGAGAGGTCGAAGGGGTCGCTCTCGGCGGGCAGGGCGCGCGCCCTCTGGGACAGCGCATCGAATTGCTGCAGATCGCCAGAGCTTGGCGACGACAGCGCGGACACCGGCGACTTGCTCTGCAGGCATACAACATGTTTAACGTTAAAGTAGATTGGTTGCTGATAAGGAGAATCGGCTTCCGCCAGTGGCACATGCTTCAGGAATATCACAAGTTTCTTAAAACTGCCGCTAGATTTGTTCCCTACAGTTTGCCAATTCATCGCATTTCAGAAGAGAAGAGCACCAAGTATTACAGATTTATTTTTTCTCTGGAGCTCGTTACATCGATTTTTCAAGGTGTTTAGTTAACAAATTGAATAGGAGAGCTGGTTACCAGTTGCACGGGTGCCCACGGATCGGGCGGCAGTTGCGCCGGCCAGCCGTCACGCGCTGGGCTTCCCACCGCCGACCATGCATCTGGTGATGTGTCCTTCAAACAAAATATTAAATAATATAAACAAAATGGCCTCATAAAGCCATCAGAGCTTGATCTCTCTAAGAGTCTCAGAGTAAACATATCTGTATTTCAATGTGAAGAGCGCTATAGCTTGCGATATCAATGGGCTCTTAGTGCAGTGTTTTGATGTTATTTTTTTTTTCTACGTCCCGTCTGCTGAGGCACAGGCCTACCCTCAATACAGGGCGATGGATGTTATGGTGATGATTTATACTTATAAACTAGTGAACATCATTGGACGTATCGATGATGACAATGTTTACGATTACATTCGACTGAGATTTCATAAAATTTGAAGAGCATCATTATCTTAAAGATTCAGTCCCTTTAATGACGCTCCATCAACATAGGACAATGCAAATGACAATTTCACTGCTGAACTGTGATTTCTTCAAGGAACGCTTTCAAACCAGATTCAACACAAGCTGATGTTGGTGGCCAATGCGAGCAGTATCACGCGCATAGCGGCTGCTTAGTCTGCATGTGCATAAAGAATGTATATGGAAGACTAGCCTCGCGTATGATCGTCGCTTACCATACACTCGGAGAATATGCCGACGTCCAAACTCTGTGGCTGTTGGATCTTGTAACAAAATACTGTGTGTATGTTATGCTATTTATTAAACTTGTTTAACTCTCACTCGTTGTTTGCAGCTCATTTTTACTTGGACTTACTCAATAATACATATATAAATAATACACAACATTGTACTAAAACCATTCTCTGTCCATTTGTTTCGCTTGACCTAACAGGCAGATTAATTTTGAGAGAACTCTATCATGATCAGCCGGTAACGTCCAATGCTGGGCATTGGGCTCTCCAAACATCTCTGTACTTGCAGACTGAACATACATATCTTTAATATAAGATTCTAAGCAACAGTAACGAAAGTATTTTTATGTTACATTCAAATGGTATTTATGACAAGTATTGGATTTGTAACACTAGACGTATCCTCCAACAGCAGTGACACCGCCGGTATCGTTAAACACTAGCTATCAGGTCTGCTGGACAAATTAAAATAATTATAAATGAAAATTTTATTATTACAATATCCGAAATAATTATATAAATTTATAATTTCCAAATCTGCATAGATGTTTTAACTATTACTTTAAATATCCATTCCAAAGGGAAATGATATCTAAATTAATAGTTAAGACAGTAGCTACCACACGCTACACGCTACAGGCAGACACGCATCAAATATATAATAACACGCCTCCCTTCAGTGGGATGTCAAAAACAATAAAAATGTATATTAGTTCGACCATTGTATCTCCCCGTTGATAATAAGGAGTGTTAAGAGAAAGGTTTCATGATGAAATTCCATTGTATAAGATGTACGGACCTGCTTGTTGTGTTGCGGAGAGGGCAGCCCCCAGGGGTCGAGCGGCGCCGCGCCGGCGGGTGCGTGCGCAACGGGGGCCGCAGGCACGCTCGGGCTCAGGTTCACGTCCAACAGATCCAGCAGGTGCGATTGCTGCGGCGGTTCGGGCTTCTTATCGCTCGTGTGAGTTCTGCGAGTGTTTAGAACCGATGGCACGGTGTAGTGATACCATTGTTAGGCTGTTGGGTGAGGTAAACCAATGGGTGCATTTCCACTCTTTTAACAAAGAGGAGTGTCAGTGAATTTTTTGGGAAACGTCTCTGCTGTAAGATTTTTTAGTTTCCAAAAAAAATTTAGCATTAATTTTGATTTTGTCAAAGTCCGCTATTTTTTAATACAATTTACAGTTCTCAATACATTATATATCAGAAAGTTTCACAAAACAGCACAAAAATAATAGTCTTCTAAATAATTACAACAAATTACTAGTAACTAATGGTAATGTTGCTGAACTAACCGTGCGCGAGGTAAGCACTTCACGCAGCCAAAGAACCAGCAGTAGGGGGTGATTGTGGGGGTACACAGGTTATATGAGCCGGCGCACAAGCGAAGGTACTCTTGCATTCTGGAGAGAGAGGATTACGGGAAGGGAGTCCAAAGTAATGCAGGAGGAGGTTTGTAGTGTGGATGAATTTACCGCCAAATAGTAGTGTGCAAAACATTAGTGGGTACAGGTATGAAGGTTGTAGCTGATAGTGTTGCTGGGGTAGCAAGGGTTAATAGGTTGTCTGACAGCTATGAGTACAATGTGGTGCAGTGTATATGATCTTAATTTTCTCCACATCCTGCTACTTCAGCTTGTCTCGATTCTGAGATTTTTGCCAATTACACTGCTTACTCTGTTACAATACTTTGTGATTGTGTGCTGCTGTGTTAATGGATATATCGGAGGGGCAGATAATGGTATATCATACTGTCATGGGAATGTATCATTCACCACCAGGTAATCTGGCACTTGATATAAAAAATTCTATGGAATCTTATGAATTGTTAAAGGCTTGATTATTTATATATATAAGGTTTAATCATGACTTAGAGTTATTTTGAAAAATTGTATCAGTAATGCAGCTAGCTGCTGCAGGGGTCACCCTTGGCTATTTCCTATTCAGGCAGTAAGCGTGATCTATCTAGTGTAAGATGTCGGGAGTATTTTAGCATTTTTACACTTAACTAGCAACAAACTTAATTAGTATTTATTTCACTTTGATTACTCAACAATGGTTAATTCCACACTTCAAACTATTTGACTGTTTACCTTCTATAGAAAGCATTGTCTGATCCAGTGCTGAAGGTAGTTAGAGAACTGAGGTCCCTGGCGGAGTTATTAAAACCTTTATAACACTAATTACGTAGTCTCTAAATTCAGAGAATATCTTTTATGATAAGTAGTTATGTACAAATATTTGTAACTTTGAGACTGAACTTCTATCAAGAAATTAGTTTTTATCGGGTTCACTGGTGATAAGTGAGCAGCTTGATGTTTTGCCTTTATAACGGACAACCGGGAATAAGGTGAGCAATTTTTTGGAAACTTTAATGTTTACAAAGTAATTCTGCTTATAAGTTATTGCACTCGGTATTAATTACTTTAAAATGTTCATTTACTTAAACATTTTTCTTCTTCCTCCCGCTCTTTCTCCAGCTATGTGTGGGAGGCACAGTATGCACTTCTCTTCCATATCCCTCTATCTGCCGTCATATTTGAACTCACACTCTTCTCACAAATGTCGTCTTTCACACAATCCATCCACACTTTCTTCGGTCTTCCCCTACCCTTATAACCATCAATCATTTAATTAAACATTATATACAGTCATATATATTATGTTCCATTGTGCAGTTGCGTATGTGTGTAACATAGGTACTGACTGCAGGTCGTGCTGGGACTGGCTGATGGCGAGCTGCAGGCGCACGTCGTCGGACCGCCGGCGGCGCTCCTCGCGCTCCGCCTCCTCGCGCGACATCGCGAGCGCAAGCTGCAACTGCAGCTCCTCCTCGCCGGCGGTCAGCGGTCGCGCGAGCTCCGCGTCTCTACCACCGCCGCCCACCCATTCTCCTGACGAGCTGTTCAACTACAACAAAACAAATACTTTAATTCGTCATGAGGCTCGTGAAACTAGAATCCCGCAGGATACGCCGCTGTGATCTATTATGTAGACTGTACACCGTTACCGCTGGATAAGTTGGGCTGGACGGCGTGTCGAGGGCCGCGTCGCTGCCGAACGCGCTGGATCCTTGCGCGAAACGTTGTTTCGCTTTCAGCGCCCGAGCCCTCTCGTTCTTCAAACGCTCCTCGTCTTTAAGCAAGTTTACCAGCTGCTTCGCCTTCTCGCGGACGTTAAGACCTGAAATAAAATAAGCAAAACTGTGCAAAGCTAATGAAGATTTCAAACGCAAAGCAACGAGAAAAGCGCGAAGATCAGCTGGTGGTAAATGGTACGTAAGCCTGCACACTACTGCTTTATATCAAAATCTGAGAGGGACAGTACGTAGACTTAATTGTTGTCCGTTCACAAAAACATTGCCATTTCAAGGTGTGCTCCATATTTGTGGGTGTCAAAGTAAATATCAAAGATATGAACCAATTTCGTTTATTTCTTAGTTAAAGTTAACTAATGGTTTTATTTTTAGTTTACCAACTCAATAAGCTAACCATTTCCCTTAAGTGGAGTGAGGTGAGGTGAGAGTAATTAACACATGTCCATTGGTGCGGAGGCCGAGCGGCGGGCGGGCTGACGTCATCCCCCCACACCAGCTGATTGTAGAATGGAAACCGGAAGTAATTTATATTGTAGCGAATTTGCCCGTTTAACAAAAAAAGTATTTGAAACAGATCAGTAGATAAAAAGAAGTCTCACCCTGATCTTTCCCCTCCTCCATGTACTGGAAGTCCTTGAGCGTGTGTATAGCGAATATGTTCTCCTTGCACTGCATCGCGACCTTCTCGCTGCCGGTCTTGATGAGGTACTCCATTAGCACGAGCGCCTTGTAAACGTGTCGCCAGTTCTTGCCGTGGTCGTTCAGCCGCTTCCATATCATCTGCATGATCTCGGTGAATGCCATCACGTTGTAGGTGAGGTCGGCGATCTCCGCCATGAGGGTGCTCGAGGGGCCCCATGGGTCATTTGACGTAGCTTCGCGCACTTTAACCTGTAAGTGAAAATACAGGTCATTATATTTTTGACGTAACAAACTGTTACGATTTTATCTTACCACGTAATAGCTCTCTATTGCCGGAGCCCTGAGTTTGACCCTCCCCTCTACCCACTTTTGTCTTTTCCGTTACATAGTGACGTGAAACTATTGCTAAACTAGAAGATTTAAACATCTGTAATTAATTAATTACGAGCTATTGATGAGTAGATAATTGAGTCATTGAGGTTAGTGTAGAAAGTAGTGTGAACATCCCCATTGGCGTCACTTTCTAAAGGGAGTCGTTTGTCACTTTAACTTTACTGTGTACTAAAGTAAACTAGAGAGTAATTTTGTTTTTC
Organism: Ornithoptera alexandrae; assembly: GCA_029030555.1. Taxonomy (NCBI): domain Eukaryota; kingdom Metazoa; phylum Arthropoda; class Insecta; order Lepidoptera; family Papilionidae; genus Ornithoptera; species Ornithoptera alexandrae. The sequence goes on along the minus strand of JARDVY010000303.1, from coordinate 11,597,670 downwards.
AACTTGATAGGTGAGAACTCGGCTATCGCCAGCATTAATATTCACTGGAATTGAACCTAAGCACCAATTACAGCATCATTTGTATGTAACCGGGTTGTTAACTTTAACTAATTGAAACGAGACCGAGCGATGCGAAATACTTTCAAATTTGCATTATCATCATCACCCGAAAAACATCCATTGCTGGCTTGAGTCCCGTGAGTTATTTTGCAGAACCTCATACACCCCTTTGGGTTACACACTCCATGAATTAGTGCTTCCGTCGGTGTCGCGACTGTGGTACTTTGCAGCAGTGGCCTGGTCATTATGGTGGTAAAGTTCGCAAAGGATATGTACACCGCGGATTAGGATACGGAGATAGAGACGCCTTCCAGTGCTCTCATGGCCTTTAGAAAAATGATTCGATAACAATTCCAGTCTTATCGGAATACAAAGGAGAAGGAAAATCGTGAGGGTTCTATTTATTTCTTTGCCGTATATGGTTCAGAGGGTGGAGTTAATGCCTGGGTAGCATTGTTTTGCTTTGATAGCAGATGACAAGGGATGTAAGAGGTCCTGCACAACCACTCATGGGATCCAAGTCAACTTCGCGTGCACATAGTGCACTTTGCTAATGAATAAACGAGGTTCTGGCACCCGCCAACCCGTATTGGACTAACGTGGTGGGAAATGACCCAAATCCCTCCAAATGAATCCCTACAAACGTGGAGATCTTTGGGGGAGACCTATGTCCAGCAGTGGACGCCTGTCGGTTGATGACGACGACGATGACAGGTGTAATAAAAACTTATAATGTAGATCAGTGATTCCCAAAGTGGTCTATATCGACCCCTAGGGGTCTATGACAACCTGCAAGGGGTCTACGTCAGCGAAAAAAAATTTGGGGGGCCATGCAATGAAAATGGGGGTCCACGATAGTGGATCCTCAACACATACACTGATAGTACCTATTTACTTACATCATACTATCTTATAATATCAAAACATATACATTATTTATAAAAGTAGCTATGAAGTAAAAAATGTATTATATATGTTTATAAAATAGTGTAGGATGTTGGTTGTTGGTTGTTGGTTGTTGGTTGTCGGTTGTCGGTTGTCGGTATTCGCTTTGTGGTCGCAATACATTTTGAACTTGTAAAAAGCTGAGAGTCGCAGTCTCAGAGCTCAGAGCTTCGCCTCCTTGCACTGACTTGTTCAATTCGTAAATAAATGTATAAATTAACATGTGTTTTTACTTTAAGTTTTTAACACTAAACTTCACTACAGTTAGAAATTTACAGGAAATCAAAATCAGGTAAGTAGGGGGTCTACCCAACACGGAAAAACATGGCAAGGGGTCTACGACACAAAAAAGTTTGGGGAACTCTGATGTAGATAATATACAAAAAAAAATTAAATAAAGATACGAAACAATGGCGTCATATAAAATATAACGGACTGATTGTGTCTCTAGGTAATGGTGTTAGTGTGCAAGTATTTGTCCTTGCGGGAGGGTATGTGAAGACAACCCCTCCCCTGTAGATAAAATTGCACGCTGTGTAACTCCACAAGTTAAAGTTGAGTTTGCAATGGATGGAAAGATGTGTTACGCGTGGTAATGACAGCGGGGTTCAGGTGCGAGTGTCGGTGCGGAACCGGAAGCGACGCGATCAGGAAGTGACATCACGGCTGCCAGCAATTAGGCCGCGTGTACACAGAGCCGGCTGGCGGAGCGCGCGCGAAGGTCGACGACTTTTAACGGCCCAGCGCGACTAGTTCCGTAACAGTACAATACTGCGGACGCTATGCGATGGCACATGTACCGATCGGAGCAGACATTTTTGGGCATCTATGTCCAACAGTGGACGTCTATCATTATGATGGTGGTGTAAATGAATATACTTGCTCCTACCCTACCGCAACGCAGACAGGGAGCAGCGAAGCCGCCGATAGATACACGGATACATAGGTATTAAATTACTGACGTAACTAGTCCGCGTAAGTCCGCTAACGCTGACCGGTACCTCGATTCTGACGAGCTTTGGCTCTCAACCATGTGAACTTCCTTAGGTGCTAGGCAGATTTTTGTAGCGGTGACGATATGGTAATAGTCATAAAGGTCTATATGAAAGAAATGTATGTTGTGTGTGCGCGCACGCACGTGTGTGGTAATTTATAGAACGATGTTATATTTTTCTACTTATTAATGTCGGAGAAAGTAAATTTCTCAAATCGACCGGAGGTCGACAAACAGTTTAGTATCAAGAATATTTAATGTTTTTCGATTTGTATGTGTGCATGAGATTTTTTCAAACTCGTACATATGAGTTTTTTTTCATTGGCAACCCGTCACTTATTACAATACATTTGATTTTCTAATACGTATTCTAGGCATAGAATAATAACTTTGCCTAATAAAATACTAAGAATTACTCGTAGACGGGACCTATCACTATATACATGGGCAAAGCAAAACTTAACTTAAAGAATAGAAGCAAGTGATCGTCAATTACCATGGGTAGGATATTTATATATAATGCGGCCACAGCATTAAAACAAAAGGTAGAATAGAATATCTATTTACTCCAATGACTAACATTCGAGTCGGAATACGGCGATGCCAATATTTTGGTGATAGAGATCAGTCCTTCAGCGGTGCCTGTAAACGATTTCAGATAAACCACGAGCAAACTTAACTCGTTATATTAGTAAAATAATAATCTTTTGGGACTACTTGAATATATGTAATAATTTGATCATTCACTCTTCACATTTATTACTAACTAGGGTGATTGGTTTAGGTATAACAAGTCGCAGTCCTATAGTCTCATCAATAGGACTAGGGTAAGCCTTGCCTGTCGTAGAAGGTGACTGAAAGTGTGAAGGAGTTTCGCGGACCTTGAGGGTAAGGGGCCCCTATTGCTAAACAAGCAAACCTGCGTGGGACAGCGTACGGCTCAGCGATGGTGCCTAGGAGAGTTGGGGTCCTCCTCAGAGACGTGTGACACCAAGTATAGAGGGGCACTGGTGCGTTCAATAACAGATCCCAGAGCTTTTACAAAGGCACTGTTGCAGACCACTGAAAGGGTTTTAGTGAGTAAGAATCCCACATAACCCTGACGTCTCCCTAGAAACAGGATATCTTTCGTAGATTTCCCCCTTGGAACCAAAAAAAAGACATAACAAGTCCATGTCAAGCCTTACAAAATTCTGGAGATCTAACGAACTGTTATATATTTAAATATATTATGAACGGTTGCAGTGTATGGATAGTTTGTTCAGAGTATACAATGAACGCGGCGAACATAAAAAAGGTTATTAATAGGAAAGGCAAAAACACTGCGACACCGAGCGACGTCTCAACAAAACAAATCAACATCTTAACCTTCAGCCAAACACGAGGTCAGGCAGAGGTCATAGGGAAACCTACCGCGATACACGAACCGACTTTACTGAGGACGGAATCTATTTGGTGACGTACACTAAACACTAAGATTAAACCTAAATTGTTACGGGGTTCAATAAGACATTATGCAACGACAAGCCTGCACCGGAAAGCGCAGCATTTGAAGACCTTCCACTAGGTGGACAGATGACATTAGAGAAAACGCTGGCCGTGGCAGAAGTGGACGTTCATCGTTAAATGACGATGATGATAAACTAGAAAACGTCTTATCTCTAGGCATAATGTTACTGTTTCTCAGAAATTATGTTATGTTGACTAATATCATGAGCAGACGTATCACTTAAAATCACGTGAACGTCTTCTTGCTTGATCTCGTCTTTTCATTGTATAAAATATCGAAAACATTACTTATAAATAGTTAGTGGGTGTTAAGGTTTTCTTAATCAGTATTTTAATAACCCGGCGCTGCTTAGGATATATACAGCAGCACATACTCCTGAATATGAAACAAGGTTGTAAGTCTCATTACTACAGTAATTTTACTATCAGCAACGCTATTCGAATGGAGATTCAGTAATGTATATCCAATACCATTTGTAGGCAGAAAAATATGCGCATCGGTGGTAGATTTACCGTGATTAACAACAGAGACTAAGCACGAGTGAAAAGGTAGTAGTGTAAAGTGACTCACCTGAGCATCAGAGTAGTTGTGCGCAAGATTTTTAATATTCCTCCTTAGGCCCGCCACGTTTACTTGCATTTCGTCCCGGGCTCGGGGCATCTGCGGAACACACGCACTACTATGTAGCTATCATTGCAGAAAATACAACAAGGAGAATGGAGGAGAGCAGAGGAAACACAGACAACGTATGAAATCAAGACAATGACGAGACTGATAAAACGTTCATTGGATGATAAGTGAGACGCTTACACGTCCTACCAACAACGGCACCTGGTGCACGACGATACCGGAGGCCGTGCTGACTGTGACGTCGCGGGAAGCCGCTGGATGCAGGCAACGCGAGACCGCTCCATGTGGAAGTCTTAGGGGGAGGCCTGTGTCCAGTAGTGGCCGTCTATCGGCTGATGATGTGACATCTACCCATAACAACGCGGCGCTAGTTACCATGATATACACTTCACCACATTGCGCTCGTCACATTGCGATATAAGATGTTTAATTATCCGAGTACTTCCTCTCGCCACCACGCCCTTTAGATAGGAACCCAGTAATGTTTGCACACTACTGTTTATTAGCAGGAATATAACCAGCGGCGTTAGCTAGACGGTCGCCCGCAACAGACACCTACACCTACCAGTCGTTAAGCACTGCTTGGTGAATAGAAACGGTGAAGGGAAACATCGCGAGGAAACCTGCACATGAATTGGAATTTATTGTAAGGTGTGGGTGAAGTCACCAATCCGCATTGGGCCCGCGTGGTGACTATGGCCCATTGCCCTCGTATTGAGGGTAGACCTGTGCCTCAATCGTGGAGACGTAAATTGGCTGATGCAAAAAAAAAAAACTGGTAGGTGCTACGACTCAGGAAAATACTTCTGCTATCAATAACAGAGTTGACTGTCAGTTGTACCCGTGTATATGATGACTTCAAAATATCTGAAAGTAGATTTTCATTAAAGGTAAGAGTAGATGCTGATGAATAAATAATAACGTAAAGAATATGACACGATATGATTAATTATTAACTCGGAAGTTTTTGATGCAATACATTTTATAATATGGACCGAATATAATGAGTCTTTCTTAATTAGAAAGAATTAGCTGTTCCCCACCCCGCTTTGCTGTCTGTAATACCCCCGCAACCCTTTTTGGGGCTAACATTTCGTAAAATCCGTTCTTAACTTACCTATACTCGGCAAAAGTAATATTCCTACCGAATTTCAAGACTCCAGGTTCTATATAGGTGGAAATCTCTTATAATATATAGATTAAATTAGTTTTCACATTTTTATAAAATTCATTATTATCGTTTTTGTTTATCCACTACCGGATATAGGCCCTCCCCAATGTCTTCCACTAAATGTAATTCGCAGCTTCTCGCATCCATCCAGTTCTGACGGCCCGGACAATGTCGTCGGTCCGTCTGGAGGCAGCTCGTCCTACGCTTCTGGGACCTGAACGCGGCCTCCACTACAAGACTTTTCTCCGACATCGGCTGTCACTGAGACGGCAAATATGACCGGTCCATTGCCACTTCAACTTGTAGATTTTGAGAGCTACGTCGACAACTTCAGCTCTCCGTCGGATTTTGTGCCTTAAAGAAATGCCAAGCGTAGCTCTCTCCATCGCTCGGTGTGTTACTTTGAATCCGTGGACCAGCCCGATGGTCAGATGCGGTGTCACTGCGCCTTAAGTGTGTGACTAATTATAAAAAATTGTTTAAAGTTTCTATTCATGTAACGATTTTGTTTAAGTAAAAACATTTCTACAAGCGATACTAAAGGACAGCGCAGTCCAGAACGTTAAATAGGTAGAATACAGGACCTAAATACAGCACTACCCATGTTATTCGATACGGATTAAGCTCTTGAAATGGTAACAAAGAGCAGATAGAACGCGTCGCCCGATACTTCGTTGTTTTCTTTTCCTTTGAGAAAACAATGAAAATGTGTTCGATCGCGTCGGAGACTATTGTTTATCTTATCAAGCATTCAAACGGTGTCACGTGCACCAGTGCTGACTGTGCAGCTCATGAAGATAATTTCACACTCGGCTCTCTCCCGATACGTAAACACAAATATAGCTTAACATATAAAAAGGTAACCATTAACCTTAATATACGGCCAGATATGAACTTGGCAAAGTCAAAGTCTATGTAGAGGATTGTTATACAATATACATTATTAACCTACGTTGGATCAGCAGACAAGTTTGTCTACATATCAACCAGAGCGGTACAGGTTTAATTCTCGTTTATCACTAGGACATTTTTCTAGTGTTTAGTTAGCTTCCAATTGTACTACTTGTTAATGTAGTAGACCTAACGTTACTGTTACGGCTATCATTATTGTTTTTCTTCTTGACGTGTGCAGTAGGGGTGTACTCTACTAATCAACAAATGAGGTTCTGGCTCCCATCAACCCGCAATGGACAAGCGTGGTGGAAAATAGCCCAAATCCCACCATATTATTCCCTACCCAATCGATGTAGGAATCGCTGGGGGGGACTTATGTCCAGCAGTAGAGATCTATCGGCTGATGATGTGTGCAGTAATATTCAATTATTTGAAACATATTTTCAGTTTTGATAGTTACTATAAACGTAATGTATGGATGTTTAGAAAAATGTTGAATAATAACTAAATTATAATTATATATATACTAGTTGTTCCCCTCCCGTCCTGATGGTAATAACACCCCACCCCTTTGGAGAAAAATTTTTGTAAAATCCATTATTAGTTGATCTTTAAACGGCACAAGCAATATATCTACCGGATTTCGAATGTTCGTGACTAACAGTTTCGGAGAACTCGTGGTGAGTCGATGAATCTCTGGATATCGAGTATATATATCGATAGATTTACCTCTCGGGATATCGCTTTTTATTATAAAGTAATTCGGTATTACAAAAAATATATATTAAATGATAATAAACATTAAATAATACATATTTTTAATTAAACTTTGTTACATATTGTAGAATTTAACAAATTGTTCATTCCTGTATCGGTTCCCGTCGTATGTGGACACCTTTATTACTGTACATCCTACAGTAGACGATTATAATTATTAGGGTTTAGTTTATTTAGTGTTTATTGTCGCGAGCCCAGCTCCGCCACCGGCTCCGGGGTGCGCCAGTCAGCCGCTACCTCGTAAACAAAGCGAGGCGAGGCGACGCGACGCGACGCGTCGGTGTGTTATTTTCGCAAGTGCTATTGACCCTGCCCCGCGCGTGTTCACACCGACACGGGGTGGGGGCAGTCGAACAGTATAGGGGTGATGGGAGGGAGGGGTAGGGGACATTGTTTTGATACTGATAGCGTTATTATGATGAAACAAATTTAGGGAACTTATTAACTTAATTTCTTAACTAAAAATGTGAGACTAAATATAAAGGAGCTGGATATGATACTGAAGGCTGAACTTCGCCTGGCAGCGGAGAAATACCTTGTTAGTAGTTTGGGTAGGTACCACCGCAGCGCCTATTTCAACCGCCAAACATTGCTGTGTTCTGGATACATGAGCGCTGTGGCAAGTATAATTACTGGAGTAACGAGACTTAACGTGTTATGTCTCAAGCGACGAGCGTGATGTATTGCAGTACATATTATCTTAACTTGCGTCACGTTGTTACGGGCAGACGTATCACTTAACATCAGGTGAACGTACCGTTCGCCTCACTTAATTGAATAAAAAAAAAGTTAGCAGGAATTACCATCTTCTTTAGTATAGGAATACCAGAGAAACGTAACCTTTCAACGAATGATACAAAAGGCGAGATTAAGAAATAACGGCATTAAAACTATGACGCTTTATCACTAGACTACTATAATTTGTTTTTTTTTTTTTTTAACTACAGTCAAATACTACATTCTTGTAACTGGAACAGTGTAGAAAGTATACTTTGCAGTTTTAGTAAGTTAATTGTCGTGAAAAATCAAAGATGTTACAGTCGTGCTAGAAGTCAAATGATGGTAAAGTACTTAGTATTAAATTCTTCTTCCTTCTGCCCTTTTCCCAGCCGTGTGTGATAGGCACAGTATGTATTTCTCATCCATATCCCTCTATTAGCCGTTATATCTGAATTCACACTCTTTTTACACATGTTATTACTAATTATTGAATTATGCAAGGTAAATAAATATCATATAAATTAAAGTAATCTTCGTACCAATGAGTCTATACTTCGGGAACTCGTCATCAGGCAGCGTTTATCATCTTTGGTATAGTCTCCTATCCTCACGTTTTTTGGGTATGTATGCCGCTGTGGGGAGGTAGCTAGTGACCGACTTGTGGTCCAGGGAAAGGTTGAGGGTACCGGGCCACGAGGAAGAACGCCTATGATATGGACTGACTAAATACAGGCGGCAGCAATTTGCTCATCACCGTTACCACTATACAAATGCACTAGGAAAGCTGCCGTAAGGTAAGAGTGGCGAAGTGTTATGTTAGTTAAAGCTTGCGACCAACATTTGAAGTGATGGCCTGATCACTCTGAAGAGTGATACCGACGATGAACAATTAAAAGTATCGAGTCTTTGACGGCAACCCTTATTAATATAGCCCGGTTATATTTAACATTGAATACTCACACAACAATAAGCTGGCAGCGCGAACTGGGGCTCTGTGTACGCACTGACACCGGTGGACAACCTCACACCATTACACAACCGATTTGTTCAAAATTCGGATATCGTGTATCGCTGCCGTTTCACACACGGGTGATAAGCGGTATCGCTATCGAGATGCCCGATTGCGCAGTGTGACGGGCGCGGGACGGGCGCGGGACGGGCGCGGGACGACGTACACTGCCGGCCCGGCTCAAAGCCATATCGCTCACGTCTATGCCCCTGTTTGTGTGCGCACCGAACGCATACTCCGCTGTGACATTTATAACGCTGTTTACACACTGTCCGCGTCGCACGCGTGACGTCAACCACCATGACTAATCCACAGCGAATTATACGCTACAACCTATAATATTTTTGTCTATACTAGACCCGCCCGCACTTCCTGCCGGGAAGAAATTTTGTTAAATCAGTACATAGCTGACCTACTCGAGTACTACGCGAAAGGAATATTTACTACCAAATTTCAATTTGTCTAAAAATATCCTGGTGAGTCTCTATATAAGTGGAAATCTATAGTGTATATAGATAAAACTCCGACGTAATTTCAGGCATTTTGTCTCTTAGATGAAAGACGGGAATACTTATACGAAATCAATAAAAAAATATTTTTTTATCAACATTATGGCTCGATTACCGTCCCTTGCACTAAAAGTGACATCAATTAAACAACGTACTGTTAGTTTTTCATAACCTTACAAAAAGTTTATGAACAGAAAAACGTACAGACTAACTTAGACCAAAAAATTAATTATAGCATGTGAATTTTTGTACATAAACAATTCTTGAATATTATTTGTAATTGACTTACTATTCAAATATAACCCACGACATACTAATGTATTATTTACCTCCATATTAGTCTTTGCATATTGCGTACATATCCTGACGATTATAGTGAATAAGTGTTCATACATAATGGCGATAAAAAAAATCAATATTAAAATAGCAAAAAATAATTATAAACAGTTGAAACATTGGCGATTCAAGACGAGTAATAACAGTCGATCAGTGTGCACGGGGCCTAACACGATGGGGGATGGTTAAGTAACAGAGTGGGAGGAAGCGTTACAACGGCGCGCCGGCTGCCCGTAGTGTACCGCTACCGGTTACTACGGGAGGGCTACGCAGCACTACGCAACACTACGCGCGTAGCAGCCAGCCCGTCTGCGCCCGCTAACGAAAGAGGTCGGCGCTGGTACCTGCAACTCCCCATCGCCTGCCTCTACGACTAATGTTTTCGAACAGCATACTTAACATGTTTAGAACGTCTTTTGTACATTACTTCTACATTTATGAGTAATCCATAACAGGTAATTGTAACTTGAAATCATCTAGGTACTACTACAGAAGCGTTTATTCCTTCCAGCTACCGGCCATTTATAAACAAACTCCACTACATTAGAGTCCACGGTTTACTTTGTTTTACTCGGCGAAGCGATGAGACGAACCAGACGTTTACGTGATGGTAAGTGATACTCCTACCCATAACAATGTGGCGCTAGTTAAGGTGATATACACTGCAGCATATTGGTCGCCGTCTTGACACATAGAATGTTGAGGCTCATTGCTCCAGTAATTTCATTAGCTAGGTTAAGTTATAAAACAAACACAAGTATGTGGTAAGATGGACCTGATGGGCGTTGTGGTAACAACTCAATAAACAATTATCAATTATGTAAGAAAAATAATATTAAAACGGGATTATTTCCAATAATGGCCACCAGGCTTACATCAGCTGTATAACGTGATCGCGACGGGCGGACAATCCGCCGGTAAATAGATTATCAAACCAATCAAGTGCGCAACAATGGCTTTTTATTTATACAACACGCCGTGTTAGGTAACCTAACTCATAACAGAGATTTAGACTTTTGGCTGGTGGTAGGACTCTTGCCGGAGATCGTCTAAGTACCACTGCAGCGACTGTCTCTGCCGCCAAACAGTACCGAGCAAACATCATTGTGTCCCTATTTGAGGGGTGGTTCAGTGTATATCATCGTTACTAGTGCCACATTAAGTTAAAACCGGTGTATCACCATCAGATAATCATCTCGATGGATTCATCGTAAAATAAAAAAAAATCATTTAATACTCTATAAAATTACTGGGGACATTCGAGTCATGCCTTTCTATGTATTAAAACGGTTTCTTCATAGAAGTTGTGATTAGTTATTTCATTAATTAAATTCCATGATATGGAGACCAGCGTTCCGTTCATGCCAGTTAATATTTGAACCGTATTTAAATGACGTAATCTCTTTTCGCGGTATATACAACATTTACTGTATACTTCAAGGGCGTTCGCTGGGTGTAGTCGTCTACATCACTACGGAATTAGTACATTTTCTTCGCCTAAGTCCATTTGGAGGGATTAATACAATTACGGGCCGCTCCCACTCCGGTGCTCTTTGCTCTAATAAGGTTTCCAAACTTCTCATCCGTCGGCGAACAGCTATGTAACCTTCACATATGTGATGCTTCACAGTTTACGTAACGGACACAAGAGCCCCATGTACGTCGGGGAGTTAACTGAACGCAGGAGTCTCCAGTTAATTTCATTGTGAATATAATCTGAACTAATAGTTTTTATTTTAACAAAGAGTTGTTTTTTTTTTTATACACCACGCATGGCAACAAACGACAGATAAAACTCACATTATTTAACGTTTACGTCAGCGATGTTTGTTTCCTTGCTTTTGACAATTTGGCTATTTGTATAAAATGTATATAACATCCTATGTTTATTGCAATATTCAGATTATAGCATAAATAAATAAATTAATAAATAAACAACCATAAAATTCTAATTGTTCCTGATGCTGGGACTCGGCATCTTCTCTGATATAGACAGAGACAAGGTTATTTATCAATTCTGCAGACCGAGTACGGATCGGTGGATACCACATGTTCACGGATGCTGTTGTTCTTGGAAGATGTCGATTTGTATAGGAAGCTTAAGCATAATGAGGATCGAATCCGCTTCTTCAGTAAACTTAAAGTCTTACACAAACTGATCTATCACAGCTTCATATATTTTCCAATTTTAGTACACGCCAGATATATTCACTTTCATTTTAATGCTGCGAAATAATAATTTAATGAATTTTAAACAGCGACCAAGTCTCAAGCGTTTATAAAAGTTTGTAGGAGAAAAAAAAGCAAAAATAAATGCCATCCACTACCTAACTGTAAACTGTTTTCATCTGTGCGTCGCTGTTCGCATTGTGAACCATGTTCCCATACGATTAAGTGGGTTTATTGATCAGCATCGCGGGTTCGAATCAGTAAGTATAATAGGTGTGCGGAATCGCGCTGGCGAGCGAGACGTGCGTTGACCCGCGGCGCGCTCTCTATCATTTCAGCTACGATCATCTGTATCTGCATCTGTATTATAATATAAACGAACCACAAAAGAACACATCAGTTTCAATATTTAGACTCAGATCAGTTAGGGTTGGATGCAGACACCGAATGCTTAGGTTAGTACCTCTCAGCCCTGTAGTATCGGGCTAGTGAGAATAGGACTAAGGTAAGCCCTGGCTGTAGTAGAAGGTGATTAAAAGGATCTAGGAGTTTCGCGGGCCTTGAGGGTGGGGGTCCTTATCGCTCAACAAGCGATCTTGCGTGGGACAGCGTATGGTTTCGCGATGGTGCCTAGGAGGGTTAGGCTCCTCCTCAGAGACGTGTAACACAAAGTGTAGAGGGGCACCGGTGCGTTCTATAAGAGATCCCGGAGTCTCCGAATGCACTGTTGCAGACCACCGAAGGGGTTTTAGTGAGTAAGAATCTCACATAACCCTGCATTCCCTCCAGAAGCACGGTATCTTTCAAAGTTTCCCCCCCTCCTCCCCCGCCCCCGAAACAAAAACAAAAAAAGGTGAAACCGCAACGCCAGTTCGGGTGATGAAACTCAAAATCTTATTTCAAAGCGACGAACACAGCATGGTTCAGTATATGACATCCTTACTACCTCCTGCACGTCTCGGCGCTTCGTTGAATAAAAAAAATGTTTCGTTCAGTTCATCGCTTCGATTTGCAAGGCGAGTCTTTCTTATCCACGCTTGATGCTAGTGATCAATGGTATCTGATTAGAGAATCGAGTTTTTGTATCATCCTTCATATTCTTGATAAAAACAATAACAATGTTATACTGGTGCCCTCCTTGCGTGCGTGCGTGCGTGCGTGCGTGCGTGCGTGCGTGCGTGCGTTGTCTAATTCGGTGTAAATCTGCACGAGTGTCGCGCGGGGCATCGAACCCGCCGTGTGATAAGATCGTTGAACCTCGCTTTATTGGGGCACATCCGTTGCGAACGCGCGCCTCCTCTCCTGACTACGCTGCTACTTTCATCTCCGTCTCTTATACACATGATGTCAGCCCCTTCACGAAAAAACAGTTGTTTTTTTTTTATTCAACGAAACGACGAGATGACGGAAGGTTCATCTGATATTAAGCGTTACATCTGCCTATAACAACATGGCGCTAGTTGGGATGTTATTACACTGCACCATATTGTTATCATCATCAGCCGATAGACGTCCACTGCTGGAAATACGCCTACTTCAAAGATGTCCAGTCTGCATCGAACGGTCTCGCGTTGCTCACATCCAGTGGGTTCCCGCTGTTCTCCTTACCGCTACGACCTTACTGCCATCAATCGTCGGTCCTTTAAGCAATGTGCCTTGCCCACTGCCACTTAAAGCTAGCAATCTTTTAGGTTATGTCGGTGACTTTAGTTCTTCTGAAAATATCCACATTTCTGATTTGATCGCGCAGAGAAACTCCAAGCATAGTCCTTTGAGTGACTTTGAGCCTTTTTATAAGACCAACAGTAAGAGGTCACGTCTCGGTTCCGTACGTCAACACTGGCAACAAGCACGAGTGCTCGTCAGTAATTTCACTAGCTACAGTGCCCTACTGTGTAATATTTGCACACTACTATTTGGCGGCTGGAACAGGCGCTATGGTGATATACCTAGATGGTCTTCTGCAGCACATACCTACCGCCAGTAACGGCTCATCAAAATGTTTGTTAAAAAAAAAAGTAGTGAAATTGCATCGTATTTATATATCGCCGTTTTTAAATATATACCGATGTGCATTTGGAATTTTAATTAATTACACATTTGTTAAACACCTCAAACTTTCTAACTTACTCCATCGCTGATTACTGTATGTGGATAATAGTATATTGTTCACTACGGTTGGCAATCTGACCCTTCGTGTGGACACCTTGGCGACAAGCTGCCGTTACTACGAATAGTACTCACGTGCGACCTAAAATCGATAGCGCACCGCGCTTTCAAGGCCTAGGGTAAGGTACACGAGCAAGCACTTGTTTCTGTTGGAGTGCATGGACTGCAGCAGCATGACTGATCTATTACCTCATATTCAAAACCACAGATAGGTCACAAGTCAACAGAATAATAGTTAGTATTAATTATAACGATTTTCCTAACAGTCTCTTAGTTCTAAAGGATACAGAATGGAAAACAATCTAAATATTCATTGTTATTTTTTTTTATTCTACTAAGCGACGACACGGGTGAGACGTTCACCTGATGATAAGTGATGCGCCTGCATTGTAACGTGGCGCTAGTATGTTATACACTGCACCACATTCAGCTCGTCGCCTTGTGACGTTAAGATGTTGAGTTTTATTGCCTCATTAATTTCTCTAGCTACGGCACCTATCAAACCGGAACACAGCAATATATGTACACTAGTGTTTGTCGGCCGCAACAGGCGCTGCTGTGTAACTAGACGGTTCCCGGCAACAGAGACCTACCACCAGTGTATATATATAATACGGTGACATCGCATCTCATTCCCGTCAGCATTGATTATTAGAATCGATTTTCAAAATAGATATATAGCTCGCACACAAACACCCACACGCGCACAACGCTACGACGTGAACGTATCGATGAGTTGTAACGATGATAATCATCAGCGAATCATGTCGGTTATAAATTCTGCAGAAAGTGAAAGTATACGAAAACTGTAGGAAATCGATCGATTTGTAAATCTGACGAGGCGGAATACAACGAAGAACGTAAGTTTGGATGATAATCAAAATATTCATTCGCTACATATAATACGACGAACAGGACATTCATGTGATGGTAGATGTTACTTCCGCTCATAATAATCTAGTTAAGATGATATACAGTGCACCACATTGCACTCGTCGTCTTGAGATTTAATATATCAAATCTCGATATTCACTGGAGTAAAGGAGAAATTACCGAATTTAACTAGCTACAGCACCCTTCACACCGGAACACAGTAATATTTGCACAGTGGTTTGTCGGCCTGCTATAGACGCTGCGGTGGTAGCTTTTTGTTTTGTGGTCAAATCTTGCACTGGATGCCCTTCTGCTGTCGGGGCAACAGAAGAGTTATGCCTGACTCTTACCGGCTAAAACCCTATGGTTTCTTACTCATCGCTTTTGGCCGGAACCGCGGGAACGCTTTCGCAAATAACTGTGGTTCTGACAGCGAGAGGCCTTGATGAGACTACGTCTCCGGGTGGAGCTACTGCTCTCCACTCTATTTAATAGTGTTAGGCGGAAGTACCGCACGCACCACCTCGAGGATTTTCATATTTGGTGACGGATTACCCTGGTTCCGCCACCATTCTCTCATCAGTCTCACTTACGGGGGTTGGAAGGTGTAAAGCATCAAGTGCGGTGGTAGCTACCTAAATAGTCTCCGATAACCGAGAACTACCACTAGTTAAACATGTATACAGTTTTCAAATGTAGTAACGCCGAGGGTTCTAAGGGTACCGCACAACATCTCACGGGACCCAAGGTAACCACACCTGCTCGTGGTGCACACTGCTAATCAACAGACGAGGCTCTGGCTTCCGCCAAAACGCATTGGGCCAGCATGATGGAAAATAGCCCATGTCCTCCCATATGAACATCTCCAAACGACTGAAGCCCCTGGACTGCTCGATGTGGAGATCTTTGGTAAAGGCCATGTCCAGCAGTGGACGTCTATCGGCTGACGATAATGAACAAATGCCGAACAGTGCATATTTTTTACTGACTCTTTATACCCAAGTTGTTTTTAGTTGCGAATGTAACACAGGTCTAGATTTACTGGATCAATGCTTCGGTAGCCTTGACAGTGAGAATTAATAAATTCTTGGACATCACTCTAACGTTTCCATTTATTGTTATTGCCTGCGCACACGAAGTTTTTCAGCTAGCAAGTTTAATTAAAACATCATTCTACTTTGCATACCAGCACCACACAAAAATCATTTTAAACAAAGACATCCCCGTCCCTAGATTATCTGTATATTATAAAAAAAACACATCAAGACCCAAATCATGAGTTATTTATAAAAAAATATCTGAAGGTTCATCAGCTGATAGACGTCCACTGCTGGACATAGGCCTCCTTCAAAAATCCTACATTGATCGGTCTTACGCTGCCCTCAACGCCGGACATCAGATACCATCGTTTGTAGGGGTTCATTTGAGAGGATTTAGGTCATTTCCCACCACGCTGGCCCAATGCAGGTTGGTGGGAGCTAGAGCCTCGTTTGTTGATTAGCAGGGTGCACCACAAGTAGGTGAGGTTAGCTTGGGTCCCGTGAGTTATTGTGGGGAACCCCTTACATCTCTATCTTAAGCTTACCTTAAATAAATATAATTTTCGAAATTATCTATTATCTTTAATTATCCTTACATCCAGCAGTGGACGTCTATCGGCTGATGATGATGATGGTCTTTAAATAACACTTCATTTATGTATCCAAAGTACGACCGCTTAAAACACTTGAAAAGTAAGACTACTCTCGTATCGTGGTAGCAATGCATTGGCACGAGCACGGGGTGGCTAATCGGATACGAACCTGAATTGTGCTGGGTATGTGCCTAGTAACCCCCTACTAACATCCAATTAGTTGTCGATACAGATTAAGCGCGATAATTCCATAAGCCCAATGACTACTAGGTTACCATATCGTTTAGATACACGCAGCTAAAACGATATGGTAAGTCTATTTAATATCTAAAGGAGTGGAAAAGGAATGATGAGGGTATAGAGCAATCTACACCAGTGGTCAGCAAATGTCTCTGCTAGAGCTTAAAATAAAAAAAAATTGAATCTTGTAATAAATTTCAATTGTGTTTCGTCTTAATTCGGCTCTTTTAGATTACAAGGTTGCCGACCACTGGCGTAATCGACAACATGTGGGCTTTACGGTCAAATCACATATTTCAGTTCACCCTTTTTGATCGAGACCAAAGTCGAAACTGGTGAAAATTCCAGAAGTAAATGCTCAACCTCATTCACTGATAAGTTTACTAGCTACGGTTCCTGTAAATTGATGATATGATTCCCACACTACTGCACGACAACTGGAATCGATGCTGGCCTATTACTACCACCAAACAACAGTGTGCAAGCACTAATGTTCGGTTTGAAAGGCGCTGTGGCTAGTGAAATTACTGGGGTAGTGAGACTTAACCATCTTATGTTTCAACGCGACGAGCATAAAGTGATGCTGTGTATTTTTTTAATGTAATTAAGCGACGAGACGGGCTGCACGTTCACCTGATGGTAAGTCAATACGCTCGCCCATAAAAACGTGGCGCTAGTTAAGATGGTATACACTGTACCACCTCGCCTGAGACGTAAGATGTTGTCTCGTTAACTCAGTAATTAGACCAGCTACAGCGCCCTTCCAACCGGAACATAGTATTGTTTGCACAGTACTGTTTGGCGGTAGAAATAGGCGCTGCGGTGTTACCCACCTGGACGATCTCCGGTGACAAAAACCTACCTCTAGTACAGTATATCATTCTGACTGGAACCTCGTTGTTATAGAGACTGGCACTTGCTATCAGGTGAACGTCTCGCTCGTCTCGTCACTTTGTCGAATAAAAAAAGAAGTCACTAAATATAATAAGACAAGTTAACCTGATTGCGACGCTTAATTACGTAATCTATTATGGCTAATACATCAAGTTAACCAAGTTGGTCGAAAGTACTGCAGCTTGGCCTAGAGATGGAGGCTCTATGGAGGTCAAGTTTCTGTGTCGATTATCGTTTCAAGGACGCGTAATATTTAAGATTTAGTGTTACAAATTTGTTTACAATAATTATAATGATATCCTATACATGGACCTATTTTTAGATACTAATTCCTACTTGATGAAGTGCTGTAGATATTCATATCACTGGTGTACAACAAAACTACCTAATTATGCCTGAAGAGCATAACCACAATGTAGCGCTGTGTATATATCCTAGTTATTGGATTAACATTTAGTTATTTTTTAATTTACATTATTTCAAATAATATGTTACCTTTAATAGACACATTCTGTTCAGCTATCAGTAGTTTACTGGTGGTAGATCTCTATCCCCACAGACCGTCTAAGTAGTTACAGCTACAACTCATAACTACTGCCAAATATTTCTTCATTTCAGTTGTTTATTATAATAAGTGAAATTACCAAGATACAAAACTGAACATCATATGTCTCAAGGATACTAGCACAATGTAGTAAAGTGTATATCAGCTAATCAGCATCACATTTTTATGGGCTAGTGTCAGTAAACATCTCACTTGTCTTATGACTGAATCATACAAACAAATATGTTCGTAGAAATCATATCAGTTTTGTATAAATATGTCTAAATTTTTATATAGATTTATTACTTGCCAAAATAGAAATGATAAGTAAATTTAATTTGAAAATACATAAAGATAAACATTGTATTTATTTAATGGCTATATTAAAATATTTACCACAAAAACATCATCTCTAATTTCAACAACCATTAAGTTAGACCTATTTCAGCACTAAAATTTCCAAAACAATTATTAAATGATGTGACATATATTTCTGTACATGTACCCATATAATTAAGAACTTGTTAAATGTCTAAAATGAAAACCCTTTAAATCAAATTTTTAAAAAGACATCATCATCATTAGCTAGTGAACATTTTCTGGTAAACATAAGTCTTACCCAAAAATCTTCACTTCAATTGGTCCTGTTTTAAAATATGCCTGAAAAAAATTTAGAATCTTGTCTATTACAGATAAGTTTAAGTAATGTGAAACAAAGCAACTTTTAATAAGTGTATGTATCTTTCTCACATGTTTTTCTCAAACTATATGTATAAATTAAACATTCAAAGTTTTTGATAAATGTAAAATGAAGTTATTCATTACCTGCAATTAATATTATAAACATCATGTGACCGATTTCATTATTGGCCATGAAATGATTTTCAACTGAACAAATTGTACTGTTAAGAGTATAATACACAAAATTATGTCTTGCAAGAATACAGTCTATAGCTATTAATCAATACTTTTCATAGATAAAAAATGTTAAAACTTACACGGTATAGCTGATAATCCAATAAAAGTAGTGAATCATGAAAATCAAATATTACAGTATGTGGAAAACAATTTTTTATAACATGAATAATCTAGTCACACTAACAACTTATCAACATATCAGATGAAGGTGTAGATAAAATTTATCATTATAACTTTAGCACAAAGACATTCTTACTTCTACGTCTGATGACGTCACAGAACGATCAAACACACAAACAAACTAATGAAACTTAGAACACGACCTCAATTCAAATCTAAGACGACAACTAGTTCAACCAAAATTTTCAAAAATTATCTTAAATTAACCTAACCGTGATGAGGTTTAGAGTTTCACAGGTTCCCAGCCAACGAAATCGTGTCTTGGTCAAATTGATGAATAAAAAGATAATGACGAGGACAAATTGATGCAACTTCGTATACTTACCAAAGAGTGCTGATGGGATGGTGTTACTTAAAAATTTCCTTTTCTATTTTCGATTTATCAGCGTAAAAAAGTATCACACATTATACTACAGCCACTTATCACAACACGATATCACCCGTTTTACTATTTAATTTTGTACAATTACTATCTAAACAAAACACTTTTTGAAGAATTGACAAAGTCGTCTCATTCATGACAAATCAACATGTCCTCCAACAGAACATCCGGTCAATTAGAAAACAAATAAATTAATACTAATATTACATTTTATTAAAAAGGTATAACATTGTTAAAAATAATTTAATGCAATAAAGATAAAATAAAAAAAAAACATTAGTATTACATCCTGTAAGAAGACCTTTATTGGTCTGTAAACTGAAAAGTTTATTTTCCTTAATTGTTCAATTGTTGAAAATAATTATAGCATTTTTTTATTGCAAAAAATAATTAAAAAGTTCTCCATAGTTTTTTTATCTTTTTCTTTTTTATTAAAATTTGGTCAAAAAATACTCGCGCTGGCATTTTAGGAAAATTTTTCGTGACATATAAAAGTTTAAATTCATAAATATTTCGATAGTTCATCTAAAGATTCAAAAGAAATAAATTACAAATCATTAGTGGAAGTAATATAGTCGTCGTACCATATAAATTTCATTACTTAATTATTTTCGTGTTAAGCAACAACTGAGCAACAAGTTTTATAAATGATGGCAACTAAGAGAAACTCACGTCACATGAATTCTAAAAAAAGTAAATTTAATTCTGGAAACGGTCGCACTGTTGTAGTTTTCCAAAAGTTGAATGTAAATTGTTCAAGTTAAATGAACAAAATGAGCAGTTCGGGATTTTCGTCTAAAAGTATAGCAGATAACAATTTAAAATCTAGTAGCCGTGTTAAGACATTTGTAGGTATTGAGTGCGTAAGTAAATAACAGGGTTATGTATGTATTTTTAATAATTGAATGTTTTTCAGATATTACCAGATAAATGTTTCGAGAAACATGGCGCTTGCTCATGGCGCCGCGGTAACATGTTTACGATTTATCCACGAAGCCAAAAAGTCAATAGAGAGCCGTCAAATGTTTGTGATATCAAAATTTTGAAAATACGACAAGAGATTTTACTTTTTACTCCGATATTGAGAAAGCTCGTGAACGAATCAAATGGTACATTTCTCTCGTTGCAAAAAGCTGCAGAGAATGCAAAGAATTCAGACAACCATGTGGAGTTTTTAAAACTTTCCCGCCAATATCGTTCGCTCATTCGTGTAAGCATTGAAGGATTGCAAGAGGCTGCTGAAAAGGAAATTGATAGCCTCTTGAAAAATAGTTTACTATCTTATATTACAATATTTTATTCAGTCGAATGTATATGGCACCTTTGTGAGATATTGTTTATAGATAATATACCAGGTGATGTTGTATTGCCTTTTTTGTTAGAGTGGGTCCGGTTTCACTTTCCATGTCATGAACAGGCAGCTGCACAAATGCTTGAAGTTTGTGAGCGAGGGTCAGAAGAGCACCCTGAGTACTGGGATACAGTTATAGGTATGGTTATTCAGGGAAGGATTGATGTGGCACGGGCACTGTTGAAATTACACTCTTTATCAGAAAGTACTGAATTTAAACTCATTGATAATTCCCTTCGCACTATGCCAGTTTATAGCGTAAGTACATTTCACAATCAACGAATACTATACTTTTTATAATATTCAGATATTTTATTTCTGTTATGCCTGCTCAACATATTTACAGCATAGAAATTAACCAGTTATTTAAAAATTATAAGTGGGCTAACTAGCCTAATAGTGATTAATTAAAAATTAATAAAAAAATTGTTTATTAGTTTACAACTACAACATGGTTCTCATAATATCACATCAAATTATCTAATAAATTTTTGTGACAACATACAGATTGTGTGGAATACAGTTGTCATTTAACATTTCAGAGTATTTTTAACAATGTACTTTTTTTCAGGTTTATGGTGGTATATCCTCAGGTGAATTCACAATAGTCTGGAAACATTGGCAGGCTGAGTGTAGGTCGAAATTAATGAGCAAGGCACTCAGCTCGCAACCAAGGCTAGAACTCATAATGAGGGTAGGTGAATAAAAATTTTCTTATTTATTCAAATTAAACTAGGCACTTCTGAGTTTTTTTGAGTTGCTATGGACACAATAATATATCATCATATTACAAGAAGAGAGAGATTTTAAAATAATCTCTGGAAGCCTTTGGACTTGAACAGAGCTAGACCATAGTTTGTGGAATAAATAAAAGATCTATATCTAGTAGTGGATGTTCATCAGTTAAGATGATAATGCTTATATTAAATTAGTACCTCTTTTCTCACCTTTTGAAACCATTACATAGACCATTAAATTTTTCTGGATGTGTTGACATTATCTCAACAAGGTCAAAAAGAGTGATACCTATGTTAAGTTAGTTTAGTATGAGAATAAGGTGTAATATTTTATGGTTTCAAAGAAGCATATTATTCACTAATGCATCACAGTTTTGTTATGTTATTGCAAAGTACTGTTATAGTAATTGCTCTTCTAGTTAATGATTGGTGAATATGCTGCTTTCGAGGCAATTCGTTCGAATTATGCGTCATGGTTCGACTTACTGGGAGGGTATGTATTGTTCACTGGACCATGGGCACGCAAACGAGAGCTGGCCGACGCGGCGTCGGCGTGTGCTGCTCTAAAAGGACCCAACGCTCAGTCCCACCTTGACTTCGTTATACGGTCTTTGGTAGAAGGTGATTTGCATCAGGTACATCTCAAGTATTCTTTAGCTTTAGGTCCAGCTGACAAAGGTTCTTAGGTTTTAATATGTCATATTCTCAGCTTGGCAAACCCAAGATAGCAAAATAAATTTTTGTCATTGTCAATGAAAGTGCAATAATCCTTATTTATAGGTAATTCACGAAATACAACAGATGTCAGACAATGGTTGGTTTGCCACCCATCTCACAGACATCCTCTATCACTGTGGCAAGTTACAAATTTTGGACAAACATCAGACTGAGTGAGTACACTGATTGGTTTAGTTCAGTTTCTAAGATCTGATAATTATGAATTATTCTTTGATTGTTGGAATTCATATAAAAGACTTTGTCATAGAGTACCTGTAACCAATATTTTAACAATGTAGGTCTGTCAATAAAATTGTCCCAAATATCTTTAATTTTTGGATGTTATATCCACATGCTTGTGTCCAGTGGATTGGTACAATATAACTGGATAAAATAGTAATGACCATTTTATACTATTATGACTGAATACAATAAACAAAAAACATTTCAGTGTCACCAAACGACTCCGTGACAGCTTAATACTTGAATATGGTTCGTTAATCATGGACCACAAATCAATGTGGTCTGTGGGACTATCATACCTGGTCACCTGTCCACCCGAGGGTTCCCGACGAGCTGAACTCTTGCTTGAAAGGGTACCAATAGACAGTGAAGCAAAAGCTATAAGGATTATAAGTGAAGCAAAGAAATACGGAATCTTGGGTGTTGGTATGTTTTACTGCATATTTATTTGATTCTATGAAGTGACAAGACGAGACGAGCGAAGCAATTACTTAGCTGTAAGTGATAGACCTGCCCATAACAACTTTATGCTAATTAATATGGTATATATAGAACCACATTGCCCTCGTCAGCTTGAGACATAAAATGTTAAGTCTCGTTAACTCAGTAATTTCACTAGCTACAGCGCCCTTTAATCAGGAACACTAATGTTTGCACATTACTGTTTGTCAGCAGCAATAAGAGCTGTGCTAGCACCTACCTAGACAGTCTCAGGTAACAGACGTCTTCCGCCAGTTTAGGTCTATTGAAATGAATCATCAGCCGATAGACGCCATTGAAATGAATAGTGGGCCTTTTTTAGACATTGGTCTCTTACAATGATGAAATTCAATTACTAAACGGTATACATTACTTTGGCTAATAATTAATATCTTTTAGTGCAGACAGTGTGCGGCTACCTAAGCACACGGCAGTTGCTTATGGGGCGAGTGGGCGGCGCACTTGTGTGGGCGGCGCGCGCTCGCTCCGCCCCCCTATGCGCACGTGCCGCCCACCACGCGCTACGCGGTTACTGCGCCGGCGCATCGCTTCCAGCTGCCGACATGTTGCTCACAGCGGGTGCGTCGTTGCTGATGGATAACACTTTGCTATTTCTCGGTTCGTTCTGTTTATGTATTTTATAGTCCGCTTCACTAAGGCCACTTTTTGGTTTGATTACAAAGCTACATGTGATAATATGCTTTCTTATTAATTAATGTAGATCTAATTACTTCACTTACTTTCTGCATATAACAGTTGAAATGTATTACAGTCACATCATTCTGTGTATGTTTCATAAATTATTGGTCTCATTGTCACGAATCCTTATATGAAATTGAAGTGGGGCTTTGATCCATTATACATAAATTAATTGTCCTGTCATTGTCATCAACTAAAGATGTACCTTGTCGAAGCTTACTAATACTAGCATTACTGGTATAAGGTTGCAACTGGAATATCTATCCACTCTTCTCTATCCTCCCTTCCACAATGGCACTAATGTTACTAAAACTACTGTTAATGTACTAAACTCGCTTATGCTTAAAAGTGCGAACTGATACCCGAATCTCTTCTGAAATCATACCTAGAACAATTCAACAAAAGATATATTTAATTCCAGATGATATGCAAGGATACAAATAAGTTGTTTAAGAAATGAGTAATTATTGTAAAAAATAAATAGTTTGTCATTTCATTTCAGGCAAGTACTGCGACTTCCACAGATTGTATAAAAGTAAAGAGTTCAAAGCTGCTGCTAAGCTACTTATTTCTTTGATCACATCAAAAATTTCACCTGAATAGTAAGTTGGTCTTTCTGTATCAATTGGCTCTAGGAATTATGTCCTTGTATACATATAAAGACATAAAGCCTTAGTGTAGCTTTAAATTAATTCTTCATCACATTCTGGTCACCATTATCAACTCTGTAATATTAGCTAGCATACTGCTGGTTAATTGTATTTACCAAAGTCATCTCATTGTCATCGCAACCAATGGATGTTCATTGCTGGACTGTTTACTCTTATGAGGTATTCCACAAACATATTGATTGTTCCTCTGTTTGAGTCAAATGACTCCCAGAATGTTTATGTGGCAACCTATATATATATGGGAAATTTGAGACTAATTTATGATAGTTAAAATACTTTCCACATATCGTCATATTTAAGTTTTTCAGTTTCTTTTAATACAAAAATTATTGAGCACAAAACTATTAATGGAGTAAAAAGATTAACATCCAGTGTACACATATCTGTAATAATTAATTTCAGCTTCTGGGAGACATTGCTACTGGATACATTACCTCTTCTTGAATCTGAAGAACCGGTGTTCTCCTCTACTGATACCTATGAGATCATGCTGTGTCTTGAGCTACGATCGAAATGTTTGAAGGGAGAAAAGGCAGAGCTCCTCCGGCTCGCTTGCGTCAGGAACCTAGCCAGGACAGCTCTAGTTGACGGGGATGAGGAATAACGTCGGCGCAAGTTTACTAACACAAGTGTTATATCTGACAAATTGATCTTTAGTGATAGTGATTTATTATCAGTTATTACGATTCACAGGTGGGTAGTTGTGATTTTGCCCACAAAGTATAAAGAAATAAGTATTTCATTTACTCTTCAAAGTGGTGTGTCATGATGACTGTTCATTGTTAGTTTTGTTATTACTTAAATTTCCTGCTGTGCATGTATGTTTCAATGACTCCACTAAAAGTTGAAAACTGTGATGAAATGCCAAGCACTGCTGATAACAACAATGTGCATAGTTTTAATATATCTAAATTAATAATTCAAAGTTCTAATTAACAACAAATTTTCTATTCAATAACAAAAACTATTCAAGTAATGAAGAGATTTTTTTTTTATATAATGTTTAATAAAGAATGAATCAATTAGGTTAGTGGATCATTCATAAAAGAAAATTTGTGTAACGAAAAGAAAGTGTATAAATTCAAGGTGTTTCTTTGTGAAATGTTAAAATACTAGCTATACCTCCGGCTCGTTTGGCTGCAAGGGCTTAATGTGAACTCGTGAGTGGTGAATACCTAGAGTTAAATATAAGCACTAGTATTGAAATATATTATTGTACATAGAGCTATAAATTTTCTATCAATTTGGATTTGATAAATTTTTGCTCTTGGTGTATTGATGTCCACTGCTGGACATATGCCTTTGAAATTATCAGGGTAATTGGTATATGGAATGCAGTATATTGATAAACGTTCCATTGAACAACAAAAGCAAAAAAGTGAAATGTGAATATGATATCGATATAATGTAGTTTAGTGACTTGGCAAGTTATTGTCACTGCTAGGGGAACAGTGTTCTGTTATCAGTAACGAGTAGAACATTAGCAAAGAAAATGTCATTGCATGGAAAATAATGGGCACAATAAATACTCGGAATATCAGTTTAAAAGAAACCTTATTGTATTATAAGCTAAGTCTATGTAACATTACAACCCCTTTACTTAAAACTAACAGATAACTATAACCACAATGAATACTGCAATTTAGGTGTCAAGATCATAAAAGTATCTGTGATTTAGAAATAAGATAGAGCAGTGTTGCAATGGTAGTTAAATGCAGGTTGATGAAATAGTGACAGGACGCAACCTAAACGATAAGCCAACGGTGGCTGACATTGCACTGAATGTGTTAAGGGACAGATCTACAAGTCAGTTGTTAGACATGTCGCATTGTATGGAGCTAGGTGTTGGGCCACCAAAGGTTCGGATGAAAGAACACTATATGTCGCCGAGATGCGAATGTTAAGATGGATGTGTGGTGTGTCGAGGATGGATAAAATTAAGAATGAGTATATTGGAGAGGAAGTTGGCCCAGTGACAGAGAAATTGAGGAGCAAGAGGTTAGCGCGATACAGGCATGTTGTGAGGTGGGATGAAGGACATATAACAAAGAAAGTAAAGAGAATGAATGTGGATGGTTATATGGGTAGAAGAAGACCGAAGAAAGTGTGGATAGATTGTGAGCGAGAGGATGTGTGTGAGAAGAGTATGAATTTAAATAT
Source organism: Ornithoptera alexandrae (assembly GCA_029030555.1). Taxonomy (NCBI): domain Eukaryota; kingdom Metazoa; phylum Arthropoda; class Insecta; order Lepidoptera; family Papilionidae; genus Ornithoptera; species Ornithoptera alexandrae. Next base: position 11,571,055 of record JARDVY010000303.1, on the reverse strand, counting down.
GGTGGCTGATCGAGGGATATGGAAGAGGAGTGCATGTTGTGCCGACCCTACATAGCTGGGAAAAGGGCAGGAGGAAGGAAAGAAAATGGTGCAATAGTATATACCACTGCATACCATAGACATCTAGATACAGATTAAAATTGTTTTCAGCAGTAAAATTATTGTATGTGTGGTTGTATACCGTTTCAACTGGTGCAAGTCACAAATGATTTCAGACAGTTAAACTGTGTTTGCGTTCTGACATGAGGCACTATTGCGTCTGACATGAGGGACAGAGTGATATCTTCATCACATACGATCATTGTCTATTGTGGTGACAAACTTTTAGCAGTGTGTGTGTGTGTGTGTGCGTGCGTGCGCGTGCCTCTTCAATTCCTCTCACTCCAGCCAACTATTTTTACTTTAATTTTCTAAAATTTGAAGTTGTAAAATATTGATAGTAACTGTTTATTATTAAACACCCCTCCGTGGAGCCCTGACTGTGACTCGGCCAGGGTTTGTTTTTTTTATTGTTATTATACAATTATAAATATAATGTGTAATGTAAATGTATCAGTGGTAATATTGCTAAGTGTAGGTATCATCACCACCACAACTTTTGTCTACCACTAAATAATACGAAGTTCCGGTGCGAAGGATGCTGTATCTAGTGTGGTTATGTGATAGCGACACCTTAACACCTCTTTTTGTAAACATGGTTCATTTTGAAATAAAGGAATTGTGACGATTTCAATTAATCAATAATATGGTTTGCACAGGTCGTAATGGGGTGGTCCACATTAGTGGTGCTCAACCTTCTTTTTCATGAAGGGTCACAAACGCACGTGTCGATCTATTAGTTTCGCAGGTCGCAAAGAAACTAGATAATGGTTGCCTAGGTCCCCGCGGTTGTATCAGGTTTCATTTAGAACCAAAGCGTGGATTCATCGCTTGTATAATATTTTAAGATTTGTGACGGATACCATCAGAAACAGCAACAAGGGATGAGTCATTCGATGAAGCCTGGCGTGCCGCAGGTTGAGTGGAAGTGGTGTACATCTTTACGATCTTGGCTGTGCTAACTATAACATAGTGTAACTAACGTGTCCACCACAAATGGCCACCACGACGAGCAAACAATTAAACCTGTTGCTCTTTATGGAATATATTTCATCATTATCATCATTATCAGCCGATAGACATCCACTGCTGGACATAAGCCTCCCTCAAAGATCCCCACATCGGTCGGCCGGGAACCAGAACCCTCCTTTGTCGGGTTTCATATGGGGAGACTTGAGCCATTCCCCACCACGCTGGCCCAATGCGGGAGCTAGAACCCCGTTTGTTGGTTAGCAGGGCGCACCTCGATTAGGTGAGGTTGGCTTAGGCCCGTGAGCTGGTGCGCGGGACCCCTTTACGCCGCATATAATTGAATGCAGGTAAACGAGAGCTGATCGATCTAATCAGTCGGCTCAATGGTTATAGATAAGTTCAGATTGCCTGTAGCGTTCAGCTGGCATGCTGGCTGAACTTCGACGAGGGTTGATACCTGTTACTGGTGCAGTGCATTCCGTGTAGAACACGCGACCGCTGTTCACTTGATATCAAGTGTAACTTTATATCTATGTACGGTATGTCTTGTTATTTCTTCAGTGTGAAGCATGTAACAATCTGCTGATGGTGCAGCTCGTTTGTGACAAATTGAAAGTGGATTGTTTGTTTATGTTTCACTAACCGATGATTGTAACAAATGATGTTTTCTAAACTTATCTCATTTTGTAAGCTAACTCGACACGAACTGGCACGACGGTGGCACTAGCTGGTGGTTCACCTGATGGTATATTAAACGTGCATTACGTGTCGCCAGTTAGATTGATATACACTGCAGCACGTTGCGCTCATCACTTTGGGATACGAAATATTAAGTCTCCTCACCCCATTTATTTCAGTAGTTGCAGCGGTTTTATACTGGGACACGGTAATGTTTGCACACTACTGTTTGACCTGTCTAGACAGGAAGGCAACAGTGACTGCTGTGGTACCATCAGCGACGATAAGAGTAGGTGGTCGTGGACCTTGGTTACAAATTTTAGGCGCCTAGATACAGCTACATCTGCTTCACTATAACTGCATCTATGGCGCAGTGGGTAGCCAGTTGCAAAAATATCGTGGTCTCTGGTTCGACTCGAAGACCGTCCAGTTAATTAGTAGCCTCATATTGTAAATCTGCCGTTTACTGTGGTCCGGTTGCCAACGTACAAGAGGTGAAAGATTGAGGGACGACTCGATTCACCATCCGTAGTCTTTACATCACAAATAACCTATCTTCTATATATGTGTGTGGATGTCCAGTGCAAGCCTGGAGAATATGTGAGGAATATTCGTTTTGTCGAGTGTAGGTCAGATAAGAACGGATTTTACGAAATGTTACCCCCAAACGGAGCAGCGGGAAGCGGGGGCGCGGTGGTTAACTTTACATTACCACCAGCTGTGGGCGGGCGCAACAGATGCAAACAAATAGCAACGTATTTTTTTTATTTTCTTTATTTTTGAAATGACACTAGTGACAAATTAAATCAAAGTATTGTATTGGTTATCACAAACTCAATGTCGGACAAATAACTGTAAGCGTGCGACTTCCGCCCCCACACAATGCCTAAATCGGCAAAAAAAGGATCAGATAAAGAGGACAACGGAAATGTGTGCGAGTACGTAGACCAGTTTACATGGGAACACTTGACACGCGCTCCAGGTGAAGAGTGTCTGTACCGTGGAGGCAAAGGCACCATCGCAGTAGCCGTTTCCGGCGCCGAGCACTCGTGTAGATATTATCGTGCTCCGATTTGAAGGACGCTGTGGCTTTTAGAGTTGCTGAAGTAATAGTATATTTATATACCTCAATGTGTCGAGAGCGACGTGTGTTTGGACACCTCTATGTCATCCGTTGCATCGTATTAATGAATTACTGTATGCCAGATGTCGACCAATATGTAAGAACCGGAAGCGGACATGGAAAGGGAAAGTTCTGAACACGTCCGCTGAGGAGCTAGCGGACAAGGAGCGGCAAGCTGGTATCCGAGACTATTCTGCAGTAAGTTAACTACTTGTTACGCGGTAAAGCCCTCCTTGGACTGGAATATTTAAACTTGTTATGATATAAATGTTTTTTTCTTTAACTAAAGTAGTTACAGTGATTTAACTCGTGTGAATTATTCGTATGGTATTCACATTGTTTATGGCTCAGCCACCACTGACGGCACCTACTCTGGCAGATGATTGAAGATATGATTAGATGAAGAAGATAAGATGTCTTTAAAAATATAAGTAATATTATAAATAAAGATTAAAGCGCTGAACTGACATTTTGAAAGAGTCACAACAATATATCCATCAGAACACGTGTTTTAATTTTGGGAGTATTTCCCAAAAGTTGGTGCTTCCAGGCGATATCGCGAAGCCGATCAAGCGGAGGCACAATTAAGGGACCGGCCACGCCGGTCAACACCAGAAAGTCGAGCGCGGTGAAGATTTGCAAGACCCCCATCGCGGTCACCGCTCCCACGCCCTGCCTGGAGTACGCGGATTTGGCCAAACGGCTCGGTGAGGACGCGAGGGTCTCATGGAAAAGAAACTATGGTTTCCTGTGTTAATGAATCGTTTAGAGAAATAGTAAAATATTTTGATTATCGTTGAAAGTTTCTCGGATGCAGCTTAGACCACTCCCTTTTTGATAAGACTTACCTTACGCCGGGGTGGGGCATTGGATAAAGAGGCGCGGGTTCGATTCCCACGCAGCCCGACCTTCCTGTGAAGACACCGACGCTTTGCGAGGGCAACAGTTGTACAGGACGTGGGAGTTTAACAATCGTGGTGGACTAACGGAGACGACTTCACTTAAGAAAAGACTGGTAGTCCCAACAGTGGGAACGTTATGAAGGTTGTACGTTACGAAATGATGAGTAAGACAATGTGATGGTATATGCCTTTCATTGTGAAACAAGGTTTGTTTGTGTATGTGGCGCGGCGGCGTCGCTGCAGGCGCGTGGCAGTCGGTGCGCAGCAAGTGCGCGTTCTGCGCCTGCTACGCGTGCTGCCTGTGCTCGGGCAAGGAGTACGCGCTGGCGGAGGAGGACGCCGAGCGGCGGCGATGCGCCATGCGCGAGTTCGACCGCCGCGTCAAGTACGACTGCAAACTCATGAGGATCATGTACAATAAAATTTAACGACGTTGACGTATATCGATGTGTAGTTTTATTTATAACTCCCGACTCCTGTAGACGCTCTGGTACCGTGCCTACAATCAGGCCTGGCTCCTTACACCTGTCTAAATAACAATCTCTCCAGATAAGCACAGAGATTTCGGGTGTGCTTTGCGTGCCCTGCACGCGGCCTCTGCACGTCGCATCGCGTACAATCATGCGGTTTACTTTGATCGGGTATACTGATTACGGTCTAACTTTCATTCAAAGCTCTTTTGGTGCTATTTCCTAGATTACCATTATAGTGCTGCTTAATTTTGTCCTGAAAGTTTGTAGAATTTAAGTAACATTCGCTTGAATTAAGAAAAAAAAACAAAACTGTTCGTCTCCGGGAGAATAAACTAATGAATATTTCTTTATTAGGTGAGTAGTATCAGCCAGCGGTGTGTTAGAGATCGTTCTCGCAGAGTAGGCTGTCCGGGCTCTTCTCGCAGATGAACGCGTACTTGTTCTCGCACCAGAGGTCGTCGAACAGCGCTGTCCGGTACACCGCGCCGCAGTACTCGCCCGTCGTCGCGTTGTTCGGCTCGCCGCCGGAGAACTTGGCGTAGCCGGACTCGTGCAGCGTGTCACCTAACCGAATATATAATTAAATACATTTTTAATTATCACCACAAATCAAAAGTAGTAGTGTGTCAGTTTGTCGCCGATAGCTTATTGTCTCCTTGCGCAGCAGTGCGCGCCGGCCGGTGCGGTGCAGCCGGCGCCCGACCCATATACTCCCTCCGTATACACCGATGCAGTGCATGCAATTATCATTGTTTAATTACATTACAATTATATAATAACAATTATACATTGATAATAATTAGAAGAACTTAAAGTAAAACAGCTGTTCATACACACGCACACGCACACACACACACACATTTTCACTGAATTCACACACATCACAGATATACTTAATCACAATTCATAATATCTAGAACTGTCAGTAATTCTGTTGACCGCCGGACTTTTACTAGTTACATATAAAATTCTTTCAAGTCACGTATATCATTTAACAATATGGTACTGGATCGCTGGTGCCTGTGATAGGTGATAAACTGGTGTTGTAGGTCGCCAGGTCTCCAGCTCTCGTACAGTTGACGTTACAGCATAACTTAAACAACGAGCTAAAAGAAATCATCTCTGCTAAGTGTGTGGGTGTTGTGGATGTATTTAAAAAAAAACAATTGTAGCTCTGAACCAATATTCATCGTCGGCTGTGCTTCTAAATTATATAAAACAAAGAAAAGGAAAGGATATAAGAGCCTGCCGTTTACCTGGTGCGCTCGGATGTTTACACTACATTTTAAATTCACAGCTTTAAGACAGAAATTGGTACTAAATTAATTTCGCTAGTCATCAATTATTTTCAAACTATTTTTACATTTAATTAAGCGACCTGACAAGCGGGACGTTCACCTGATGGTAGCGATACACCAGCTCATAACGATAATATACGTGGTTAGCGCCACGGTGGTACCTGCCCAGACAGTCTCCGGCAACAGAGATCTAACATAAATACTGTGATGCTGTTCCCTTGGTACACCATCTCAGAAAAAGGAGCCGAAGTGGTACTAACTCTTTCTGATCAGAAAACTCAACCACGAATTTAGAGAATGATTTGAAACACATACAAATATCATCAGCTCCTATCACCGTATGCCGTATACCATTTACCGTGAATAGTCAGCCACTCTCCGTGCTCGTTCCAATCGTGGAAGCCTACGAATGCGATGTCCTTCCAGAAGTTTCCGAGCATGGAGCCAGCGGGATGCTTGGCGAACAGCTCACGAATCACTTGCGCTTCCATGTCGCTGTTGATGATGGCCAGGTGTCCGCCCTCTGCGGCGCAGGCCATGTACGCGCGCGACCAGGTGCGCGGCACCGTGTGGAACTTGTAGCAGCTGCCGGTCCTCGCCTCGAACGAGTATTCTGAAATATAGTAGAATTGCTCACCTACTGCCGTGGTATTTTTTTGGTGTATATAGGGTTATGTGATATTGCTACAGTTGAATACCCGGTGCATCCACGGACCACAGTCTCGATTGAAAAAATTTTATGTTTGCGATGAGCAAAATTGGTCTTGGTCTTTTACCAATTTTATTCAAGCAAGACCAAGGCTAAATACGCAAGACCAAGGCTAAATACGCAAGACCAAGACCAAGACTAGAAGTATTTCAGCAAAACAAACAACTGAATAGACTTGTTCTTGCTTTGCTCATCACTATATTTGTCTTTCGGCATTTACAAGAAGAATGCATAATCTCTGCCTCTCATTAAGTATACCACTCTTTGAGAGGTCCGTCGCCAAAGGCTTGCCCATTGTTATGTACCTTTTTTTTTGGATTTCCGGGGAAATCTTCGAAAGATACCCTGCTTTTGGGAGGAAGTGAGGGTTATATAAAATTTTTACTCCCTAAAACCCCCTCAGTGGTGTGCATCAGGAGTCTCTCCGAATGAAAGTGCATTCGGAGAGGCTCCGGGATCTCTTATAGAACGCACCGGTGCCCCTCTACACTCTGTTTTACACGTCTCTGAGGAGGAACCTAAACCTCCTAGGCACCATCGCTGAACCATCCGTTGTCCCACGTGGGTTCTCTTGTTGGCCGATAAGGACCTCCACCCTCAAGGCCCGCGAAACTCATATAGCCTTTTAGTCGCATTCTAGGATAGGCAGTGCTTACATTACTCCTATTCTTAGAAGCCCGAGACTACAGGGCTGATAGTTATGTACCTGACCACTCATAAAATATTTCGCGATTTTATATCTTTAATGAAAAGGAGAAAATTGTTTCGGATTTCTCTCCTCCTCTATCAACAAGCTATATTGCGTCAAAACCGTGGGAATCTTACCATAGTCCGTTGTGCCACAAGTTGTCATGACCATGGTTTTTGCATTCTTCTTGTAGCAGATGTAAGGCAGCGGATCCTGGCAGTTCACGTCAGCTATATTGCCGTCCGGAAGCATGGCTATGCAACTCTCCTGGTCTCTGAAGTTGTCTGGCTCCCCGTCGGCCCACGTGTGGGGGATTTTCCAAAGAGGAACTCCTGTGGGGATAGTTTAGTACGTTTTAGAGCTGGTTTCTTTATTTCTAATATGAAATAGTTTTATATGTGCTGGACAGAAAGCGTGATATTGGTTGTTTTCTTGTTCTAAGCTGATGTGAACAGGACAACCTAGGAAGCAACTTTGCCCATGGTTTTTGACCACATTACCTAACACCATTTTTAACAGTTATTTTTCGATTTACCAAACAATTCTGCTCCGTTTTATATACGTTTAATAATTAGTTAGAGGACATGGATTCACGATGGCCTTCTTTCATTTAATTGTTCCTGATCCTCATTATTTTAACCGCTTATTAGTTACAGCTGGACGTAGGCCTTCCCTGTAGGTCATCACGTTAGTGTTCTTTAGCTCAACATACGTGTAAATATCACTGACCAAGCTGCCGTCGTCTTCGATTTTTCTTTCTTTAGTTTTAAGTCGTATCGACACCCCAATAATGGACGCCAACCAACGTCCATACCACGTTGAATACACCGGTTCTCGTCCGATCACCGAAGTTAAGTAACGTCGGGCGCGTTCTGTACTTGGGTGGGTGACCGCCTGGGAACACTGCGTGATGTTGGCTTTTCTTTTAAAAGCGCGCAGACAGCTCACCGCCAACGAGGAGGGTCGAGCGCACGACCGTCGATTGCCTCCTTAGGCAGAGAAATCTGGCGTCGCGACCGACATGGGCTGTCGGACCGGCGCCTCCCTTGGAGGGGGTTCCCGGGGTGTATCTGGCGGCGCGTCTCGTATTCCGACGCGTCGCCACGTAGAGATTATCTGTCGGGAGAGGTGTCTCACATCCCTCCCCGAGGCGGGCCCGTTCGATCCGGGCACCGGTCGGAGATTGCGGAAGATCTGCTCGATGTTATCCCGTGACTCTCATACTTTCGGAAGTGATTGGAATACCGTGTGCAGTTTTTTAGTCGGTTGGAGTGCGACGCTAGCCCGTTACCGGCCCTTGGTTCCGGGGTGTGCGTACCGTTAGCACTTTGTTAGACATGTTAATAAAAAAGAACCCAATAATGGAGTAGCGGTGAGGACATTCCAGCCCGTCACCGATAAGGAGAATTGTCTTTCTACTACGTCCTTTTTTGTAATGTGTGTGTATAATATCTTTATGGTTAAACGTTGCGGGTTATCAGTTTGACACTTGCCCTATGAATTGATAAGCTGAGATGATAGCATTATATTTAGCTCGCGCGTAAAGTACAGTGTGGCCGTCGTTATTCCGGTTTTTCCTGATCAAATTTGTGGTCCGATTGTTTTTTAAAATCTATTTCATTAAATTGTATGTATATTATAAAAGTTGATGCGTGCCCCCGAGCCCGTAGCGACCGGAAGATGTCCGTGTTAAATAATAGGCATAGCAGTAAACGATTGTATAAAATTATGATTGCAAATTTGTAATGTTTTAAATAAAATGTCCCGCTATAGCAGACAGTGTAAGCACCGATACAAAGGTCACTGACACGGCTCAGAGGAAGAAATGAAACAGTGTCATAGTACACGGCCGCCAGGGGAAAAACTCTTGAGGGAAGAAAAAAAAAGATGTCAGTGATGATCGACATCAAAGAGCTTAAATCTCACAAAAACGGTGCATTGCCTTTGTGCATCTGCTTGTGAGCTACACTGTTGTCCACTTTTATCGAGCTTTCATTTATTTCGAATACAGGGTGAAAGGTAATAAAATCATCGAATTTGTTTTTAGAAAATCAAGAATTTTTTGAAAAATATTTTAAAAATGAATAACTCCAAAACCATTGTTTCTGGACGGGGTATTCCATACATAGATAGATAGGATACGAGCTATACTTTAGCCCCTCCAGATCTTCTACACTTATTACTTTTCACCCTGCATAACTATCTTATAAAACAAATAGTTTGTTTCTTTAATATCTATGATTTTAGATGTTTCACATAACAGTATAAATCTTCCACCAGAACATGACATAGGAACATAAGTTCCTATATTTAGAACATTAAATAGTTTACTATGAGTACATCTGACGGTAGACAGTATTAGTATAAGGTCATCCGATTTTTCATGAACAATATATATTTCAAATAACCCTGTGGATTGCGTTTGGGGCATTGGAAATAAATCTTTTGCACCTGTTCATCAGCACAGTTATGGTATCCCTGTTTTATGCATATATATCCAATTACCCGGGAATATTGCAATAACGCTAAAACTACTGTCTCGTGGAAAGAGGAAGAGTAAGTTCTTTTCTGTTAGGCAAGAGGAGTTGGATAGGTTTCTAGTACACACCTTCGATAGAATGTAGGTCTCCTTTAGAGAAAAACGCGTGTATGCCGGTGAAGATACCACAGCTCATGTCCCCGGTGGCCTCTCCCATCAAGACTGTCATGACGGCCTTGAGGCTTACGTTCAAAGGTGATGCTAATTTAGCTCCTGTGAAAGAGTAATGATTACGGTTACTGGACTTTTTATTGTCTCCGCGAAAGAGCCGTTTCGTTAACCATTTCAATACAAATCCTACTGGAGGTGTTTAATTTTTTATATTTCAATAAGCAATTAAAACTAGAATAAATAATTTTAACTGTAGTCAAAAGATTTCATATAATATGAAGTTTATAAATGATATCTATACATTAAGTGGTAAAGTGGTTGTTATAGATACTGCAGAAAAATCATACCTTCAAGGTGGCATCTCAGACGAGCTTCCGCCCAGTTCGCGGGCACTCGGTGGAGTTTGAACCAGCTCTCGGCGGTAGTGAAATATCTGTAGTCACAGCGGAACTGTTTCCCTTCTGAAAATTTACAGGTTATTTATATGGAATATTCTTTATCCGTAACGTAGACCCGATCGGCGTGGTGGTATTCGGAGAGAATTATCTCCTGTAATAGTAAAGTGCGTAGGCCAAACGGCAGTTGGTGAATTACAAATAAGTAGTTAACTCCTTTTATAGTTACTAAATTATTAATAACGATGTTGTCAACTGTTCGAAAAGTGGTCCTAGTGAAGGTCCCTGTGACACACCACACTAATTTTTACTTCTCTCTAATAAATAGGCGCATATACGTAATCATACATTGGATCACGATCATTATTTCAGTCTATTGTCTTCCATTTTTGAATATAGGCCTCCCCAACCGGTCTCTAGTGTACAGATCCGAAGCCACCAGAATCCAAAGATTTCTAGCGATCTTAATTGCACGGTTTGGAATATGCCGGTGTGTCAGAGATCTCAGTGGTCTGTGTGCGGCGTGTCACCAACATTTGCAGCTTTAGTGCACGATCTTTTTGTATTTAGTCTTCTACTGTAAGGTTTATACCAATCAAGACAAAACTCACCTGCCGCGATAATACTGAGCGCAACAAAAAGCGCAAAATTCGTGTTCATGGTTTGAATGTATGATTTACACTGCAAAGTTTTACTTTAATTATAATATGCTTATAATTGAGCGAACGATAACCGGAAAGAGACGCGCGCAGCGGCCGTGCGCCGAGATAGACACGTCATATCCGAGGGGCATAAACATTAACGCTGGTGTGTTATCACTTTATTGAAAATCTACAATCTACAAATGCATTACTGACTTAAAAGCCTTATAATAACAATTACACCAAAAAATACTTCTGTTTTGCTCTTTTTGAAATCCTGAGAACAAAAGGGGCTTATCAACTTTTGAGATATTTGTAAGTTATTCAAATACAATTAAATGATTCATCATCATCAGCCAATAGGCCTCCTCCAAAAATCTCCACATCGTGCGGTCCTGCGCTGCAGTCAGCATGGCATCCGGCACCGCCGAGCAATAGGAACCATTGTTTGTAGTAGTCCATACGGGGACATTGCGGGGGCCCAATGCGGTTGGCGGGAGCCAGAGCCTCGTTTGTTGATTAGCGGAGTGCACCACGAGCGCGTGAGATTAGCTTGGGTCCCGTGAGCTTTTAATCTGTGTTGACTTTTTAGACAGCTTTTTTACAAGCGTATACAACTTAATAAGACTAAACATCCTGTGTCTCAAAGCGACGAGCGCAGTGTGCTACTGCGTATATCATCATCACTAGCGCTGCATTGTTATGGACGTATGACTTACCATCAGGTGAACATCCCGCTCTTCTCATCGTTTCGTTTAATAAAAAAAGTCACATCCTATTAACCCTGAACGGATTAAATATTTCCAGCGCCGTTTCATGTAGCGGAATCTCCTATCTTCGCTGAGAAGGAATCGAGTCACTTTGGGGGGTTCACCGTCCTGATATAAGTTCTTTGAGGTCATACTTTATTTATAGAGATAAATTTGTTTATCTATATAAAATGAATAAATTGAGAACAGTGATCTCCGACGTGAAGTACATACATATTTGTAATGGCGACGGTTTTTACATTCGCATCGTTACAACTCGCTGCATGGTCTGTATCACTGTATGAATGCGAACCACCTCTCGCTCCGCCAGTTTACGTGTATCTGTCACTATCTCGTTCAGCCAAATGGCAGTACAATTGGCGGCCGCAAATATTATTTCTCGCGTACTACTACATAATGTACCGTGCAAGAGTAGAGTTAATAACACGGAAAATATCATGTGCGCGGATTCCACGGTCTTCAATAGAATTGTCCGATAAATTCCGATAGGTGTTTACCGAATAAAGAAACTGTTACCAGTCGCAAGACTTGAAAAACGGAGAAATACCATCAATTTATTCTACATACATAGGAAATATCCAGAGATTCATTGATTCATCAGGAGATCTACGAAACTATTAGACGTAAACACTCAAATTTGGTACAGATATTGCCTCTGCCATTCAGAGGTCAGTTAAGAATGGATTTTACAACATTCCTTCTCCGAAGGGAATTGCAGGGGTGTTACATCCAGCAAAGCGGGGCGGAACAGTTATTTTTATTTACATACTGTAATAATGATATAATCTTTACTTTAATTAGGTTCTACTTCAGAAACTTCCACCAACCGAGCTAGAAATCCCCAATGTATGAAATGGGACAATGAAATTAATTTGTTCATCATTATTCTTCTTAATGTCAGGAGTATAATCTATGTGAGGAGTATGTATAGGAGTACTAGTCGAATAGCAGGGGTGGCGACAGCTACTCAAATATATTTGTTACAAATTCAAACATCATAATTGTATCTTGTATAGATCTATTCAAAATCGTACAAAAAATTTGCTTACAAATAAAACTGAAAATAAAAACCTTACAATCATAACCGGAAGTAGAAAATTAATGTAAAGCTTTTAAACTATCACAATCAACAGTTGTTCGACGTTTTGACGACGCTGGTTTCGAAAGCGGTCCTCACTGCATCTGCGGAGTGAAGTAATCTCAATGATACCGCCAGTGTCTTGTCCATTAAAGTTTTCATGTAGAAGATTTCTACAAGGTCAACCTTGGAGAAATCTCCTCAATTAACATGAGCTAAGGGATTAGTGGAAAAGAAGCTTATTCAACCAAACGACGAGACGAGCGGAACGTTCACCCGTAATAATGTGGCGCTAAGTAGGATGGTAAACACAGCATCACATTGCGGTCGTCAAATTGAGACATAGAATGTTAGTTAAGTCTCGTTATCCCAGTGACTTCACTAGCTACAACACCCTTCAAACAATAATACAGTACAGTTTGTCGGCTGCAATAGTAGGTACGGTGGTAGCTACCTAGATGGTCTCCGCTAACAAAGATCACCACCAGTAAAGCTTGAGAACAGGGTTCTTCAAAGAGCACGTTGGCGCTGAGTAAGCATCCTAACTGGCGCCTTATCAGACGTATTCTTACCACTGGAGGAACATACTTGAAATGTAGTTTAACATTATTTCTCTAGGAAGGATAACTTGTTCACCTTTGGCTTGTAACTGCTTAAAGGCGTGAATGGCGGGGAAATCTTCTTTCCCATCGTAAAGCGAGGACCTCTCTTTACTTCTCGTGGAGCAGGTAGAAGGTTCTTCCGGAATTACCTCGTCCACTCTCTAATCAGTAAGGAATATTTGATAAAACAGGTGTTGTTCGGTTGTGAATGTGTCATGTGTGAACATACGATTTGTAATATGCACGTTGCACTAATGTATTTTTATATACAAATTAGTTTGAAAGCCGCTGTCATCATCATCATCAGCCGATAGGAGTCCACTGCTGAACATAGGCTTCCCTCATAGATTTTCACATCGATCGGTCCCGCGTTGCTCGCATCCAAAGGCTTGTCGTGACTTTCACCAGATCGCAGCCGCTGTAGTTTTTGTAAAATATACTTTGCAATATATTGGGCCTTGACTTATGGAACTGAGACTTGGCCCCACATTAGAGGCCCTATAAAAAGACTCAAAGTCAACCAAAGGGCAATATACGGAATTTGTCTGCGCGATCGAATCAAAAATGATGGCTAGACTTAAGTGGCAGTGGGCAGGGCATATTGCTCGATGATCTGACGGTCGATCGGGAGTAAGGTTCCCCAGTGGCGGTCGCGTACCGGTAGACACAGTGGTGGTCGCTCCCCACCACAAGGTGGACCGACGATCTGGGGAAGGTCACGGGAAGTCGCTCGATGCGGCGGCACAGTATGGATCGGTGTGGATTTCTTTAGGGGAGGCCTATGTCCAGCAGTGGATGTCTATCTTTTTTTTTATCAAGCATTCTCTCAGTTTTATTGAGCTGGGGCCTATATTTTTTCTATTCTTCTATTCTTTACCATCTTTATTCTTTCCTAATTATACTCCTCTTTCTTCCTTTTTTTTCTTTCATTACATTTCTTGTTTTCGCATTTCAAGTCTCTATCATTCTCCATTCTAATTCCTTCTTGCATTCATTTCCCTTAAATGAGTAAGGCCAACCATCATTCTTCCTTTACAATTACAGTTTTCTTACTCTATGTTCTACTTTTTATATCACATTTTGTTTACATTCTATTTCCATCTTTATTCTTTATGCTTATTACATTCTTACAATTATTTATTTTCCTATTCTATCTTACACTTGTCTTTTAATTACCTTCCTACAGTACTCTAGGAATGCGATGCTACCCGCGCTTATCTTCTGATCTAGCGTCGCTTCACACTCGAAGCGTTCTTTTCCAAATACGGGGCAGCAGGCGATCACGTGCACCACGGCCTGGTCCACCGCCGGGTTATAGATGCACGGGGTCTCTCCTCGAGTTAAAACTATTGCAGGTACTTGGAGAATTCCCCGTGTCCCGTGAAAATCTGGACCAGAACCGTGTCCAGCTCAACACGACGGAGGCCGAGGCGGCGTAAGGGAAAATGATTCGCGTTTTTGAAGCCGTCATGCCTTACACGTAGCGTCTGTTCCATTCATCTGTGGACGTCTACCGGCGGATGATGATATATTGGGCTTGACAGGAGACTTTTGATGTTTGATTGAAGAAATAGGTGATACGATAGTACCTACTTGGGACAAGTAAGAGAGAGGTGTAAGCCATGATTTCTTACCGAAGTGTAAACTTCGTTCACATCCCCTTTATTGTTTATTAGCTTGAGGAACTCGAGACACCTTTCTTGCACCTCGTCCGTGTCCTCTGGCTGCGGGCTGAAGTCGATGACGACGTGGTGAGGCTGAAATGGTTCTCCGGTTCCTCTGCCCGTGTCGACGACAGGTATCGATAGTAACTGTACGATGCGATAGAAATACAATAGACCGATCGAATAATTTTCAGCTGGGAGCAGAAAATATAAGTGTGTACAATATCCAGGAAGAAGAAATTAGGTCATTATCTTTTCTTTTTTATTCAACTAAGCACAAGAATAGCGGGATCCTTACCTGATGGTGAATCATATGCTTCTCCATATTAATAAATCGCTAGTGAAAAGAATTTGACAGCACGTACTCAGTACTATTCTAGAAATATCTTTAGCTACACGTTTAACTCGCAAATTCTTCGACCATGAGTATCGCTTCTTTTAACCGTAAGTTTTTTTTTTATTCAAAGCAACGAGACGATTGGGACGTTCACATGATGGTAAATGATATGCCTGCCTATAACAACGTGGCGCTAGTTAAGATGACACAAGACACAACACCCTATTGAGCTCGTTACCTTGACACATAGGATATTCAGTCTCGTTACCCCAGTAATTTTACTAGCTACAGCGCCCTGCAGACAAACAGTAGTGTGGAAATACAGTAATGTTTGTACTGTACTGTTTGGCGGCAGAAACAGGAGCTGCGGTGGTACCTATGTAAGTTAATAATTTACAAATTAATGCAATATCAAAAATGGCTTAATTAATTCGACTAATGAAAATGATGTTTTTGCTTCCATTTTGTCAGTGCTTACTTGAGACTGCTTGCTGGTGGAGGGTTCCGAGGTATTAGTATAAGTTGAGGTCTCGGAGGACATGCTGGTTTCGCAGCACGGGCACACAGTCAACGTGAACCAGTCGGAGACCGCGCGGGCGTTCTTCCACAGCCTCACGATCCTGCAGGTCGCCGGCTGGAAAGTGTACGGCGTCACACTAATCATCAAACTTACGCTTGTCAAAAAAAATTCTCATGCTGTTCAAACAAATGTCCTTTCAAAGTTGACGGCCGTGCATAGATAATAAACGTGTTAGAAAACTATTGCGATTGTAGTTCATCTGTGGTGACATGTTTCTTTTTCCAATTATTAGGGCTTACCTAAGTCTTGGCATGTATGGGCACCACAACTCATAGAACTCAAGCCAACCTCACCTGCTCGTGGTGCACCCTGATAATCAACAGATGAGGCTCTGGCTCCCACTAACACGCATTGGACTAGCGTGGTGGGACATGGCCTAAATCCCTTCCATTACAAACAATGGTCCTTGTTGTCTATGCGGACTGTAAGGTAGCGGGAAACCGCTGGGTGCAAAAGCGCAGGACCGATCGATGTGGACATCTTTGGGTAATGTCTATGTCTAGCAGTGGGCGTCTATCGGCTGAGGATTAAAGTCTTCTAAGGTCTTTCGTAACATGCGGCACCATTATATCTTAAAAATTATACTGATGGTAGGTCTCTATTGGTGGAGTCTGTCTAGATAGCAGCTATCCACCACCATCACAGCACACCACCGCATCGCCTATTGCAGCCGGCAACAGTACTGTGCAAACATAACCGTGTTCCTGTTTGAAGAGTTGCAGTTTATTGGAGCTAGTGAAATTACTGGTGTAACGAAACTTATCATCACATATCTCGACTCGAGGCGACGAGCGCAATGTGATCCCAGTCAGTGTATAATATCCTAACTTGGTCACGTTATTATGACCAGGCGTATTTTTTACCATCAAGGTGTACGTTCTGTTCGTCTCTTCGATGAATAAAAAAAAAGTTGTTAATGGTGTAGCTCGTTTTTTGTAATGGAGAAGACTATGCTCGGAGTTTCTCTGTGCGATTGAATCGAAAAGAAACGTGGAGGTCCGCAGAAGAACTAAGGTCACCGACGTAGCCCAAAAGATTGCTAGACTTAAGTGGCAGTGAGCAGGGCACATTGCTTGAACGACCGACGGTCGATAGGGCAGTAAAGTCTTCGAGTGGCGCCTGCGTACTGGTAGACGTAGTGTTGAGAGGTGGACCTACGATCTGGTGAGAATTGCGGTAAATCACTGGATACAAGCAACGTGAGACCGATCGATGTGGAAATCTTTGGGAGAGGCCTATGTCCAGCAGTGGACATCTATCGGCGGATGATGATGATTGCAGTGTAGATCCTTTAATTTTTTAGTACTAAGTTTTTTCTTGTACCCAAAATTTTGAAGATTGTTATGAATTTGAGTACGTAATGGTCGATGCCGATTGGCTACAAATGTAATGTCGTCATTGCTTTCATATATGTCCTTAATAAATATACACAACATATACGCGTACTTCATTTTATAGGTTTGAAGTTCTATGTAGTGTGTGTGATTATTTGAGCGAAGAGTTCCGTACACACCCGTGTGTCACTTGTTCTTTCGCTTTCCGGATACGCAGACGTTGTCTATGGTTTTAGACTGTTTTACAAAACAAAAAAAAAACAGTCCAAAGGATACAAAATGCACGAGCACGTTTCACATTTAAAATTCCAGCGCGACACCGTGGGACTCCCTTTTTAAACAGTTCAAATATGTTAAAAATTTCTTCATTTCGCAACGTTTCCGTATGGAATATTAAGAACAAATCAACCAGAGTGTTTGTATGAAAAATTTAAATGGAGAGACCTACATGCAAGCGGTGGTCGATGTGTATGAGCCGTAAGCAGCATTTCACGAACGGCACAGCATCAGACTGCTGCAGTCAGAGGTAGTTACCATTACTTAGCCACTGAACTCTGGCATAATTTGCCTGCCCCTCTGAGAAACATTAAGTCTTCAAAATTATTCAAAAATCATTATAAGAACCATTTAATAAATTCAGAAAAATGTTGTTTTTAGCGGCGAAGTGGAGAATTTTCGTTTGTGATTAGTGCGCAGGCGAACCTATTCTGGACATGTGCACGACAGTACCCGCGAAACGATGTTATCTTTTCATAGCTATACATATATATGGTTTATCGGTATATGAGCTTTTGAAGTTACATTATATTTATGTCCCACCCCTTGCACACTCATTTGGTACAGCACAGCAGGAGCGTACTGCTGCTGAGTCGGAACAGCTTTCTACTCCCTAACTTTATAAGTTTTTTTATATTGTAAAGTTTTGTTGTGATTTAGTTAAATTTACTTAAGTTTCTATTTTAAAGTGTTATCTATGTTCGTATAGGTAGTTTGAATGAAGCCTTTTTGTTTCTATATATATATATATGTGTAATGAATAAGCCTTTGGATGTTTAAAAAGCTATTTTCCGCTTAAGACGAAAACAAAGTACTAACAGAGTGTAAAGGGTAAACGCTTCTGTGGATGTGGATCGCTTAACGCCCGATTACTCCTATTCATATTCCCCTAAAATTGTGAATGGTAATCCTGAACAAAATCCCAACGTCCTTTGTTCCTTCGGCGCAGGCATTTATTCTCTGTTTTAAAGCGCCTTTTTGTATCTGACGTGTCCCGAAGCGCTTCGCCGCTTAACTAACGCCACGTACAGACGATTCAGCTCTGTAGTCTCCGCCTGGTAAGAATAGGACTGAGGTAAGCACTGTCTGCTGTAGAAGGCGACAAAAAGGGTTTTCGGCTTCGTGGGCTTTGAAGGTGGGGGCTCTCATTGCCTTCTAAACGAGCCCGGAAATGAACAAGTACAAAGTGGTCTAGTGTTTGTCTTATTAATCCAAGTCGTACGCCCTTTCGGTGACGTGCTTTAGGCGTAGTGTCGGGAAGCATCGGTACATTCTGTGGGAGATCCCGAAGTCTCCCGCAACGCACTTAGGATAACCACCGCGAGTTTTATTAGGTAAAAATCCCACATAACATGGTCTTTCTCCCAGAAGCAGGGTATCTTTTTAGAAGATTTCCCCTTAGATAAAAAAAGTTTCTGTTGCGGAAGATCTTCTAAATAAGGATGGACGAGCACAATGTGGTGCAGTGTATATTATCCTAACTGGCGTCATGTCGTCATGGGCAGGCGTATTACTTAACCTCGGGTGAGCATCCCGCTTGTCTCGTCGCTTAGTTAAATAAAAAATATATGTTTATATATTTATCGCGAGCTATTTACCAATCGTATACATATTTGATTAATGTACAGAATTACTATGCGTAAATGAACAATAGACGCCATTTCGTAGTACTGCGACCGGGAGCGGCGCGGAGATACATCAACGCAGCTACATTTATCATTGCGTGTGACGGATCCAAATAACAAGCATTCCGTCGCATTTACCGCTGATAGGTCTCTGTTGCCGGAGACAGTCAAGGTACGTACCACCGAAGCGCCTATTGCGGTGGACAAAGAATAGTATGTAACCGTTACGGTGTTTCAGTTTGAAAGCGATGTAGCTAGTAAAACTACTGGGATACTTAGTCTCAACATCTTGTCTTAAGATGGCGAGTACAATATGGTGCAGTGTATACCATCTTTACTAGCGCCACGTCATGGGCGGGCCTGTTACTTAACAACAGGTCAATGTCCTGCTTGTCTCATAGCTTCTTAGAATAGAAAAACAAAATCTGCGATAGGTACCAGCTGTGGAACCTCAGGAGTATTTCTCCGATTCAAGGGTGAAGCAAATATGTCAACTCAACTTTCCTGTTAAATAAATTATGTATAGACAAATTTACTTTCTTCCTACCTTAAAATTAAACTATGCCTACACAGTGGTTATATTGACTATCAACTGGGGTGACTCTCGCATCACAATGGTCTGACCTGATTGTAGTAATATGTACTATATATTACTCTAACTTAACATAAATAATAATTTCATGCTTTTTTATCTACAAATATGAAAGTGACAAACATTGCTTATTCCGTAAAGCAAAAGTGGAGTCTGTTGTTCAGAATTCTTAAAATTAAATCCAAATATAGAGCAAAATAAAATATTATAAAAATTAAATAAAAATATTAAAGAATAACTACAAAACAAAAATAATTATCTGTTTACATATATAACATTAATCTGAAGTCATTTCGAGTAAAGAAATTAAAATTAATTTGTGTTCAAATTATATATAGTGCAATAGTAAGTAATATTTATTAAGAAATTCTTTAAGATACATTTTATAAATAGATGGTTGTGTGTTAGCTTTTATTTTACTTCTATACACAGCCATAATAAAACAGATTATTTATTAAGAGAAAAAAACAAAAAAAGTGAAATATTAATAATCTAGTTTTCATATAGCAGAATCAATATCTATCCTACAGTAAAGATGAGCAACTTTTTAATACTGTAGATGTAACAGACACTCAGAATATGAGAGCTCCTTGCTTTCAAGTGAAAAATCTTTGACTAATTCCACATTATGTCTAGAGTTGTTATTCGCCTCACATATAAAATATATGCAAACATGTTAATTGAGGTGAGTTTTTTATATCCGAGGCTAGATGTTCAAATTAGTCACTCATATAATAAAGAGAAACACCTACACTAGCACAAACAGTTTAAATGGATTAGTTAACACTATTACAGTAAAATAAAATTTTTATCAAGGCAATCATAGAAAAATATCTTTATTAAAAATTATATTGTCTAGGAGTTAATGACAATTTTAGTTATAAATTTTTGTTTAGTGACAAAATGTATATAGATACATTTTTAGGTGACACTGTAAGTTATAGAGCTTACAGTGTCACCTAAAAATCCATTCATCAGTGACTGAAAATTTGGTTCATGGATAAAATTACAATTTCCTACATATTAACATCTGTCTGATTTGTACTTAATTATGCTATAATCCTTGATAAGTCAATGAAAAAGTAGGTGTTACAGGTGTTGCTTTTATATTTTTAGTTAATTACTAAGGTCTCTACTTTATATTTTTTGTTGATTATTCTTAAAATTCTTAAAAATACAATACTGAATTGTAAATAATCAATTTAATAGATATACTATACTTTACCTTCACAGAAGGAGAGTATAAGAAAAATTTATTGCTCTTATTTTAGCATAATCACTAACATACTTAAAATTCTAATTTTCAATTTCTGTTAGTATAAAAATCCTCCAAAGAATTTAACTCTTTAATGGTGTAATATAAAATTTTTTCGAAGCCTTGGTAATGGAAGCGTCCATAAAACATTTTATTGTGCAGCATATATGGAAACCAATACCTATCGTCAGGCCACATGTTGTCAAATGGTATTGTGTCGCAGCTGAACCATTTCGGCATCATTTCTTCAGTCTCTGTGGGAATACCTTCATAGATAGTTGACGAGAAAACTCTTACATCCATCACCACTGAATCACCTTCGAATGTGAATTCTAATTGGCCGATGTTTTTCAAATCCTTCTTTTTAACGGACAAACAGGATTCCTCTTTCAATTCACGCACTGCAGCTTCTTTTATTGTTTCGCCGGGTTCTAATTTACCACCGAAACCATTCCACTTATTCTGACCGAATCCACGCTTCTTAAAACCTAAAAGTATTTGATCATTTTTGTGTACAAAAATTAAGGTGAACACTTTTTTCACACACATTTTAAACTGTAAAGTTTACTGTTATAATTTCTTAATAAAAACTGGCGGCTTTAATAATAGTAAACGTTGACAAAACGAAGTAAAAAATTTCGCTTGGCGCCCTTTTGCAATTCGTTCAGAAATTTTTATTGGTGTTAAAACTTAAATAAATGAAAAAATTATGGTCAATTAATATGATTATTTTTTCGGGTTAGAACAACAACATTAAATATAAATTTTACAACTTGTATATAATATTTTTCTATTTTTTATAACATCATGTATTTAATTTTGTACTGAATTGTATTTGTTTTTGTGTTGTATAATATATATAATATATTAGTACTAATTGTATTTGTGTTGTATAACCTTTAATCGAAATGTCAAACCAGACAAAGTTCATAATTAAAAAAAAATTGTCTTTAATTTTCTTCACCTGACAATAATTGAAACCCCCGTGGATGATAATGTGGTACTAGTTAGGTTGATATATACTTTACCACACTCGGCTCGTCGTCTTGAACATAAGTTGTTCAGTTTCGTCACTCCAATAATTTTACTCGCCTCGGCAACCTTCAACCCGCTGTGGATGCACCTATCTAAGCGGTCTCCGGCAGCAGAGACATACCACCAAATATTTATATTTAGTTATGTTTGTAATCATCTTAAAACAAATTAATTGCAGGTGTTTAGCACGTGCGAATAATTGTTTTCGCAATCTAGTACTCTTCACATAAGGCACATTTTATGACTCATTATTCAATTTTCTTGTCATAAGCCCGCCGGTAGGGGTGCTGTATGTCGTTTTACGACTTCGTAATATAATTTATTTTATCATTGCTTTATTATGATCCAGGTGCACTGAACTTGTATTAAAAAAAAATATTTTGTGTTTTTTAAGATGCTTTAATAAATAATTAAATAAAGATTTCTGTATAAAATATGAAAAGAAACATGCCGATAATATTTTTTGTCACTAATACATTAGTCGTTTTTAAAAAATTAAGCATAAATAGATTAACAATTTCGCTAAAGAGCTGGTAAACATGGAACATAAATTTCGAAACTTACGATAACAATATTTATTTATAATATCATATTAATTTAAATGTTTTCACTACCATATATTAAAAAGGCATCGATTAAAATGGAATTTAATCAATGAGGGATTGATCACGAGGCTTTTCACAAATAAATGGCGCGTTTAGTTCGCAAGTGAGGTCATCAAGATGGCCGTTTCTGAACATACCGCCGCAGTACCATCCTTTGCCTGAATAATCCGGCTGGCCATTATCGAACTTTGCGTAGCCCGCTTCCTCTATTGATTGTCCTAAATGAAAATTTAAATTTTAAATAGGCAAATACAAAATATTAAAAAAACGATAAGTAATTGCAGCCTTTGAATAAACAGCGGTTTCAAAGACGAATTAAATTTGAATTTATGCAGCGCTATATAATTGTATATATGATCTAAAGTAATTTATTACCTAAGTCCATTGTTGTATAAGCTTAAAGCAAAAACCATTATACTTTAAAATTTTTCATAATTTACATAGTAATATTTAGAAATGTAATTCCACAAAAATATCAAAAATTTATAAAAGTTACCATGAACTATTTTAAATTTTAGCATTATTATTAGAGGTTTATGTTTATGATCAGTTATAAAATTAAGCACCACATTTTGGCAAAGTCTATTATCAGGGTATGGTTCCTTTGAAAACATCTTTTTTAAACGCCAATATCTCTTTACTCGTATCTCGTTTTCAATCGATGTATTTATTGTTGTCAGAGCATAATTATCTTTAGTATCCCGTGTACGAACAAATAAAAAAATATACAATTTCTGTTACCTCTCAATTTGTTCTAGTAATATGTAATACAAACCGTGAATTGTTGTCCAAACGCGAGTCTCTCCCCAGTTGTGAAAACCTATGGAAGCGACATGCTTTATGAATCCTGTGATACTGGCATCAGAGTGCTTGTTGTACAGCTCCGAAAGCACTTTCGCCTCAAGTTCGCTGTTGATGATGGCCAGGTGGGCTCCTTCACCAGCGCATGCCATGAACGCACGCGGCCAGGGTCGGCCTACAGCGTGGAACTTGTAGCAACTGTTAGTTCTAACGTCTAGTTGGTAACCTGTAAGAGGATTGGTGCAAATAAATATATCATTATTACTATATGTATTCCTTTAGTGTCACCGATATGTTTCCCTTAATTTCCAAATAAAACCAATGATTTATAACAAGACATTTTCTTGAGAGAAAGCTACCACTAAATAGTAACAAAAAAAAATCATCGAGGGTATTACCTCAATGTTCCTGTAAAACCCAACAGAGATTTTATTTCATTCTTAATGTAGTTCAAGTTGATCTTACCATCATTAATAGAACCACACTCGTTTCCAGGACTGAGCGTTTTCCTGTAGCAGACATAAGGATAAACTTCTGTACACTTGACGTCGGCTACAGTCCCATTGTTCTCAAGGATGATGCAATGTTCTCCGTTTTCGTAATTGTTCGGTTCGTTAAGTGACCATTCGATGGGCATTTGTTCAAGCGGTATTCCTAAAATTTTTAAAAATTCTATACGATCACATAAAAAATTACAGAATCATATTGTAGCATATTTCTCGCTATTTTCGCGATTATTTGTTTATCTTGTAACTAGTTTAATTAAACTGACGTTATAATTATAAGTGCTTAAGTTGTTAAGATTGATTGTCGAAGAGAGTTTTCAAAACTGTCTGCACAGCTGCCTGTCATACAAAATTATAAACTAAACATTTAGAAACTACGGTTCTATCAAAATTAAGTTCCCTTTTAGGTGGTGAAAACATGACTTATAAGTTTCATTAAAAATTATTCATGTTTAAACTTGATAATTTATTCAATTCACCTTCAACTGAAAAATAGTCGCCATTTGAGAACGTGTCGTGTACGCCTGTGAATATTCCGCAAGGGAAGTGCTCCGAAACCACTCGACTCAGCCCGGATAGCAGTTGTTGATTTATTGGTGAAGCTAAAACGCCTCCTAGAAACAACATAATTATTATTATGTATTAGAAAAAAACCGTGTTGAGTTACATCCGTTATATTATTCAACGAAATACGTGGTAAGTAATACGTATCCTCATAAGAATGAGGCGTTAATGAGAAAGTTCACGTAGCGCCTTATACAGCTAATTTCTCTGAGACGTAATATTCAAATATATTTGTTTTTTATACGATGAAGCATAGAGATTCTCAGGATCTTCAAATGATGATAAGTGATGTATAAACAGTCCTGATCACGAGCAAGATAAATCTAACACCCCCTCCAACGGGTTCTCGCCTTGTCGTGGCGGAGGGGCTTAGTAACCGTGGTCCGGTACACGGTGAAGCCAAGTGGAACCCACCCGGCCGGCCCGCGGCGAAGGGCTGGCCGAAGCGGCCGCTCCAGGTTCGAGCACCGGTTGGGGTAACTGGAGCTCACCGGAACGGCCGGGGGCCGCAGGGGCGGCTGTGTGCTGCCCTAGCGGCCGGCTGCAGGGGCGGTTTCATACCGCCCCTCGCAGCCGAGGTGGGGTCGCGGAGGGAGTACCCTCTGCGGCCAACCGGTGTCGCACCGGCGATGCGGCGGCGGTGGGGCCGCGGGGGAAGAGGAGTGCCGGTATTGAGATGCGCCGCTCTCCCTATCCTCCGCGGCCGTTGACAGGTAGCGGCGGGCCTAACATTTCTCCGCCGCGGGGAGCCGGGAGAGGTTTTCTCCAGTGGCTCCCATGGCCTCTGGGCGACAGGTTCGGGGGAACCGGTCGCCCGCACACGCATGAGGTCGAGGAGGGGGCGCGCTGCATGTTCCGGCGCGCCCTGGAAAGGGAGGGTTCGTCCCTCCCTCCCGAGGTGGGGCTGCGCAAGCGGCCAGCGCCGGCAGGGTCGTGGTTGCGAGCGTAAGCGCTCCTGTGACCCTGCCATCAGGCGATGAGGTGCAACATTGTGGGGGTTTTAGTCGCTGCAAGTCCGACAAAACTCGTCCTTGCCCTCGCGAGGACAAGTATGCGTAAGCATTTCCCTCACGTAAAACAAAAAAAAAAAAAAAACTAATTGCTCAGTATAATTTTCTCGACTTTCGCAACATTTTCTTGGATGACTGACGTCGATGGACCTGGTGACGGCCGCAACGATGTACGTCTTCCGTGCTCGTTGTCCCTACTCCAAATGGAGAAGCCCACCTTGCGACAGTGGAGTACGGCGGAGCAGACTCTCCTAATGCTGCCTGCTTTAAAAAAAAAAAAAAAAGATAAATCTAACACCAGGTTACGAAAGCCTTACCTTCGAATTTACAGCGAAGACGCGCGTCGTTCCACAATGCCGGGACCTTATGAATTTTTATCCATCCTTTCATTTCAGGTACATATTTGTAATCAGATTGACTACATTCTATAAATGTAAAAACTTTATTAACATTAATTGCAATTACATTATAGATACACATTGATTTGTGATAATGATTCAATATAAACGAAAAACAGAATAAAAAAATAGGATTTGTAACATACCAATTGATAAGAAGATAAAAGATAAAATGAAAACTTGGTGTAGTAAATGTCGCATTGTATTCAAAGTCCTTATTTACACTTTCCAGTAGTCCTTCCGGAATGGTTCCGTCGTTGGAAAATCGGTTGGTTTAACTGGTGGGGATCAGTTTTATTTATTTCTAATGTGACCGCATTTATATCTAACTGTACCACAAAACCACATCTAGCATCCTGCCATAATGGATAAATTTATTTCGAGACCCTGGGAATTTATTGTTTTCCCATAAATTATCAATTAAAATAGGTTCACTGGTGTATACTTATGATGGAGACCTTTTCGGTAGTTGGTTAAATTACGGAAGTAAAATTTAGCTTCTCAAGTTCGTGCAGTATGGACGTTCTGACTGGCGCTTCATTACTGCCTTGAGTTTATATCATTTTATGTGATATTTTTACACTTTAACGAGGATTTATCTTAACAAGAATATAAAATAAAATTCAATAATACTAAATAAACCTGTAGACAAAATAATTTTATTGCCTCCCTCATTAATAATAATTTACTACAATAAAAGAGGAGTACATTTAAAGGATTTGAATTATATTAAAATCGATAACTTGATAGAGTTTGGGTTATTCTCTATTAGTAATCGTAATCATTAATAAGAAGACTGTCAGTCTCCTTCTCGCAGATGAATGGTGCGTTTCTATAACACCAGATGTCGTTTAGCTTGCCACTTCTGAAGATGCTACCGCAGTACTCGCCATTGGGTGCATTGTCCGGCTGCCCGTTCTCGAATGTTGTATAGCCGGTTTCTTGGATCGATTGTCCTGGGAAATGAAAAATCCAAAGTATGTTCCTTTTATTTATATGTTGGTGTAGGAATTCCTGCTGGAGACTATCTAGGTTGTAGTGTGAACTTACTGCAGCGCTCCGGCTTACCGAATAGTGTGAATAGCAAAATGACTGGAATACTGAGATTGCAGGTGACAAGCACAATGTGGTACTGAGCAAATATTTTAAAGAGCAAATAATAGTTAAGAGCTTATTTCATACAATCTGGTGAAAGCCATACCAAAGTTGACCAGTAGCTTGTGAATTAAGAACAATTAGGAGAAGGTAAAAACCATGACTACATTAATTTCAAAAAGTTTGAATTATTTAACTTATTGCTATGGTTACAGCCTACCGTACATGATCCGCTCAAGATATTTTAATCGCGATGCCTTAATGTGAAATAATGGCACAAGCCTATTTGCCACACGTTTCTTAACCTTGAGCCCTATTAGTTAACACTTATTCTTATTAGTAGTTTAAACTAACCATGTATAGTTGTCCACACACGCCTCTCGTTCCAATCGTGGAAACCTATCCCCGCTATATCCTTGATATCACCAGTTACCATCGAATTGGGATATCTGGCTAAAAAATCTTTTAACACTGTGGCTTCGACGTCACCGTTGATAATAGCGAGGTACCCTCCTTCGGCAGCACAGGTCATGAAGGCTCTGGACCACGGTCTACCGACGTAGTGAACTTTATAACATTTTCCTGTCCTCGAATCCAATTGATAACCTGTAACAAGTGGTATGGCCCCTTAGACACTAGGTAATCTTTTTTTTATGCTATTAAAGCTACGTGTGATATAAAATCGACATGGATGGTATCGCTGACAATGAAGTTGACGTCTACATCGTCTTATTGGTTTATTAGTTACTCACTTGCATCTATGGTACCGCATTCAGTGTGCACGATTGGGCCAGTCTTTTTCTTGTAACACGTATAAGGATAAACTTGAGTACATTTAACATCTTTGGTGCCGTTCGATGAAATCATTAGACATTCCTCGCTGTTCCCGAAATTGTCAGGCTCGCCTGGCGCCCACTTAATAGGCATTCTGCCTAGCGGAATTCCTGAAATTCCAGTTAAAATGTGGATACAAATTAGGTATATTTTTTTAAAAAAAATAATACATTGCGTTCATTTCATACCATCGACTGAAAAGTAATCTCCCTTGGAGAAGGTCGCGTGTACGCCGGTGAATATACCACCAGGAAAGTGTCCACTTACTATGGCCTCTAGGATAGTGCCCATGCGGGCGTTAGTGGATGACGCGAGTATGGCCCCTGCACATAGTACACGAAAAGATTATTAAGTTTTAAATAAAATATATTAGATATAAGTTATAAATGTCTAGTTATAAAAAAATATTTATTTAATGTATTAAAAAATATATAAAACAAGTCACTTTTTCACTTGGTTACTTGTTACTGTCGGAATCGGCGCGATCACTCTTCCAATCAGTACACGAGCTCGGCTTTAGAAGGGGCAAATAAAATAGTGGGGGAAATACTGCCTGGTACGATGATCGCCCCGTTCCCGACAGTCTGTTGGCGGCGATTGAAGTGGAAGGATATCCTACAAAAAACGTTTTTTTTTTTTTGTAAAACAAGTAAGTGTTATTTAGTGTAATCATTATAAAATGTGAGTACTATCCGAACAGTTTTATTATTTTAAATTATTAATCTATGCTATACACACACACGTGTAATCCAGGCCAAGTAATATAAAGTCGCAGGCTGAATAATAATAAGGCCGAAGGAGTATTAAAGTTTGTTCCAACAGTTATTTATGGAGTTAATGTCGAATTGTTATGTAATATTATCGTTTAAAAAAATCTTGAAAATGTGCAAGTTACACAGTTTTATAATACATTAATAGATGGAGCGTTGTAGGAGTCTAAGCGTATTGAACATTATATATTTCGTCGATAGATGGCATATTTAATGAAAATATATTTTCGTTTTTAATGCTATTTACCACATAATTTTAAAGGATTCTCAGTAAAAGGCTCGGGTCTACTTCAGTTAATACGTCTTCACAAATTGATATTGATTGACTAATGATTATACCTTCCAGCTGGCACCGCAGCCGCGCCTCGTGCCAGGTTGCTGGCACTCGGTGCACTTTAAGCCAGCCGTCAACTTGCTGATAATACTTGTAGTCGTAACGGTATTCCCTACATTCTGTTATAAAGGTTTTTAATTAACAAATTATTAAAACATCAAAAACACAATTTGTAGTAACGCAGAGTTCTAACTCTCTTAAATAGGAACAAAGCGATTTTTACATATTTCTCAGCGACAGAAATATATGTTCCAGAAATTAGAACTTTCGCACTCTTTATCTGAAAGTTATCATCACTATTTGTAACCTTAAATTCAACAAAGTGTTGAACCCTATCTCCGAATTATTTATTATACAAAACACACAAAGAGACATCAATCAAAATCTGAACTCCTACTTTCTTATTTTTTTTTATTCAAGCAACGAGATGAGTGGGACGTGCACCTGATAGTGAGTGAAAGGCCTGCCCATAATAATGTGGCGCGGGTTAGGATTATATTTGGGATTATATTGCGCTCGTCACCTGAGACATAAGATGTTTAATCTCGTTACCCCAGTAATTACACTAGCTGCAGCGGCCTTTTAATCGGAACACAGTACTGTTATGCAGCAGAAATAGGCGCTGTAAATGTGCTAAATAAAAATTATTAAACTTCTAGATGAAGACGGACCATGTGGCAAGGATAATTAGAATAAAAGCCACATCACAATAGCCTTTGTCGTATAGTTTTGTATGAATGTTTCTAAATTTGTTTAGAATACTAAAAGGTAAAGGTACCTATTGTACGTACCCTTAATGAAGGATAGGAATATAATATATATTTTATTTTCTTTCAATGTTATAAGGTTACATGCAATGGTCATTACAAATCTAAATACCGTGTTAATAATCTTGGGCTGTAAAGTTTGGTATCGTGATTCCGTTAATTTAACGCAGTCTAGTACATAAAAAAAATTACCATTATAATAACTGTTAACATCAAACTAAATGATTGAGATTCAATTAAAAAATTTACACAATACGAGTAAACTAATAAAGAGCATCTTAATTAGTACTCACCATAGCTTGAGATACAAAGCAGGATTTGTATAACAAAATAGACGTTTTTAAACATTTTGATCGCTTAGTTTTATGAATACAGGCTTTGTGTATTTTCAGATACAGTAAACTATATTTTGAAGGGCGTGGTCTCTACAAACGTACATTTCATGACAAATTAAACAGATTGTCGTTTTGTATTAACAGGATGCAGCGCGTTTATCTAAGGACCTAACGCCAGCTGGAGTACGAGCGGTAATATTAACAATAATATTTCATTATTACGAGGTATGAACCAATATAATGATTTTTTTCTGTTTATAGTTTTACCATAAACATATACAACATAATATTGATGGGATATGGAACAAATACCATTTATTTTTGGTTACGAGGGAGGAATAGGAATTATTTTTCTTTTCTAAGATACTCTTAGAAAAGAAAAATAATTCCAAAATTCTTCGGAGAGGCTCCGCGATCTCTTACAGAACGTACCAGTGCCCCTCTACACATTGTGTTACACGTCTCGGAGGAGGAGCCTAACTCCCCTAAGCATCATCGCTGAGCCATACATAGTCCCACGCAGTTTCGCTTGATGAGCGATAAGGGCCCCCACTCTCTAGACCCACGGGACTCCTAGACCCTTTTGGTCGCCTTCTTCGACAGGCAGGGCTCGCCTTAGTCGTATTTTTACTAGCCCGACACTGCAGGGCTATGGAAGAAATACCTAGTGTATCGTAACACGTGTAACGTGACAGGTGAGAATAATTCCATAGAGTTACCGTTACAGGCATACTGCGTTCACGCAATTAAAGAAAATTTAGATTTACTTAACTCATTGAAGTGAAAGCCTTCTGCTATAAGGAAGCACAAGAATAAGAAATTTTGAAATCTTCTGGCCAGTTACCATATTTGTAGAGTCCATTTGCCTCAATAATATCATTACTGTTTACTGAGTGATAGATATGGGAGCCTATTATATAGACCGAATATTTAGACTTATTTTAGGGTAACTTATTTTAAGTATTGTGAAATATCACACTACTTTAATTACAACTGTAAGCACGAAGTTGAGAACACATTTTTTGGTTACTCCTAGCCGTATACGATTGCAGTTATAGGAAATCAATGAATAAATTTAATTTTGTATTGTAGTGTATGAATCTCATAGTAAATAAGTCGTTTCATTTAAAACAAGGGCATTATTGTATTACTATTATTATTTTTTAATATTTTAATGAAATTAAAGGAAACTTTTGTGTTCAACGGCATCCAATGTGTTTGTGTAACGAATCATAAGTTTCATTTCCGCGATCAGGAAAAAACAAAGATTATACAGTAAATCGTTTCCGGCGATTTCGCAATTGTTCATATTGTTTATTTTAGTATGTAGAAATTTTAATATAATATATATAGCTATGCCTCTTATTCCCAACTAAGTTTTGGTTTCCTTGTGGTATTAGACTGGTAATGTGGCTTCATGGTTATATTCTACTTTTGTTAGTATCTAAAGATTGCTATGGCGTTTGAGTTATCAGCTATGTTTTGTTAATTTAGGAGTAAACATTTTTTTTTCACCAATACAACGAATTTCATAAATGTCTATAGTTGCGTGATATAAATAAAATAACTAAATAGACTTCTAATGTTCCCACTGCTGAGACATTCGCTTACAAGGAGAGAGGTTATTTATCCGCCATCTTGGACGCATCTGTCACAAGTCTTCGGAAGTTTTCCTTTACATTAAATACATTAGATTGAATCCTTGTTTCTTTGATCCGAAGTGCCAGTGATTATTTTAAGCTTTATACCTTAACTACCGTCACTTCTCTATGAGATAATATATTTCTACAGCACCACAGTGCGCTCGTTGCTCTTTGATATATGATGTCCCGACGCCCCAGTAATTTAATGAGCTGGAAAACAATAAAGTTTGCAAATTACTGTGTGGTGGTGCTGTCTAAGATAACGGAGATATTTACTTTTATACTTTATGACTATGAGTTTGTACTTTAAAACAAGAAGTCTTTTACAAAATGAAAAAGTAAACCAAAGGGATTGACATTATTTGAAAAGGTATTCAAATGATGCAAAGGGTTGTTTTTTATATATAAAAGGGCAAAGGTTTGTAGTTCACATGGCATTAAATATTCTTTGAGGCTTTATAGGAACCATCTACTTTGACTCGTGTCAAGCGCTACTCTAAATGCTCTGTCCCTTGGGATAGAAGTCCATTCCGGCGATATATTTAGATACATCATAAACACGCTCAGCATCTCTGTGAACATCTTAATATTGGGCTAAAGTGCAATAATGACCTCGCATAATAGGAAGTCTTGTCGCTTTAATTGTCTTTGATATGCAGCCGATTGCTGTTTGCCTTGTAACAGAGACGTCATCGATTCGATTCCAAATGAAAAATTGCAATGAAAATTACGTTCATCGGTCTTGGGCATTACATTGTCCATAACAGCCAATTTACGTTCCCACTGCTGGGGCACAGGCCTATCCTCAATATGAGACAGATGGGCCATAGTCACCACGCGGGCCCAATGCGGATTGGTGACTTCACCCACACCTTACAATAAATTCTAATTCATGTGCAGGTTTCCTCGCGATGTTTCCCTTCACCGTTTGTATTTCGCTGTTGTTGCTAAAGTTCACAAATGTACATAACTTAAATGTTAAAGTCATTGGCACATGCCGAGATTCGAAGCCACGACCTTCGGAATGAAGGCCGCACGCTCTAACCATCAGGCCAGCGAGCTACTTTATTAACTGTTTGTCCATGTAATTTCATCATCTTCACTTCAAAGTATTTTGGATAAAACTGTTTGATTGCTTAGATGTACTCTGGTAACAGAAACCTGCAAATATTTAGTAAGGCTTACGTCAAGGAAATCGTGGAGGCAATATTTACAAGAAAAAGGACTAAAGTAAACACTTAAATCTTCGTAGTATACAAAAATTTATATAATTTCTGCATCGGATCGTTACGATTGATATTCTTTTAAAACATTTAAACTAAAACCTTTAAGTTTAACATAAATTTAAGTTTACCGTAGCTATAATCGAGGAGAGGGAGAGAAGGAATAATAAAGTAGGTTTTGAGTCACTTTTGATAAACAAAAAAACCTCATTCCAACAAATCAGTGCCACACTTAATGATTTTAGAGAAAGCTAAGATGATACAGACACATAAAACGACACATAGATACTCGATTTAGATAAATATATATATATATATATATATAAGAATGAGACCAAAAGTGATAATCTTGTAATTGCAACTTTTTTAGAGTACAATTTGAACGTTGGCAGTCGGCATCACTTGTTGAGGCTTTTCGCAGATGAATGGTGCTGTCAGGTCGCATGCCATGTCGTCGAAGAGTCCAGTCCTGTAAATGGCGCCGCAGTAGGGCCCGCTTCTATTGTCATCCGGTTGTCCGGGCTCGAAGGTCGAGTAACCCGCTTCTTGGATTGTTTGTCCTTTAATAGAAACATGGTCTACATGAATGTTCATTAAAGGACCGCAGTGTCAATAGGTAATGAGATCTTTGGGGGAAGATCCAATGCTGTTTAGAAATTTATCTGTCGATGATTATGTTAAATAAATATCCTTGCATTCATTTTAAAGGAGTAGTAATTTCTAGGATTGTTTTTATTAACACTCATCGAGACAAGTAAAACGTTATCCTGTTGGAAGGTGATAACTTCTTTAGTCTTTAACTGAAGCATTAATAAGGTTAAACTGGATGACATTGCTTTTAGCGATACGTTGCCATCGTGCTTTTTACGTTATATATATATATATATATATATATATATATATATATATATATATATATATATATATATATGTTTATTTTTTTTGTCAATTGTTTTATTTTTATTTGGAGTGAGATAGTTTAGTTCTATTCTATTCTAGTTAGGATATCTACACGTCCTATATTATCGCTTGCTCTGATATAAATGATAGTCTCGGCTCAATAACTTAACTGCTGATGTAGAAGCTGCAATTTTACTTACTCAGATTGTCCTGGAATAAAGACATTTAACCAGTAAAGCTATATGAAGCGTTATAATATTAACCGTGAATGGTGGTCCACACTCGAAACTCTCCCCAGTTATGGAAACCTATGGAGGCTATATGCGTTATGGGGGCGGCTATTTCTGAATCTGGGTGTTTCGCGAACAGCTCGGAAATAACTTTGGCCTCTAGGTCGCTGTTGATGATGGCCAGGTGAGCTTGTTCCGCGGCGCAGGCCATAAAAGCCCGCGGCCACGTGCGACCTACAGTGTGTAATTTATAG
Source organism: Ornithoptera alexandrae (assembly GCA_029030555.1). Taxonomy (NCBI): domain Eukaryota; kingdom Metazoa; phylum Arthropoda; class Insecta; order Lepidoptera; family Papilionidae; genus Ornithoptera; species Ornithoptera alexandrae. Next base: position 11,537,010 of record JARDVY010000303.1, on the reverse strand, counting down.
CAGCTCCCGGTCCTTTCGTCTAAGGTGTAACCTGAATGGAAATAATTTTAATTTTATCATTTGTATTGACCACAAGTTAATATGATGTTCAGTAACAAAGACGTCAATGATAGTGAAGTGTACTCTGGCTTTCATATATTGACAGACCAAACTCGACCACTGTGTTATAGTAACAAATTTATATTAAGATAGGCTAGTTTAAAAAACTCTATCGTCACCTGAACTCGACTACTTCTGTCCCGGATATATACAGAGGCCTTCTGTGTTAGCTGCTGCGCCAAACTGCAGTTAATTTTTTATATATATATGCCATAATTGCAAAAGATAACAAGTAAAAACGTGAACAGCAAAACTCGTGAGCATCATGAGCGTTCGTGACTTTAAACATCGCTGTTGCTGAAGAATACGACATTTAAATTAAATGTTGCTAAAGACAAATTGAATATTTGATATAGATTGTCACAGTGGATGAATGAATTGTACTTTGGGAATCGGTGTCTAAGAAAACTTCACTCCTTAGTATAAATGTTACAATGCTTACATACCAGAGTCGCCGTATCCACAGTTGTCTGGATTCCAATTCGGATTTGGAGCTCCTGGTTTGAAACAGACGTAGGGGTGGACCTGGTTGCACTTCACGTCTGCTGTAGTACCGTTGCTCTGAAGAATCACGCATTCTTCACTGTTCTCGTCATTGTCTGGTTCGTTGGGTGACCATTTGACTGGCATATGACCGAGGGGTATACCTTCAATTGTTTTAGTTTACTTAACGTTCGAGTTTAAAATAACAATAATACAACTATCCAACGAATTCCATTACACGGTTAATTTCTTAGGTTCTCAAAAGTTTTCAATTTTCTTTACTTTTATTTTATACGTGTGACGAGACGAGTTAATTGTAAGTGACCATCTTCTCTTTATATGTATCAGAACATTTCGTGTATGATGGGATCCAGTTAAATATCAAAGGAAAAATGGTTTATGTTTGAAATCTTTAGTTAGCAAAGTTTCGCTTCGTCTTGTATTAGACGTAAAATCGTATTACTAACCTCAATAGTTCTTGGAAGCGGGAGAGGGACTAACAGAAGTATTTTATTAATTAATTATGTTGTATAGAATGAAAAGAAAGGTAGTAAGGTTTCTGATCTGCACAACTAACCTTCAACTGAATAATAATCCCCTTTCGAGAATGTCGCGTGGATGCCGGTGTAGATGCCCGTAGGAAACCTGTTTTGTACAATTTTCTTCAACTCTTTATAAAGTTGTCTGTTCACCGGCGAAGCCAGGACTCCACCTGCGAGGCAAAGTGAATGTTGAACTGGAATGTAAACCGTCATTTATAAACCCTTACAAGTCTATATTGAAAAAGGCCATTTTGCAACGGCTATTTCTACTTTCAAGGAATAAAGTGCAAACATAACTTCAGGCGGATCCCAAATCCGGTTGCCACCTTGTTTAAATAAATTAATCTGGCCCATGGAGGTTAGAGTATATGAGATCCGTTCTTATGTTTGGAACTTAATGATTGGTGTTTATTACCGCTGCATAGTTAGTTTTACCTTCGAGTTTGCATCGCAGCCGCGCGTCTTGCCAAATCGCCGGGATCTGGTGTATTTTTATCGACCCCAACAATTCCGGATTAAAATTGTAATTGAAAACGTCACATTCTGCAAAAAATCCACTTAAAATTAATCTTTTATCTCATAATTAAATATAAAATATATTTTAATATCGTTTATAATATTACAATTTGATTTTGAAAGGATCCAAAGTAACCGGTGCTGTTGTATTTGATAATGGTGTATATGGTGAGAATATTAACGTAACTCAAATATCGAAAACAGGATCTTCAAAACATTTGTTATCAACAATTGAAACAGATTTTATACAGTAATAATTAATGTAGTTTAACTATTTACAGGAAATGCAATATTTTAATGCTTCTCCATTCTGCAGATTATTAAGCTGATGAGTTTTTGTTATAAAAAACTTTGTCTCCACTCTTCACTGTTTCTTTAAAGTGTTTAAAAGAGAAGGAAAAGAAAATAATGTTCTGTTAAAGATTGAAAGCTTTAAGTAGCATTGGGTAGGAAATTGCTTTAAGGACTGTTAGCCGATTGATTGGTAACGTCTTCGAGTGGCAGCCACGTCTCAGTAGACGCAGCGCTGGAAAACCTTTCATAAGGTGGGCTGATTAGCATGAGGATCCTTAAAAGAGGCCTATACTTATCAGTGGCTGTCTGATGTTGATGACTGATAAATATATTTAATGTTTTAATGATTATAAATTAATCTCACTTACCGCAGCATCCGATAAATAATGACAAGACAATACCACCTAAGAGTTTGCCCAACATTTTGCAGCGTTTGGATTTCAACGACTGGTGGTATTTGCGAAACTAAGTTGAGTACATTGTATTGAAGTGCGAAGTCGTTTACATTTCAGATAATTGGATGAACAATTGCAAAACAGGATGCGCTCTTATCTAAAAGCCATGTACCAATATGGGTGGTATACTTTAAATTAATATAGTGCGATTGAAAAAAACATAAAACTTAATCGAACTCTTGTTCTTGATAGTACCGTTCTATACCTTGACGCTATTCGTAATCAACATCATCATCATTATCAGCCTTTGTTTATCCACTGCTGGATATAGGCCTTCCCCAATGTCTTCCACCAAATGCGATCCTCAGCTTGTCGCATCCACCCACTTCGGATTGCCGTGATGATGTCGTCGGTCGTTTCTCCCCCATCTGCCGTCACTGATACCACAGACATGGCTGGCCCATTGCTACTTCAATTTGCAGATTTTGAGAGTTACTTTGACAGCTTCAGCTCTTCGTCGTATTTCTTTATTCCGCATTTTGTCCCTTAGATAAATGCCAAGCATAGCTCCCTCCATAGCTCGCTGTGACTTTGAATCGATACACCAGCTGGATGGTCAGGTGCCATGTCTCTGCGCCGTAAGTAAAGGTGGAGGGGGAGAGGGACGCACAGGTTAAAGACTCGCAATATTTTTTTATTTTGTTCAGGCACAAAAGTATTAATTAAAGTACGTACAAAAACATTACACATATTATATATAGTACTTAAGAATTTGGTATAAGTTTAATTATATCTTATTGGTATCCTAGATATGTTGGTGATGGGTAAAGTAAAGGGAGAAAAATCGATGGTGTTTTTGGGCCGACACTATAAGGAATTTATGTAATTTTTCATCATGTGATATATATTAAAACGTTGTTTTATACTATATTAAAAAGTTTTTTCGTGATTATGGACTGGCATATCTGGAGTGTCCGAATTGTTCCGCCAAACCAGGGACAGAAAGAATTGTACCACGCTCATCGCCAACCTTCGCTAGTTGGAGAGGCATTTTAAGAAGATAAAGAAAATAGGTACATTAATATATTGCATATATTGTATGAATTTAACCATAATGATCATCATCATCAGCAGATAGACATCCACAGCTGGACATAGCCCACGGTCAAAGATATCTCCACATCAGTCGGTTCTGCATTGCTCGCATCCGGCGGATTGGCGCTATGCTCACCAGCTCGACCGTCAATGCAGTCAGCATTACCCGGGTCTAGGTTCCGTCATTTGTTGGGGTTCATATGAGGGATCCGGGCCATTTCCTACCACGCTGGCCCAATGCGGGTTAGTGCGAGCCAGAGCCTCGTTTGTTGATTAGCAGGGTGCACCACGAACAGGTGAGATTGACCTGGGTCCCGTGTCTTGTTGTGCGGGATCCCTTACACCCCTACTATAATAATATCTCTTTACAGTCGCTTCGTATATTTCTGTTATGTGGACGTGATGCATGAAAAATGTTTCAGATAAGCTCCCACATAACGCCAGTTCTGTAAATAATCATTGCATATAATGGATCATACATAATCCGTGATGGATTATCACAATAACGGAAGCGAAACATCACCTCTCATATTGGCACCTGTCAATTATCGCACCTGTTCTGTTGATTGAGGATATTAGAAATACCACTTAGGTAATCCTTGATTGCTAAAGATGACGACTAAAAATTCTTCGGCTTCTTGAGCTTTGAAAGTGCTAGTCCTGGAGATCGTTTGGGTAAGTACCCTCGCAGCATTTACTTCTGCCGACAAACAGTACTGAACAAGCATAACTGTGTTCCGGATTTAAGGGAGTTGCAGCTAGTGAAATTACTGGGGTAAAGAGATTTAATATCCTATCTCAAGGCGACGAGCGCAATATGATGTTGTGTATATCATCTTAACTAGTACCACGTTGTTATGGGCAGGCTTATCACTTACTATCAGGTAAACTTTCTGTTCGTCTTGTCGCTTCATTAAATGTAAAAAAAGTTTTTTTTTAATTTAACGATGTCTGGAGTTGATGACAAATACGAGTGTGTGTGAGTGACAATACTGGACATGCGTCTAGTGGACTGGTGATAACCAAATTCCTAGACGTAAATAAAATATAACATATGTATGGATTTATCATAAAATTTATTCGTATATTTACGTAATTTATTAGAAAACAAGTTTGAAAATAAGAGGCTAAATATACTTTTATATAATTTTTCTTAAAAACGGAGTTAATTAGCGATGTCCGCTCTTACTAACGGGATACTTTACAAGTACTCGTTATCATTTGTTCGGTGCTTTTTTTATAAGGAAGTAGATAAGTCTATGATAATATTTGTAAATGTAGTCAAGAATCTGATTATAATAAATTGTATAAAAATACAGTTTCCCAAAGTTTTGCTCGAATCTGTTAATAATATTAGAAGATATCAAAAACTAGGTAGTTTAAGTAGACAACTAGACCAACCCCGGCAACCTTCACTAGTTGGAGGGGCACTTTAGGAAGAAGAAGAATGTAATACAACTAAGCTTTTTGCTTGAGGTACAGATGGACTACGGCTACCATTTTGTTAACGAAAATGGCGGTAAGGCTCTAGCAGCTACGATTATATTGTATTTCCGCCGCAGTGACAATATTGCCGTGTTACGGTGGCCAACATAGGAGAGCTAGAGTATTTCGAGCCAACACTTTTCACCACATCAGTCGGTTTTGACCGTACCAATTCCACAAGGTCACCGACATAGTACAAAATATTGCTAATTTCAAATGACAATAGGTAGGATACATCGCTCGAAGGACTGACGGCCGATGGGGCAGGAAAACGCAGTGTTGGCAGGCCTCTGACTAGGTGGTCCGCCGATCTGGTGAAGGGCTGGATTGATGGAGATGGAGATCTTTGAGGTAGGCCAGCTGTGGACGACTGTCGGCTGATAATGACAGTGATGATGATGACTTTTCACCTTATTCAGTCCCATTGTCATTTAATATAATTTGAAATTGAGGTAAATTTTTTGCCTGTCGTCAATAAAAAATACTTGGAAATAGTAATATGTCGGATCGAAGCATCGACTCGGTAACTTGCTGGTACTTAACCATTTGGCCATTGGCGCTCACATGTTTATTTTGTATAGGTACATAAACTCATGAGTCAACTCCGGTCGTTCCTCGCGAACTTCACTACTAAATTGAAGAACCGTTTTACAAAAAGGCACCGTAATAGCTTTTAAAATATGCAGACGCCATCTTGCCGTCGCCATTTTGTATTATACACTGAATGTGGCATTCGTGAAAGCATTCTTGTAAGAGGTATAATTTTAGTTTTTGCTATTTAGCTCCCAAATTACTTTTTAGTTTGCCTAACTTTTAGTTTAGGTTGTAAAAATGCGATCCTGTTAAATACCTTAAGCACTAAATATGTTGTGATTCGTTAATCAAAATAGTCATTTTACATAAAATAAACTTTAGAGAGGTACGTTAGTGGCTAGTAGTTAGTGTTATATTTGTTGTTAAGTTGTATGCTTCACATTATTTATTATAATCATTCTTTAAACCATTTCATGTGTGTATTGTAATATTTCATTCTTTCGTTAGTTTCATACGACCTAACATACTGTTAAGTAACTATGAGGTCGGAGACGGAGAAGTGCCATCCTTTGGAATACTTCATCTTTGATATATTGACTACTAGAACATATCAATACTGACGGTAGATTTATAAAACGAGTGCAACAGGCTAGCCGGTCAGGCGTTCCTGAAAAAATCCTCTCGGCATCAAAACTCCGTAACATGTGACCTTAGCATCGTACTAGTATCTTCTTACTATAAACCAAGTGGTTTGCTAATGCGCCACAACTCAAGTAAACTATTTTCTATTTCCGTAATTTAAAACTGATTACTTTAAATAAAAACGTGTCTAGTATACCATGATCTATAAGACTTCTACATTGATAAGAGTACACTGATACAAACTCACTACTTGGCATCCTGCGTGCCAGAGAGAAAGTGATTATTATAAGACAGTAAAGCGACAACTATTCCAGTATCTGCGTTGGCAATAATTATTAGAAATTATATCCTGCATAAGTACGAGTACCTCTATGCAATCTTCACCAGGTCAGGTCATTGGTTCACCAGGCAAGAAAGATAGTCTTTATACAAAGATCTTGGATATTCGATGCGTGCAGGTGGCATCGAACCAGTTGTGTTGGAAAAAAACTTGCTGGCTCCTTCAGATTCAGGTTATTTATTTAATCTAATAAAAGCCCTGTCTAATAAAGAGAAAAAAATAATAATATCTTCACGCTACTGTTTAATGACAAAAATTGGTGCTGTCTAATCGAGCTACAAGGAAAAAACCTAATAACAATTCTATTGAACAAATCAACTTGATTATAATTGTTCTAAAATAACTAGAAAAAATTTAACCTCGTAATACAAGTAACTGTCTACTAGTAAGAGGTGTACCCCATTAACATTTCAGGTGAAAGTCGTTTCCCATTGTGCAAGATTTCTACGGTTAGCTTTACGACAAAAGATACCCGGAGTCGAGAGCAACAATACTCCTTCATCAAATGTTGAAACGGAACCGGATGTAGCAGAAACATTTTATATGAATTTCAGCAGACGATCGTATTCATGAAGCTTAAATTTAAAGAATTAATTAAACAGCGAGCTAACTAAATATTTCTCTGAAACATTTAGACGAAAGTTATTATAAAACTTCATTCCATCGACAATAGAACTCGCCGAATATTTGTCTACGATCTATGGACGAGGCTGACGATGGCAGTCTCTCCTATATTGAACACAACCATAACATAGAATCCAATTCTACCAGCACCTTAATTCAATCATATGAACCTTCAGAAAAGCATCCTAATTATTACATGTCTTTTGCCAAATCTCATTTGAGTAGTAATATTACTGACTTCTCCACACTTTCGTTTCTTACCCGGTGAGAGAAGAAGATCTGAAGGTTCTTGGTTATGGTACTCATCTTATTCCTGAATTTTCATGACCATTTATATCCAGTGGCGACTCCAGCACGGGATCGTTAACTGGTTATAACTACTGTCTTGTTATCTAGCAATTTTTAATAATTCGTAATTTAGCTCAGTTTTAAATCAGCCTCTGTAATTAGTAGGATTTCTAAATACATCTTTGATAAACTGTATCCCTCGGTCTTACACATATTCTTACATATAACACATTCCACTTCCTGATTGAATACAAACAATACAAGACTTGAAGTCTTCCTCGAAGTTTGCAAAGCGTGAACTATATCCTGCGTAAATAAGTCTACAACTTCCGCTTAGAATTAATTACGCCACTACCGGCTTCGGTTAAATCAATTCGCTCAAGTACAGTTGTTAGTGTATATGTAATTTATTTGTGTGTGTTTTCAGGAAATCATATTATATTTCTATGAGACATTATAGTAGTATATAGGCAGAATAGGAGTATAATCACGATATTTCAGTTCTCACTTTCTTGTTCGAAGATTCCTGGATCAATCGAGTAATGAACCCCAATCTGAACTAAACCTAACTAGGGACATCCGTGATGAGGCAGGCGGTTAACCGGTACACCTCGAACATTTGGATCATACTTTGCTGTCAAACATTAAGTATTATACAAAATCTAGTTTATACTAACGTTTGTTTTCATTATTTGATAGCGAATAAAGCTTGGGATTAAAGGAAATCCTCCCGTTTAACTACTCAACACGTTTCAATTCGGTTCAGATTTTAACTTTTGTCTTTGAAACCGGATTATATGCGCACGAATAACCAGATAAAAGAGTAAACAAGATATATCATATATGCCTTATGTTCTTTATCTTGTTTTTCCTGTTTCTCTTCTTTGTCTGCATTATCGTGGTTTCCAAAGATTTAACTAGATTATATTATTTGTAAGATGACTTGAATTATAATAATAATAAGGGATTTCTTAATGTTCCCATTACCAAGACTCGGAGCTTTCTTCCACAAGGAGAGGTAACGTATTGGTTGAAGAAGATGACGTAAATGGCAGTTTTATATTCATTCAAAGTTTGTTTAAGTCAGTTTAAATTTAACTAATGTGAAGTGAAAGCAAAGCTAGAAATTGTCGTAGCGCAAACGAGGTTATAACAGAGGCGGCGTTATCGGAAATCCGAAGGAGCCAGTTCCGGCGTGTCAGGTGACGTTATTTGCGGATATTGGCAGAAACTTGGTCCTTTCTCTCCCTTGTCTGGTTTAAACGGTCATACCGAGTAAACAATAATAGGGATTTTTATTTAATAACATCTTTACAACATGGTGAAAGAAAATGTTGTGTCGACCCTATATGAAGGTAGAACAGGGCAGGGAGATGGCAATGGTAATCATTTGATGACATACATAAAGTTATAAACCTAAGTTCTTTATATTCAGTGAATTCTTAGTAATAGATTAAATGAATGCGGTTGACAATTTAATGAGCAATTTTTTTGTTTAGTATTTTGTAAAATACTTAAACGGAAGTAGTCCCTTGAAAATTTTCATCAGTTGAAGCGTACTCTTCTCCCATTACTTTCTAGGCCCCGTAAGACGTTTTAAAATAATAAGTTATTGTAGTAATGAACAAAATCGTTGTATTATGAACTTGATCATTGATATCTTTACTATTTCCGGTATTGACCTTTGTTGCGGACGTTAGCGCTGGTTTTTTTGCTGCAGTAATAGTTTTTGTATTGCTATTAGAACTGCACCGCGTTTATGAATGTTCAAAGCATTTGTGTAATTTGTAATTTTAGGTAGGAAATATACATTTCGTCCGATTCGTATCGGACCGAATCTTTCATTTAATTGTTCCATTAGTTTTTTTACAGTTCTAGATTTGTATAAGCTAAGTTTTATATTACTATGACGGACATCTCAAAGAGAGACCTTGTGTTCCACACTAATCTAGTAGTTCGTCAGAAAAATATATGTTGTCCTTTCATTGTTCATCAAAAATATGTGTGTAACATGAAAAGGGCGTTTTTATTGCATTTCAAATTAACTGGGAACCGACCCGCAGAAAGCGATAACTTCTGGAATGTTCGGGCGCGGTTAAACGAGTTAACATGGCGCCGCTTCTACTCCCTCGGTAAATGTGTAATTACATTTCCGGGAAACCCTCACAACGAACAGTAAGGATTTTTATACTTCTTTTGCTTTTTTTTTCCATGGACAATGATTGTTCACATTTGATACATTACAAATACCGGGAGATAAGCATAAGCTTTAACTGTCTCCTTGGTAGAGCCGCTTGCCTCGTAACGCAGAAGATCAATTCAGCCATTTACTTCTTGCCGCAATTTTTTTATATAATTGTGGTAATTAATAAACTTATTATGATATATTTTATTTCTCCTGTTTAAGCGGCTTATATAACCAAGTGTTGTTAGAGGAAAGGGATTGTCAAAGGGATGTCATAATCAGTTCCAGAGTCCAGGAAGTTACGGACTATTTGATGGGTGTTAAGGATTGCCGCCTTTTGCATGGCTATGTATATGTAAAGCAATAACTCTAAAAATTTGAGGCTATTTAGATGTTTTCATATTTCTCCAATATTCAACATCACGAATGGAACTATGTAACATTAGTTCAGATTCCAGATTCTAATAATCTCTTCTTTTAATTCTTAGTATTTATACAGTTTCTCTGTTATGGACTTTAATATATCATGTTTATTAGAAATAGTGACATCAATTAAGTGAACTGTTTTTATTATGACTATTATAATATTTTAACAACTGATTTTGAGATATGTATGAAAATATTCGCTCACACAAACAACCTTTAACGAGATATTTAAATTTATTATTTTATTTAAACTTTCATTGTTTAAGCAAGACAGCAGGCTGCTCAATAGGGTAACAATGGCTTTTGTATTTGGATTTGCATATTATTTAACGTCATTTGCAGAGGCGTAGCATACGCTGGGAGTAATTGGAAGAATTCATCAAAACGGGCCATCAGATAGACGTGCGACGTTAAAAGTGTCATTCAAAGTATCATTATTGGGCGACTGAGATTTCAATCGTTCACTCCCAGTAATCCATCGCATTCCATATTTCCGTCACCAAACTGAAGTATTCAAACTTATTTCCGGTTTTAAGAGCATAGACCTAATGAAAGTACTGCTGTAATTAGACTTAACATCATTTGTCTTAAGGCAGTGACTGTAACGTAGTGATGTTAGACCGTTTTCATCAGCACTACTTTGAAATTTATAGGTGTATTATTTATTAATAGGTAAACATTCGGCTCAGATAACGAGAACGATCTGTTTAAGGAAGTAACAAGAATAAATTCCATCGCAAAGTATTATTTTCTTAAGTTAGTAAATAATCTCCAACTTCATTTCGCGATAGGAGGGCCTATTCCTTTGTGAAGAACAGCTTACAAGCATCCGTTCTTCTTTGAAGCCTCCGAAGGTCTTCGGGCAACATTCTTCACAGGTTATTTTATGTATTAACTTAAATAGAAGGCCGTTGTTAAAAAGTATTAAGTATGGCGCAAGTGGATGAAATCAATGGGTTTCATCCACTTAGACATAGGCTATGTTATAATTAATTTAAATTATGTTTCGCAGCAATTTTTTTATATTGTCTGCGTAAATAGTGCAGTATACTATAAACATGCAGCTACTGTAGGTTTTTGAACGAGTTTCTAGGATTGTTAAGGCAAAATATATCCGGTGATAGAACGTTTATAGTTATATGATCAACTAACTTGGCAATAAATTTAGTTAAGTTATCTTTACGTTGACAACACAACTAGAATTTTGTCATTGTGCAATTTTCATTACAGCTAGATATTTGAAAGTTACGAATTGATATTTTTGGTTTCACAGAGTCGGTAAGAAATTTCGAGTTTGACAGAAGTTAGAGATTTTGCGTGTACAACGCTTTCACGTTGTTAGAGGTTGTATTGTTCGGCGCATTGTCGAGTTCATGTTGCAGATAGATACCTGCAACAACAAACTTGTGCAGGAAGGCAAGTTGCGGCGCTGATCAAATTTGTACGCGGAAATTAGTGATGCGACCGTCGTTGGGTTCCCTTCAATTTCCTATAATTATTGGCCGGGAAGCAGCTAATTAAGTTTGCCTGCAGCTCCGCCGTCGTGACAATCTGATTTGTGCCTGAAACTCCCGGAAGAGCAAACCTATCCGTTGATAGATTTTAGAAAATAATTCATGAAATTATGACATGATTACTGCCAAAAACGTTTTTTTATTTTTGAATATCAGAAACACCTAAACATTAAGACGGCATGTTTGTTTCTAATCTTAACAAATGCTTTCAATCTGTACGGGGGAACTAATATGTATGAGAGGAAATATGTTTTCGTCATTATTTTAGATTGGTAAACGAGATGGAAAAGACCACTGCCGCTCATGAATAACAATAACACCTGAAGTTCCTAGTGTTGCCGCCTATTGATAAACGAGTAGGTTTTTGATTGAAAACTTCTAAGTTACATCAAACCGAAAACACCTTAAAAAGAACTTCACAAAGTACGAGTAGTTGTGCGTAATATGAAATTACTTAAGAGAGATTGCTCATGTTCTAAACTTAATGTCATAAAGATACTGTATAGCTATATGTTCATCCGAATATGTATGGGCACTTGTATTCCCCTATTTTTGTACTCCGCAGAAACGTGGACCCTGCGGGAAGTAGAGGAGACAAAGATAATCGCTCTAAAGATGTGGTGCTGGATTAGATTGCTCGGAGAATCGTGGACTGAATTTCGTACCAACGAGTCTATTCGTCGAAAACTAGGCGTCAAGCAGCGTTCATCATGTTTTTTTTTATTAACGTGCATAACAAAATGCTAATAGAACGCACACCACGGAACCAAGGGCCAGTAGCGGGGTAGTGTCGGACTCCAACCAACTAAAAAGCTTCACACGGTATTCCAATTACTTCCAAAAATATGCACTAGGGTTACGGAATAACATCGAGCAGTACTTCCGCAACCCCTGATCGGCGTCCGGATCGAACGGGAGAGTCCCTCGGGGAGGGATGTGAAGCATCTCTCTCGACAGATAATCCCTACGTGGCGACGCGTCGAAATACGAGACGCGCCGCCAGATACAGCCCGGGAACCCTCTCCAAGAGGCGCGCCGGCCCGACGGCCCACGTCGGTCGCGACGCCAGGTTCCTCTGCCTAAGGCAATTGGCGGTCGTGCACTCGGCCCCGGGCGTTTATCATGTTTGGTACAGCCTCGTATCCTCACCTTTTTTGGTCACATATGCCGCCGATGAGAGGTTGGCTATTGAGGAATTTGTGGTCCAGGGAAAGGCTGAGGGTATCAGGCCACGACGAAGATCGCCTACGAGGTGGACTGACCAGATAAAAGCGGCAGTAAATGCGCTAATGAAGGCGGCTATCAGAGAAGAGTGGCGGCGAATTCATCCCAAGACTCCAAAGAAAGGTGGTTTCCTTAAACTTTGTAAACATAGTGATTAATTCGAACTTGTTTCAAAGGCAGTAGGGACAGAGGATATTTTTAGATTATATATTTTTTGTCTACAGCCTTTCTTTTCAAATGTAGTGAATATAAACAATATTTTTGTTTTCAATTAATTTGTATTCGTTGTGTACATGTCTCAAAAGTTCTATATTATATTCTAGTCTATTCTAGTCGATCTAGTTATATTGTTCACGTTAGAGTAATCGAATAAAACAAATTTGGGGTAAAAGTATTCGTTTTCGTTTTCGCACAAATTTCAATGTTGAAGCTTTAAAGGTTATTTTTACTTTCTGTTTCGTTTTATTTTTGTTGTTTTCATTTATTATTTGTGTTTAGTACCCTTTGTAAGTTTCAAATCCTATTATATTTGACACGTACCTAGTCTGTTTTTCTTATTCGTACCTAAATGTTTGTAATGTGATACTGAAATGTATGTATATTTTATCTAGTGTGTATAATTTCTAGTTGAAGTTAAAACAATTCAGAGGAATTAATACAAATACGTTTCCCCAGGGATCGACAATATTTGACCTGGGCATCACGAAATGACTTATTTAATAATGTAAAAAGAAAACTTACAAGGAAATATTATTTATAACGAAAACATCTCTGACCTGAACAAGTCTTTAATCTAGCCTACAACTGTTTTTAATGTTGTATTTTTCAATAACAAAGTTTTAGGTACAAAGATGGAAGATGTAAGATAGATACTAAGGATTTTTTATTAACAAAAGTTTTCTGGGAGAAGTCTCTATTAGAGTTAAACTCGTTTTTTAACTATATTCTAAGATAATCATGTTCTTTTTCCTTACGTGTGTACAAATAATATAAATTAAAAAAAACTTAAAACGTTTTTATGAAGCAGAAAATAGTTTTACACTAATATAGTGAAGGGGGTTTACCATATCATTACCTGGCGGCCTAAGGTCTAAAATGGCTATTGAAAGCAGCTGCTTTCAATGCCCAGAGGGCACAGCGGACAGCCGTTAGCATTGATAAAATACATTTGTTGTTTAATTTGACAAAAAATTAATTTAACTAAAAACGTAGTTGCCAAAGTGTCTCGTGCGAGTGCCGTCACAGTTTCTAACTGACGCGAAGCTGAAGTGTAACTTTAGCTGCATTCAAATTTTCCTCGTCCAAAACAATTAGGGCAGTTGAAATAAAACTTTGCTATGCTGTAGTAGTGTGGTGACTGTCGTTTTAACATTTTATTCATTAGAATTATTCATCACAATTATGGTATAAAATTTTGTTAATGGATCATAAAGTTCGAGTTTCTATTGTTATTTTCCACTGTTTGGTAAATGGTGATTGAGGATAGTTTAAATTAGCAAGCATATTAATTTTAACAGAAAATATTTTCAACGTTATTTTCCACTTTGCAATAGCTCCGTTCCATATTGTAATGCAGCGTTTTAAATTTTACACTGCCGACCCGAACGTTAGCCCACTAGGTCTTTGTCTTCGCTTCATATTCAAATAACGTAAATACACTCTGCGGTACAATAAAGTAGATAAGCGTGATTCAGCAAGTATAATATTAGAGGCTTATTGTCTACATACTGGCTCACATAGTGACGTGTTAATAAAGCACAGTGTAAAAGAAGAAGACTGCGTCACATATTATCATAACAATGGACTGGATCGTAAAATTCTTATAAGGAGTGAGTTGTGTCGTTAATGGGCTCTTGCGTCTCTCATTAGCGCTCGCTGCACGGGAGAGCGCGACGTGGAATTATTGAATTTGTTAAAAGAAAATTTTAGTTCCTACAAGCGAGGGTAGTAATAAAACTTAACTGGTTAGAACGTGTAACTCGGAAAAGAAGCACGCCTTCGTGAACCGCATCTAACAATGACTACGAAAACATGGACAAATTTTTGTTATATTTATTTCCTTCGCATAAGTTTGGTTAAATAAATATCAAGTCTAACAAACAGGTCTGTCTACCGTGGATACTTTGTAGTTTTACGTTTTAAGACAAATTATTATGAAGTATTACCCGCTAGATTCTGTGCGTATACTGTTAATAATACGTGACGTGAACTGTCCATCTAAATCAAATTAAATGGAGGAGACAGCGTAATGACAAAGGAAGCACAGGACGCCTCCTACGATAATCTGCAGGAGGATGAGATAATGCAGAATCTTTAAAGAGACCTATTTCTGTCAGCTGCACGTGAAAGATTCATGTTCCTGCAGATCGGTCGGCGGATTAAAACTTTGAATGAGCTTTCAAATTTATCATAAGATACGTTTCTATTACAATGCCCAAGGTTCAGTTGAAATTTCCAGAACGATACAATCATTAAGTATCTGCTTTTATCTACCCTTATCTTCTTAACCTAATGTGTGTTGTAATTTAAAAAGTTTATTAGATATATGGTGACATTATATATTATAGACATCTGAGAAATTAAATTTTAACGCCCCATGAAACCTTTTAAATTATACGAAAAACGTTATTTCGTGGTAAAATTTAAAGTACAAACTATAAGAAGTCTTAATTATCTGTGTTAATAAATATTGTGAAATATCTAAAGCCATCAGAATCGAATATATATATGTATGTATGGAATGAGATCGATGAGAACAATGACATATACATATGTTGTCGTATTAATATTTTATTGTACACAATAAGTACTCTTCAGATACAATTCATATAAAATCTCTTTGTTAATTTATTTTAAAATTGAA
Source organism: Ornithoptera alexandrae (assembly GCA_029030555.1). Lineage (NCBI taxonomy): Eukaryota > Metazoa > Arthropoda > Insecta > Lepidoptera > Papilionidae > Ornithoptera > Ornithoptera alexandrae. Next base: position 11,521,461 of record JARDVY010000303.1, on the reverse strand, counting down.
AACAAAACAAGTTGCTTAACTTATTTATTAACAAGTTCAGAATTTCATGCAGGCTTTGACAAAAATCAAAATATTTTTTACACAAAAAAAAAATCAATCGCATAGTCACTGATGTAATAATTGTGTTAGATTTGCTCATCGTATCTAATGTAAAAGCGCTTATAAAAACTAACATTTGTGCACACAAATTACATATTTTTGACTAAATTCCAAAAATCAAAACACTTTTTATACAATACAGGGTCATCGTCCACGCCTTCTATGGGAGTAAAGTCAATACGACAGGCCCTAGAAGGCGTAGGAGTCGCAGAATTCACATCTTTGCCCTTCGCTTCCAGCGATTCCTTTTCTTCTAAAAGACTACTTTCGTAAGAATCATAAAGAGTATGTAATTGTTTTGATTCTATCGATATTTTGTCTTGTTCTTTGTTATGCGGTTCTGCTCGCAAGTGTTTATATTTATTTTCCTTATCATCTGTGTTACCTGTAGTTTTTCTTGTTGCTTTATTTATAATATTCTCATCGAAATTTTTGATATCTTGTTTGAGTTTAATTTTGATTTGGTTATTTGTACTGTTACTTTCAGATAGCATGTTGTTACTTCTGTGATATGATTTAAACATTTTCTTTGTTTGTTCACCACTTCTATTATAATATGCAATTTCTAAATCTTTATGGCTATCAGTATTATGGCTACAGTGTTACAAGTAACGTAAATCAAGTACGTGAAACAATCAATATTATACGACGAAAGGAATCAGTGTTAATCACATTCAATAAATACTACACTTACAGTGAAATTGTCATTTGTATGTTTTTTATTATAATTGTTATGGATTTAACCAGTTCTTTGTATTTTAATATTAAATCTTTTTTGTAAATGATATTTTGGTATATTATGAAGATATTAATTTTATCAATTATATTTAGTATATAAAAATATACTCTACAATCTAAACATTAGGTCTTGATAAACTATACAACAATTAAATATGACTGAATTTTGTTTAAAAAGTAACCACTTAGATATTAAAATTTATATTGAAATTGTTTCGTTTGAAGAAGAGATAATCTTTTATGAATTATAATTCTATAAGTTTGTTTTTAGTACAATAAAAATGTGTATTACCTTATTGCATACTCGGAAAAGGGAACACGCGAATTGAATATTAGGCGACGTTTTATTCGCTGAAGTATCACATTTAGCTTTATTACACTCGAGATCTTCTACAAAGTTAAATTAAATAAGTTTTTCATCTCTTTATTTATTAATATTGTTTTTTCATAGATAAACTTGACTGTTTTTACACCATGTAATGTAAGAAAACATGTGAAATATAACATTTGAAAGAGTATTTTATGGACAGTGTGCGTAAGGGGAGAACAAAGAGGTAGTGACCATTACAATATGCGTAAATATTTCCATATTAGGATTTGCAGGCCGATGTTGCTTGTGAAATTAATACGCCGATATATCTTCATAAACACAACCATAATTTTAAAACTGTAAACAATTTGCCAGCATCATAAGCAAAAGTGTATAGTACAGACAATTTGCGACTTTATAGCTTAAAGCGTTCTGTTCCCATCGATCTAAGGAGTAACAGCGGCAGATATTTTTGAGGACGTAACAAAAAAGTCATAAACAGAGATTGTTTAATGCTCGCAGAGATTCTTGTGAAATTTACTGGAAATGTATAACATGGTGCTGTTCTTTGCGATGTGTGAATTTTATTATTTTAAACTCGTTGTAAAAACATTGTAATTCGCATCCAGATGGTCTTCAAGAACTGATATATTTTTATTTTTACCTTAATATTTAATGATTTTGATGACGCCTTTGAAGAAGATTATATTTAAGAAAAAAGGAAAAGAAAATGCTTTTTTATTGACATGGCATCACATTGTATTTATCGCTTTCTGGTTTAGTAATGATGCTGAATAATTTAATATTGCAATTATTCTTTATTTTTTTATAGAAAATTTATAGTTTTTTACGTCAATATTTAAGCTGTGGCAAAGGTTCGTAAGTAAGATTCGGAATCCGGTCTTATTTTATTACATCGTCTTATTTTATTTAAACATACCTTCCGATGGTTAATACCTAATGAAATCACCTCAATCCCAACCTTTTCTTACAAAGGGCCATAATCCATGTAATACATTTATTGAGACTACATATAAGAAATAACGACGCTTTACTACTTTCAGATATTCACAAACATTCATCGAATCTTTCTCGATTATAAAATAAAACCAATTTCACACACCTTGTTACGATATAATAGATTTGGCAGATATATATATGAAGGCTTTAGTATTTAGGTTTTCAGTAGCTAACGTAGTTTACCAGGTTATAAATGAAAAAGATATTAAGGATCTTTATCTTAGATAGATTCCTAATAATGTGTCTTTCTTGTTTTATACTGTTTAGGTTTATATCAGTAATCTATAAACATTATTGTGTTGCATTTCATAAAATTCAGTTGATTAATAATACAGTTATCTATTTATATAAACACTTAGAGTTTGCATTATGTACAAAAACATGAAATGAAACATTTTTTGTAAATTGTAAACTTTGTTATGGTAATGTACTTTTATTATCGTTTTCTTCGATAGAAACACTGGAGCTTGAAGCTGTCGTTGTATGGTATCCATTATCCACCATTAAGCTAATTTGACTACCAATATCTGATATTCTGTATCGTTTCTTATTTTTTATCTCCTCTCGCATCACTTGACATATATCCACCGCACTGTTTCTCAGTTCCAATGGTAAATCTCTTATCATAACCTCTCGTATTAAGGAGTTCCTCACCTCTTTATTTTCAGCGTAATCGCTATTTACATTTTTATTTTCGCAAACTTTTAAAGTATTTTTAATTCTTTTCCAATAGCCCGATCCATGACTTGTATCCTTTTTGTATACACCACAGACAGAACTCAAACAGAAGGCCAAACATAAAATACTAACGCAAAATATCATAACACTCATTGCTATTGAGAGAAATGCTGATTTGCAGTAAGCGCTGACATCTATCGTGTCTTTCGTAGAAGGATTTAGTCTCCCGCATGCCAGATCTTTTAAAAAATTGATATTCTGCGATACTGTAGAGCAATTGGAAGAAATTGTTACTTTAACGTTATCGTAAGGTTCTGTTGTGGACACTACTGCCGTGCCCAAACCTGTCCTGATGGCGTATATATCTTGAACTGTGAGAGGCGAATCTAGATCTCTGCAAGTATTACTTATTACCATTAACGCTGTATCTGGTAGCTCCTTGTCTGGGTCACCAACGCATATAGTTACTTTAGTACACTTTTGAAATTCTTCGTTGTAATAAGATCTTTTACCTAAATATTTTACATCACAATCTGCTGGTGCGCAATCTCTTAACGAATTTAGGTCCAATTCGCTGCATTCCATTGAGTTTTCATTTCTAATATAATCTCTTAATAAATGGTTTGACGGCATTATCCTGCTAGGTACTTTAGTGTTAAAAGGTATGTGTATCTTAGTAGTGTTTCTTGTTTTGCGGCATCGGTATGCCAGGGTTGCATCGACGTAACCTATCAAGTCATGTTGAAACAGTGTCGGTAGAACAAAAATTAATATCTTCTTCTCTTTCGGCTTTAATAAATACACGAGGTCACTGTTTGTTTCAAAGATGTTACAATCTCTCTTGTTTTCATCTACTAAGCAAGTTACAGCATCCGAAATTATGATGCAACTACTACCGCGGTTTTTATTTTCAACATTTACATAGAACTGTATACCTACTGAGTCTTTTACTAAAGGCATCACACCTTTATCTAGAACTAATATAGTACCGAATAGTACACTGAAATACGAAGTCAATAACACAGCGCAGATTGAAATTTCTTTTCTAAACATAGCATTATTAAACTGACACAACGTGACTTTTACCTTTTTATTTCCGGATAAGTAAAAAGTATTTATTAAAAGCTGGATGAAACTTTTTAATAATCTTGTTAGTATTAAACTATAATTCATCCTTCTTTGTGTTTTTAGCACCATGTTCAATTTTTATAAAGTCCGATGCTCGTTCTGCAATCATCATTGTAGCAGCATTTGTGTTGACACTCGGTATAGTTGGCATCACGCTGGCGTCAACGACTCTTAAGTTCTTCACACCTCGAACTTTTAACTTACTATCAACTACTGCTGTACTATCGTTACTTCTCCCCATTTTCGCTGTGCCTACAGGATGGTATACATTAAATGTAATTGTTCTAGCCAAACATTCCCAATAATCATCACTTTCCATTTCAAAATCATCGCAGTCATTATAGTAAATTCTTGGAATTTTTGCATTCATCTCTCTAAATGTTGGTGTATTCACTATTTTTATAACCTTCTTGATATTTTTCACAAATAATTTCATATCTCTTTCATCAGTAAAATAGCTCGGATAGATTTTCGGGAAATCAACCGCATTAAGTGAGCGTAATAATATCTTACCTCTAGAAAATGGACGACACAAAGAAATAAAAAATATTAATACGTCATGTTCTTTGTTTATGTCCGAAATCTGTTTACAGATTGTGTCGTCGAAAGACAATACCTTTGCGCACATCGAAGAAACGAATGATGTATTGGATACGAAATAATTATGATCAATTTGTACATCAGGTAAACTGTTTTTTTCATTTAGCGAAACGAAAGCGTTAATATTCGGTTGATCATAATTTGTTGAGTGTGGTCCAGTTTGATCTACGAGATATTGAGCTAATGCTTTCAGCCAATAAGCTTCATCTTCTTGAGTAGAGTTTGTATCTATAGTCACTAAAACTGGTATTCTCACATGATCTTGAAGGTTCTCACCTACAGGTAAATTTGCGATTACGTTAAGTTTTAATTCTTCGAGGTGTGCTTTCGGACCGATTCTTGACAACATTAGAAGAATAGGTGTATTAATTGATCCTGAACTTAGTATTACTTCTTTGTTAGCGAAGAAAGTAGCTGCATCTCCTGTAGATAAAATCACTTTAACACCTTTAGCTCTTTTGTTTTTGTCAATTTTTATTTCAGTTACTACAGTGTTTTTAAGAACAAATAAATTTTTGCGCTCTTTCGCTGCGATGAGGAATGAAGTTGCAGTGCTGACACGTTTTCCTTTATTGTTGCCTCCTCTGATTTTCCCGACGCCTAATTGACTTGGTCCGTTAAGATCCTCTAAATATTTTAATCCTAGTTCCATATATCCCTTTGTTAATTTTTCTGCTATTTTAGTATGTGTATAATTTAGTTTATCTATGATAAAGTTACCCTCAGTACCATAATGTTCACGTAGATCAGGATTGTTTAATATTAATGGGTCCACAATTTTTTCACTTTTCTTGAAGTATGTTTTTATTGTAGGCCAATCCCAACCATCGTCCGTTTCTAGATGCCAAGGTTTGTAATCATCAGCGCTTCCTTTCATATGAAGAAGTCCATTAATACTTCCCGTTCCACCGATAACTCTTCCTCGAGGCCAAAATGATCTTCGATCAACACAACCTTTGTTAATATTTTCTTCTTGTTCAGTGTAATATTGATAAGCATGGCGACTTCTATGAGTTGTCGTTGCGAAATTGGGGATCTGGAAATGAGTTTTATTGATTCAAAAAAGAGAGGCTGGAAAAATACACAAATGTTATAAAAAAATAGATGCTATTTTTAATGAGCGATTGTGGCAGTGAGTCTCCGGTCTTGAGTTCCCGCAGAAATAAAATAATTGGAATGATTATGAAATATTTATTACACCTAAGTATTATAATTGTCATTGGTATATTGTAAACTATGGGTAAAAATATAAATTATGTAATCTAGGTTAAGATATAAATAAAATTTTAAAATTATTTTTTTTTACCTCTTATTATTACTTACAATACTCTCTATAGGAGGGTCATCTCCAGCTTCTATGAGTAAGACTTTCCAGTCTTCAACTTCAGTTAGTCTGTTGGCAAGTATGGAGCCGGCTGTTCCAGAACCGACGACGATGAAATCAAATGAATCACCGTCTAAAAATTTTTACACAAATTTAACTCATTAGTCTGTAGGAAGATTCCCTACCTTCTAATATTTTTGAGTGGTGATATGATGATTAGTTTGATATAGATACTTTATCGTAACTCCTCTTTGTTATTTAGCTGAATCCGCAAGACGATGAAACGCAAGCCAGGTAGAAGTTATAATGATAAAGCCTTAAGGAGATGTGGACTGAATGAAATGGGTGAAAGGGATGTACTGAAATGACGGATGATGTAGAGCGTAGGACGAAAAATACATGTTGCATTGTTTACACATGAAATTTGAAGTTAGTGTAATTGTTGAAAAAGTAATCGGTGCACTATTACAGGACTGCTCAAAACTGTTATAGGATCCCATAACGGTTCATTTTGACGCTTATTCTAAGTACTGATTATCAATTGCCGCTTGGAAACTTAATGTGAATGTAAAAAATTACCTGAAAGTTCGTTCAAGGCGTCTTCAGGCCAATTCTCTGTGATGAGGCATTGTGTTGCCAATAAGTGAGCCATCAGACTTGCGATGGCCGCGCCGGCAGGTCCGTGAGTACCGATGGGACACGACACATTGAGGCAAGTCATTCTGGAATGAGAATTAGAAAAATTAAGCTCTATTGTTGTGGCGAACGTACTTATTTCTGGGAGCGTAACATTTCGTCTACTTTAACCGACGAGAAGGAGAGAAGTCTTAATTTAACGTGTTGAAATTGAGAATCTGAAGAACATGGGTTCGTCTTACACGAACAATTGGAAATAATATATCACAATCGCTGCACGGTTACTATTAACATTTAATATTGTGGCTTTGTTTCAAGTTGTCGGAACCGATGGATACTCAAATAAGTTAAAATTATAAATAGTTAATTATTTGCTTATCCGCACTCATTACGTTTTAATAACGGTACCGGCTTTTATTTTAACTGGAATTAATTAATTTCAACGTTGAGGAAGTATTATAAATACAGAGAAAAAGAGAAATGTGTTGCTTTTGATGGAAACCTACTTGCACTTAAGAAAATTAAAATTTCATAATACTGTTTACGGGCGGTTGATTTTTGTAGCTGACGTAAGTTTTATCATCATCATCATCAGCTGATAGACGTCCACTGTTGGACATAGGCGTCCCCCAAAATTCGCCACATCGGTTGGTCCCGCGCTGCTCGTATCCAGTGGGTTCTCGCGATTCTTACCAGATCGTCGGTCCACCTTGTGGGAGACTTCCTAAAATTACGTCCACCAGTACGCGGGCGACGTCAGTGTATGTACAATTATTCCTCATGCTTGTTTTTTTAATACTCAAAACGAAAAGTAGAAAAAAGCTGATAATTATACACCAACTCTTAACTATGATCCCATTGGATGGTAGCAACCTAAAATCTAATTAGATGGGGTGAGCGTTAACAATAAAAACAAATACTGAATCAGGTTTATGTTATGTCGACACACATTCGGACACACACGGGAAACTTATAACGGACAGACAAAGACTATTATAACAAATTTTGAGAGAAAATGAATACCTCATCTATATATGGATGCTGCGAACAGAAACACTAGTTTACATATTAAAATTTTTGCACTTAATAAAATAATTGCGAGATAATTAGTTGTATCGGAACAGTTGTGTAAACTATAGTAATGTTCAATGTACGTTTACTGGTTATCGCAAAAGTCGACTGCCGCACCTCACATTCGCTGATATGGATGTCGGGTTGTGAAGACTTCGCCAGTTATTAATAAGTTATCTAATAAAGTACAGCGGAGCTCCCGATAAACGTAATGTTTCATTAAATATCTACTTTGCGAATATATTTACACAAACAACAATAATATTAAGGCAATTAAGAGAATACTAAAGGGAGAAGGCTCAAGGTTAATCTAGATTTGAAAGTATGAAATAATTTCATATGATGATTTCAGATGAAGTGATTGCTAGATATTTCTAACATTTTTTTTATGTCTTCCCATAGTACCGTTAGGATGGTACACATAGCACCTCTTTGCGCTCGTTGCCTAAGATAGAAAATGTAGTCTCGGGCTAGTAAGAATAGGACTAAGGTAAGCCCTGCCTGTCGTAGAATGCCACTGAAAGGGTCTAGGAGTATCGCGGGGTTTGAGGGTGGGGGTCCTTATCGCTCAACAAGCGTACTTGCATGGGACAGCGTATGGCTCACCGATGGTGCCTAGGAGGGTTAGGCTCCTCCTCAGAGACGTGTAACACAAAGTGTAGAGAGGGACCGGTGCGTTCTATAAGAGATCCCGGAGCCTCTTCCAATGCACGGATGCAGACCACTAAAGGAGTTTTAGCGAGTAAGATTTTCACGTAATTCTAACTTCCCTTCAGATATAGGGTATCTCTCGAAGATTTCTCTTCAAAACCAAAAAAAAGGACAAGGTGTTGATTGCCATTACCTCAGGAATTACATTAGCTACAGCGCCTTTCAAACCGGAACACATGTTTGCACAGTGCTCTGTCGGCTGCAATAGGCGCTGCGGTTGTACCTACCTAGACGGCTCCCGGCAACAGAGACCTACCACCTGTAAATATATTATATGATATTAGGTTGTTTATACAGTAATATATCACGCTTGTCGGCTCTGGAGTATACACCTGTAGTCTTCCAAGTAATTCCTATAGCCACAAACAGCTTCAAACAGGAACTGTTGTACTAATGTACACTAATACTCTTCAGCGGAAGTAATAGATGCAGCGATGGTGTGAATTAAAAATGATTTCGCCATCGTCATCACCAACCGATTAAAACCCATTCGTCTCGCACTGCCTCTTGCCAGTCCACTGCTTACAGCTCGCTTCGACTAGAATCATCAGCTGGTAGACGTCCACTGCTAGACAAAGGCCTTCCCAAAGTATTCCACATCGTTCAGGTAGGGATTCATATGGTAGTAATTAGGCCATTTTCCACCACGTTGGCCCAATGTGGTTGAAAAATTGTTCCTAAATGTTTATTACTGTTAACCAAATAAATTATTCTCATTGCTTATATACAAATATCTAGCTTCTAACATTAATTAAGTAGTTATCCAAATAAGTAGTATTAATAGTAGATAAGGAATAGATAACAAATTATAAAGTTTCGAGTTTTTTTTTCATTATCAAAGAGATTTAATATATTATATCATTGATAAACGAATATATATAATTTTTTATTCATATCACTTCTGGTTTGTGTTTTCTTATGAAATTCTATCTATGTATATGTATTTAAAATAGGTTTCCTTTGTTCACCAATCACGTGAAAACAAGTGAACGTATCGACACGGGAACATGAGCATTCCACGCGGAATGATATGTAGATGGTTATAGAATATTTATTTTTTAAACAGATCATAGATCCTTCATCGTTATTTTTCTGATTAAATTTCGGTGTAAGGGGTCTCGCACAACAACTTACGGGACCCGAGCTAATCTCACCTTCTCGTATGCACGCTGCTAATCAACAAACGAGGCTCTGGCTTCCGCCGACCCGCACGGGGCCAGCGTGGTGGGAAATAGCCCAAAACCCTTCATATGAATATACGACGGTCTTAGCGTCCGACGGTACCGGAAACCATGCTGACTGTATGTAGTGTCCAGCAGTGGACGTCTATCGGCTGATAATGACGATGATTTTGTAAACATTTTGATTTGGTGCTATTTATGCTGTTACCATAGTAACGGTTGCTATAAAAAGTCTAATTTTATATTGCGGCTAGCAAAGCGGGGGAACATCACTTATATATGTGTAAGAGAATTCCATGTATGGAGGGACTCACGATAACTCTGGAATCATAACGCCCGGGGACATAATATTAGCTCCTTAGATATGAATTTGGCGTTTTGTACGGGAGGAATGTAAAGTCAGTTATTTTTTGTAAAATATATTTAATCAACCGATCAATCAAAGCATGCACCGCGTTGTTATCTATGCACTTTTGCCATATCATAGGTAGGTCATTGATCCCTTTACTAAAAAAACGATGAGGGCGAGAATCAATAAATTCATTGAAGGCGGTTTGGACTGCCGCATCGGAGTTGAATTTTTTTCCTTGTAAGAAGTTGTCCAAATTCCGGAAAAAATTATAATCTGTTGGGGCAAGGTCCGGGGAGTACGGTGGATGTCGCAGACATTGCAATTGTAACTCATCTTAGTGGTTGTTTGTTGTGCAGTGTGTGGTGGTGGTGTTGCATTGTCGTGAAGCAGCAGTGGCCTAGAGCGATTGACCAATCTCGGTTGTTTAGCAGGTAGTTCTTCCTTCATGCAGCAAGTTTGCAGATGTTGACAATATTTATCTGCCGTAATCGTTTGGCCAGATTGTAAAAAGCTGTAGTGAACGACACCGGCGCTAGTCCACCAAACACTCACAAGTAACTTTTTCTGAGTCAATTTTTGCTTAGGGCAGGATTTGTCTGGGTCTCCAGGGTTCAGCCATTGCGACGAGCGCTTCCGGTTATCGTACAGTATCCACTTTTCATCACAAGTAATGATTCGATTTAAAATCCCTTCATCATTGTGTCGGTTGAGCAAAGTAACACAGCAGCAGCAGTCGGCGAGTGTTCGCAAGTTCCATTCTCAACTCACTCACTCAATTCATTCAATTATTCATCGTTTAAGTTTTTCTACTTTCCCGATTTACTTCAAGTGCATTAATACAGTTTTGTCATTTACCCCGTAGCCTGCAGCTTTCTCTGAAGTGTTTTGTGATGGATCCGCTTCCATAATAGCTTTTAATTCTTCATTTTCCACTTTGATTCTGAAGGTCAAAATTTCCAGAACGAAAACGCTGAAACTCAAAACGCATCGTGATTTCTTTTGCGACACCAGCGCCGTACACATCATTAGTCCTTCGAGCTGTTCCTGCAGCACTGGTACTGGTGCCACGGTGTAACTCGTACTCGTAAATATACCGATATTTCATGTTCTCCATTGTGCGGCAATAAGCGACGCCAAAGAGAAAAATAATTATGAAAAAACAAATGAATGTCTGTTTCCGAAACTCAAATGTAGCAGCTAAATGAATTTATAAATTTGAATTTGGAATTCTTAACCAAAGAGGAGATATTTCAGATCGAAGTCAGTTCAGGTCAGTACGACAAAACGCTAATTTCATATGTAAGAACAAAATATTTGGTAGGAATATTTTTTTGATGAGAATAGGTCAGCTAATGAATTTACGAAATTTTACACCCAAAGTGATTTTCTTGGTTCGTTACAAAAAAGAAGTTCATCATCATCATCATCATCATCTGCCGCTAGACGTCAATTACTGGACATAGACCTCACCCAAAGATTTTCACATACAGTCAGCATGGCCTCTGGTACCACTGGGCACTAGGAGCTGTCGTATGTAGCGATTCATATGGGGGGATTTGGGCCATTTCCCATTATGCTAGCTCAATGCAGGTTGGCGGGAGCTAGAGCCTCGTTTGTTGATTAGTAGGGTGCATCACGAGTAGATGAGGTTGACTTGGGACCCTTCACACCCCTAGCTAATAATATAATTATAAATAATAGTTCAGGATCATATTAGTTTTTCAATCTGATCGCCAAAGTTCAGTTCAAGAAGGCAGTTCATAATGATGATATACATCTCCATAACGTCTGGTGTGTATACATAACTGGTAATTACGATACTGACGGGACGTTAACCTGATGGTAAGCAATATCCGTCCGCAGTAATGAGACTGGTTACGATATATACACAAACTACTTCGTTGCGTTTATACTGTTGATATATAAGATGTTACGTCTCAATACATCAACCGTTGCATTAGCTGCAGCGCCATTCAAATCGGAACAAGTCACCATCATCATTAGTCGATTGACTGAGATATTGTTGTAAGTTTAGATAGCGCCGGTGTTTCTATTTTCGCCGATACTGTGTTCTGGTTTGAAGGGCGCGGTAGCTAATCAAATTCCGACGAAAAGGCGACAAGTTAATGCTGTGTATGTCATCATAGCGCCACCTTATTTCCAGGATCAGTTGAACGTTTCGCTCGTCTTATTGCTTCGTCGGATAACAAAAATTAGGGGCAGATGTATGTCCACAGCTGGACTTACATCTCATCCAAACATCTCCACACCGAGAGGTGAAAATACATCAGAATATATGACACTATAATAGATGATAAAGCTTCCCTAACGAAATTATGTTCTTCCTGTCTTAAGATGACGATCATAAGGTAATACTCGCTCGTAAATTTTTTTTTTAATAAGAGGCTGTTATTACTTGTAATTGAATTTTTTTATGTAAATTGCGAACAAAAGGAAAGTAATGAATGTTTATAATTATCTCTGCGAGCGACGTAAGCTATTAGAGGATCGACTCCTCTCCTGTTTCTTTGTGAATTAGAAACAATCGCCCTCCCGCGGGACGCCGTTATTGGAATCTGTAGATTTTAATATTACAAGTAACTGCTCCGATGTATACAAAGGTTTTGTTTTTTTTTTGGACAAACCGACGAGGCTATAGTAATGTTCACCTGATGGCAAGTGCTCGCCTATAACAACGTGGCGCTCGTTAAGTTGTTATACTCTACACCGCATTGTGCTCGTCGTTTCATCATCATCATCATTATCAGCCTTTGTTCATCCACTGCTGGATATAGCCCTTCCCCAATGTCTTCCATCAATAGTGATCTTTTGCTTCTCGCGTTCACCCACTTCCGACCGCTTTGATGATGTCGTCGGTACACCTGGAGGGACGACGTCACATACTTCTGCGACCTGTATGCGGCTGCCACTCCAAGGCTTTCCTCCCCATTGGCTGTCACTGTCACGGCAGACATGATTGGCCCACTACCACTTCAGCTCGCAGATATTGAGAGCTACGTCGACAGCTTCAGTTCTCCGTCGAATTTCTTCCTTCCGGATTTTGTCTCTCGTTTAAATTGTTGTGTTCAGGTTTGAAGGGCGCTGTAGCTAGTCAAATCCTCTGGGATAACGAGACTCAACATCTTATGTCTGAAGGTGGCGACCATAATGTAGTGCTGTGTATATCATACTAACTAGCCCCAAGTTGTTACGGACTGACGTATTACCATCAGTGGTGTAACGGGCTCTGTACAACAACTCAAGGAGCCCAAGCCCACCTCATCAGCTCGTGGTAAACCCTGCTAATCAACGAACGAGGCGATTGCTTCCACTAACCCGCAGTGGGCCAGCGTGGTGGGAAATGGGTCAAATTCCCCCTTATGAAACCCTAGAAACGTGGGGATCTTAGGGGAGGCCTATGTCCAGCGGTGGTCATCTATCGGCTGATGATGTGGTACAATCATGTGAACGGTTCACTTGTCTCGTTGTAAATGAATATAAATAATATGAAAAACATATCTTCCTATAATAAAGTAAAACTGCGATAAATAGACATTTAAAAGGAATGGAGTGCTTCCGCCGGACCCTGGACGTTGGCCGGGGTCCAGCTTCCTGGCGCTGTTCCAAACTTTAATGATCCCATACATGCTCGCCTATGTACTAAATTACCGAGCTGGTTTTAGTGAAACCTTATTACCGTAGCAGTAATAAAGTGATATTAAAGAAAATGGAGAGGGCTATGCTCGGAGTTTCTCTGTGCGAGCGAATCAGGAATGTGGAGATCCTCAGAACATCTAAGGTCACCGACATAACCCTAAAGATTGCTAGACTTATATGGCAGTGTGCAGAGCACATTGCTCGAAGGACCGACGGCTGATGGGGTAGTAAGGTCCTCGAGTGGCGCCCGCGTACCGGTGGACGTAGTGTTGGAAAGCCTTCCACAAGGTGGACCGACGATCTGGTGAGAATTGCGGGAATCCACTGGATGCGAGCAACGTGGCACCGATCGATGTGGAGAACTTTGGGGGAGGCCTATGTCTAGCAGTGGACATCTATCGGCTAATGATGATGATGATAATGAAAACAGCAGAGATATATCGTGTCGTTGCTTAATTAGTTAAAAAAATCAACAACCGTTTTAATATTAACAAAAGTTGTTGCAGAAAATGTTTTTCCTAGTTTACAACCCATTCAAATATCCACATGATTTATTTCAACCCCGCGGGACCCTCCCCAGTGTTTATTAAGCGGTTTGCTATGAACAAGTTGCTGTAAGGGATGCCGTAAAAGATAAACTTTAAAAGAATATAATATAGAGTAAATCTGTTTAATATCCACGTGAAGAAAGTTAAAAGAAGCTTAGCATGATGGCAGTTATAAAGGATGAAGGCTGTAGTCAAAAGGCTGCTGAAGAACAGCTTCCCAATAGAGGCTGCAGCTTTTTATAGATTTGTTCCTTCCGATTCACAGGTAAAAGGTACTACTGCTAATGAAATATACTTTGTAGTATAGGATCTCTTTGATGAAGATATCCTCTGTGAGTGTTCGAAGGATAAAGAAGACACCAGGTTGCATTAAGAAGTTTCATAGACCATGGCAGCGTAGCTCTTGTGTTGGATATCTCAATCTGTATGGTCGATAGACGCTGTACATCTCAGTGAGGTACTGGTTTGATCTCCACTGAAGTTAGCTTCCGGTTGAGAGATACCTCGTGAGGAAACAGTTTCTTCATAGAACTATTCAAGAACACGTGACATCCATTCAGCCGCACCGTGTAGCCGCCGGTCAGTGTGGTGAACAAGCTGACTCCTTGTGAGACAGGTTTCTTCTAATAAGGACTCTGATATTCTTTCGGATGCGGATGGTACATGTGTAGAATCAGATAGTGATTGTGGTAGAAAAATTGATGTCACTACGGTGAGACTGCTTCGTTCTAAGAAACGGAAGAACGAGGGTGTTAACTCGGATTTCAGACCTGCCCCTAAAATTTCTTCAGTTTTAAGAGGTAGAAGCATCACTCCTTCGTCTGGCCAATGTGCTGGACTAGCCTTGATTAGAAAAGCGCTAAAGGATGCTGAGCGAGAGGAAGAAAAGAGAAGAGCGGAAGAGGAAGTGGCGAAAATAACCGAAAAAAACCGGAGGGGTGATGGTGTAGAGGGTACCATCACCCGGTAGCAATTGGCCCTCGAGATGTAAAGCCTGCTAAACAGAAGTAGGACGAAGGTTCCGAGCAGAGTCTGCATCTGCAGACAGGCGCCGGTAGAGTGCGCGAGCGATCTCGTTGCTCCCACCAATTGGCACTGAGAGGACTGTTTGATGGTTTTTTAGTGGGTATTCTGGCATCTAGTCAGCGAGTCCCACATACCCGCCTGGAAACCTAGGGCGGGATGCGTAAACGCATTTTTCCATCGTAAGGAAAAAAAAAGACCATCGCAGCTCAAATACCTGCCGACAAACAGTAGTGTGCAAATATTACTCCGTGTTCCGCTTCGAAGTGGTAGCTAGTGAAATTACTGGAGTAACGAGGCTTAATATTCTATGTCTCAAGGCGACGGTGCAATGTAGTGTACTGTGTATATATACTAATTAGTGTCATATTGTTATGGGCAGGGGTATGATATACCATCAGATGAACGTCTCGCTGGTCGTTTATTTAATCAAATAAAACAAATGTATCTATCGATAGGTTGTGTTTTAGGAGCCTGAATCCAAGGAGTTGAGGGATCAAGGAGTAATAAGGTGCTCATGAGATAACAATAACATGTCAGTTAGATTTATCGGAGGCGTGTGTTCGCGTTGTGTGCGCACACCCATACCCTCGTTTAAGCATGATTGACGCGTCGGCAATTCGTAACGGGGACATGTTACAAATGCGAATTAATCTGTATTGTTATTGGCTCGGTGGTGTTTTATTATCTGTGCATTTATATACAGATTAATTGTGCTATTATTGTATTAATCATATATATATATATATATATATATACTACTACTACTAATTTAACTATTAAGTATTTTTACAAATTTTGTATAAAAATTGAAACAGACTGTTATATAAGTGTATATATTATATATTATCATCTACATCATCAACCGATAGACGTCCACTGCTGGAGATAGATATATGGGAGGCCTATCTCCAGCAAGTTTGTATACCCTCTGTTTGTATTAGTGAATATATTTTTTATAAAACAAATTTTCACAGTAATTTTTCCTCGATAGCCTTGATCCGGCTGTCGAAGTAATCTTAGATCTCTTGTGATTTGGTTCAACTAAATTAATATTAAATTAAACCTAAACACAGTAAGAGAAAGAGAAACAAGTATATGTGATGAAACACAAATTACTCACGATTTTGATTACTTTAAAACTGATTTGTGAAAAGCTAGCGGAAACACATGCACAAAAAGAAAGAGGAAGTTAGAAGGATAACGAAAGTTCGAGATTTGATGGAAGATATGGACAGAAAGAAGTGGAGATAAATTGGACATGTTTATCGAATGAACTATAGTTATCAGGTGAGACGGACTTTGGAGTGGTGACCCTGCGAAAGCATCCACAGAAGGGGAACACCATCGAAGAGGTGGAAAGATGACACCTGCGAACAATTCGGTAGAGAATGAATGCAAAAGGCGAGGGGTCGACAGAAGTGGAAAGATGGAGAGGCCTATATCCGAAGACGGATCCTGTAAGACTGAAATAGAATTGATAGAAAACTTAAGTAATTTGTCATGTTAATTGGCAAACTTTTTTCACCCCTAACGTAATAATATTTAAGTTATATAGGTTAGTACGTAACTTCAGTCGTTTGCACAATATCTATACTTTTGATTTATTACTTAATAGTTGTTTTTAGGGTTTCGGTTCTGAAATGAGTATAATTTTTTTAATTGTTTAATCAAAAATACATTTTAAGGTCAAAAGCTTATATAATTAACGAGCTTTAAACGTTGTAATTATAATCTCTTAGATATATCCCATCAAATACGTTATTCCTGATGATAGGCCATTGAATGATAAAAAGGTATAAACGAAAGTTATATCTCAAGGTACTGTGGATCTGTAGATTAATGTTTGAGTCATTCAAACGGAGGAGACTCGAGATATTTCTTAATATTTTATACCATAATTTTTTTTTATATTAGCTCCTTACATATGAAACTGGCGTTTTGTGCGGGAGAAATATAAAGTCAGTTGTTTTTTGTAAAATATATTTAATTAATCAAAGCATGCACCGCGTTGTTATCTATGCACTTTTGCCATATCATAGGTAGGTCATTGATCCCTTTATTAAAAATACCATGGGGGCGGGAATTAATAAACTGTTTGAAGGCGGTTTGGACTGCCGCATTGAAGTTGAAGTTTTTTCCTTGTAAGAAGTTGTCCAAATTCCGGAAAAAATAGTAATCTGTTGGGGCAAGGTCCGGGGAGTACGGTGGATGTCGCAGACATTGCAATTGTAGCTCATCTAACTTAGTGGTTGTTTGTTGTGCAGTGTGTGGTGGTGGTGGTGGTGTTGCGTTGTCGTGAAGTAGCAGTGGCTTAGAGCTATTGCCCAATTTCGGGTGTTTAGCAGGTAGTTCTTTCTTCATGCAGCAGGTCTGCAGTTGCTGACAATATTTATCTGCCGTAATCGTTTGGCCAGATTTTAGAAAGCTGTAGTGAACGACACCGGCGCTAGTCCACCAAACACTCACAAGTAACTTTTTTTGTGTAAATGTTCGTTTAGGGCAGGATTTGTCTGGGTCTCCAGGGTTCAGCCATTGCGACGAGCGCTTCCGGTTATCGTACAGTATCCACTTTTCATCACAAGTAATGATTCGATTTAAAATCCCTTCATCATTATGTCGGCTGAGCAAAGTAACAGCAGCAGCAGTCGACGCGTGTTCGCAAGTTCAGTTCAGTCAATGCATGAGGTACCCATCGTTCCAATTTTTCTACTTTCCCGATTTGCTTCAAGTGCATTAATACAGTTTTGTCACTTACCCCGAAGCCTGCAGCTATCTCTGAAGTGCTTTGTGATGGATCGGCTTCACAATAGCCTTTAATTATTCATTTTCAACTTTGGTCTCCGGCCGTCCACGGGGTTGGTTCTGAACGTTGAAACCAAAACGTACCGTGCTTTATTTTGCGACACCAGCGCCGTACACATCATTAATCCTTCGAGCTGTTCCTGCAGTACTGGTGCTGGTGCCACAGCAGATCTCGTACCCGTAAATATACCGATACTTCGTTTCCCATTGTGCGGCAATAAGCGACGCCAAAGAGAAAAATAATGAGGTAAAAACAAATGAATGTCTGTTTTCAAAACTCAAATGTAAATTTCAAACTCAAATGTAGCAGCTGAGTGAATTTATAAACTTGAATTTAGAATTCTTAACCAAATAGGAGATAGTTCCGATCCAAGTAGTCAGTGCGACAAAAGGCTAACTTCATGTGTAAGACCTAACATTAAGGTGGTTGATTTACTTATAAAAAAACATTGTTAGATTATTTATATCGCAATATATTGTATGCGCCGTATTGAGACAATTGGTGAGATTACTCGTTACGGCAAAAAGATCGGCTGCAGTAAAAGAAAACTATGTTTTTTTTTTATTCTGTGAAGCGACGAGACTAGCAGGACGTTCACCTGATGGTAACTGACACGTCCGCTCATAACCACATGACGCTAGTTAGGATGGTATACACTGCACGATATTGCGCTCGTCGCCTTGAGACATATGATGTTGTATCTCGTTACCCAAGTAATTACACTCGCTACAGCACCTTTCAATTTAGAACACAGTAATTGCTTTCCTGCTAGAATAGGTGCTGCAGTAGTACTTGTCGAGATGGTCTCCGGCAATGGAGATCTACCACCAGTAAACATTAAGGTATAAGTATTTAACAGTCGTACTTGTAATATTTATATGGTGGTGGTGGTTAATTACAGTCCCGCTTATTTTTTTTGTGGTGAAATTGTACCACCAGAGCCAAAGGTCTAATTCAAAATTCGAGCAAATGAAACGAGTTTCATCTCTTTGATAAATATTCGGAGGATTATTTGAAAGAGAATACGTCTCAAAGACATTTGGTCCTTTGACAAATTGTTATTAATATTAATTCTCTTCGGCTAAAAGGATTTTTGCAAAGTCTCAAGTATTAGTTGTCTGTTTTCTAATTAATTAAAGTTTTATTAGAGAAGCCAAACTTTTCCATTAAGTAACATTCGTAAAGAAAAATGAGTTTGTATATATCTAAGGAGATTCATTTTATTAATTTACATAGTATGTCTTAGTTATGTAGTAAACTTATTCTGGTTGAAAACCTTTATAACTTAGTTAAATTTCTGTTTATATTAAACTTAATAATGGAGCTGTGAAGTTAGAAATAATATGAGGAGGTTGTGAAAATCGTTCCATCTGATCTATTTCCAGTTTCATTAGGAGGCGGTGTGGGCAGAGCAAACACCATCGCACAGATCGAGCTAACACCATTCTGGTAAATGTATCTTCGTTAAGTCTAATTAAGACAGGGAGTCTTTTTTTATGAGCTATGAACTAACATTTGATCTCAATTACACGTGATGTTAAGTGATAATTAGGAGGTAGAGTGCAAAGCAAGGTAGCTCTGAATTTCATTGCCTTTAAATGTTATGACAATAGATTGACAATGGGGGAGCTGATCGCGCATATTTATATACCCTTACCCTTTCTAAATTCCACCACTTATTTAACCCCAAAATCCAATTTGCAAGTGAGGTATTAATTTGTTAGGACATATTAACTTTAAATAATATTATAACTGTAACTATTGCTATATAACATTATTATCATAAATCTTTATAAGTCCACTGCTGGACATAGGCTTTACCAAATGTGTTCCACCAAATGCCGTCGTCAGGTTTTCGCATTCACCTGCTTCCAGCCGCTTTTATTAACTGCCGGTCTATCTGAGGCAGGACTCTCCAACACCACACACGATCACTCCAGGACTTTCCTCACTAATATTATCATATATTATCCTAATATCATATACCTATCAGAGGAATCATTTACAATAACTTTTGTAAGAAATAAACATAATCTTGTAAAGAAATGTATTTTTGGGCTAAGTTGCAATCGTGGGAACATTTGTTTAAATCCTTACGAAGTTTACTGACAACAAGTAATATAATTACAAGGAAATTCAATTACAAGCAAGTAGAGATTTTTACGTGGATTTTATACATTTCTTTGTGAGACGGCTTCTACTTGTACAACGTTGTTTAGATTTTAGCAAGCTCCGATGACTTTGTTGGATCATATCAGCCGATAGACGACCACTGCTGGACGTAGGTCCCCCCGAAAGATCCTCATATCGATCAGTCCTGCGATGCCCGCAATGGCCGTCACTTGCAGGGGTTCATATGAGAGGACTTGGTCATTTCCCACCACGCTGGCCCAATGCGGGTTGGTGGGAGCCAGAGCCTCGTTCGTTAATTAGCAGGGTGCACCACGAGCAGGTGAGGTTGGTTCGGGTTTCATGAGTTGTTGTGCGGGACCCCTTACACTTCGTTGGATATGCTCTACTAAAGAGTAAATAAAATTTTTTAAATATTCGGTTAAGTTTAAAATTAAATGTGGTTGTTATGTAACGTCGTCACTTAAGGGAAGGAAATTTTTTACATTTATTATTGTTAAGTACCTGTTGCCGTAGACGGTCTAAGTAGAAGGCCATAAAAGTAAAGCAAGCCTTATTCCCACTTCAAAAGGTGTGAGCATGTGTTTAGAGTAAAGCTAACGCATTGCGGGCCCGTTTGTATTGCTGTCTAATGTTGTCTAAGTAACAAACTGCAGCTTTAGCATAAAAACGTCGTCCCGCGGAGTTTACTTCAAGACCCGCCATTACTTAGACTTATGGTTGTTAATATATTACTTTCTTTATACTTGACGAAACTACGAGAAACGCTAGTTGATCACGTCGTGGTGAGTAATACGCCTGCTTGTTATAATGTAGCGTTGTTTAGTATGATATACACAGCGCCGCATTGTGCTTTAAGACATGAGATTTCAAATCTTGTTACTCCAATTTCAATAGCTTCAGCTTGCTTCAGATTGGAACGTATTTGCATAGTGCTGTTAGGTGGCAGAGGTAGGAGCTGCAGCGCTAGAAGATCCCCGCCAAAAGAGACCACCAGGCTTGGTAAGCATAAAGATTCCTATTACCGTTGAATTAATCTTCAATTAAACACAAACTTCAAGTTTTTATAAACTAGGTATATATGTATTTAGTGCTTATAACAAACTTGGAAAACATTCTAATGAATCCATAAAATTTATTGGTCATTTAATAGTGTAAAGTATAAAGATTATATTACATATTTAACTTATATTAATAAGTGTTTTATGTACTTCAAAGCCGCCAGGGTCTGGAGAGGACTGAGGTGGTAGTACTTCAGACATCAAAGTTATTAAAGACTACACACCTAGACATTTTAATTGAAAACTGAAGGTACTTTTGAAGGTAAGTCATTTCGCTTTACGAAGCACTAATAATGGGCACTATTATTTAATTATATAAGTACTTGTTGTTGTTACTTCCGGTAACAGCTTTTTGTTAATATACAGAGCGGGGCTCAGCTGTGGCTGGGTGTAATACATCAGCAGAGCGATAAACGCAACGAATTGATTCATATGAAGCCAAAGTGTTCAGCTACGATGGAAATATATCAGACGACCATTAGGGTAGGGCAATAATCATTCCCGAGTCCGGCTTCAATCGGGGCAAATAAATCTGCCGAGTTGTGAGGATTTTCTTCGCCGAGAGGTGACCAAACTTGTCCATTATTCGCGTACCGGTGAATGATACGCCGTTACAAGGGTGCGATGTGCAGAATTTTGATACAAAAAATATTTCTCAAAGTATTTTATATCCGCCGATGTTCTTTCAGCTCACGTGTCCCAGATCCGCAAGCTGTAAGTTTTTTTTTATTCTAAAAACATCAACATAAGATCGTGGCGCTAATTAAGACGATATGCACAGCACCGCATTATACACTTCGCCTTGAAGCAGTAGATGTTTAGTCTCAATAATTTCACTAGCTACAGCGCCTTTCAAACTGGAACACAGTAATGTTAACACAATAGGAGGTAAAGGAGCTGCGGTGGTACCCAGACGATCATCTTTGATAACAGAGACCAAATACAAATAGCAAAAACAAATGCTCTTAGTTTAGAACATAGGCCAAAACTATCAAGAATGATTTCAACTTTAACTCCTTGTGCTTGCCCACAGCTGGACATAATCATTCCCTAATCTTTCCTCTATATACAGTACTATGCTTTTATCATTTCGATGAATTCGCAATCCCCAGCTGCTTAAACTGGGTCGTTTGTTAATTTTGTATGATATTAACCATGCAGTTTATTGCAAGTTGTAGTGAGTGAGAAAATCATCAAAAATTACTTGAAAGAAGCTAAACAATGAGATGAAATGAATAGTTATAAGGTATATACGTATAAGCAGAGTAAATAGAGGTGAGATTGTTACAGAGTTACAAACAGTGAAAGGGACGACTCGCTTATCTCGTATTCAAAGTTCGCTTTTGTAACGCCGGCGACGCATCCTGCATTCCTCCTCCTACACCGAACTTCCAAGTTAAGTACTGTTCATCGTGATAACGTGTAGAGTATGAAAGGAACTTTCACTTCAGTTTTTAGCACAGGCTGCTCATGTGCTAGAAGCCGTCCAGGTAAGAAGGGTAAGTAAACCTAGGTTTGCACATCACAACACAACACAACGCTTATTCATTTATACAAAAGTCTAATCGGTACTTTCATTAGCTACATCTCACGTCAATGGGAATGACACAATACCACGGATATCTTTTAGATGCCTCTCAATTTAGCATTGGTAAAACAACATACTGTATTATTAAAACTATATTTATATTTATCTTCTAAATGCAAAAGTAGAAAACATCTAATATATATATCCATCTTCAAACAGCGAAGTCAACATTATATATTATAACTAAATATACTTTGGATTTAGCCAAAAAAACACTGTATTAACAGCTGTAATAATAAAAAGTCGATAATAACTATTATGCTATAAACAGACCTTCAACATGCCGTCACTAAGTTCATAACTTCCACCTTCCTCTGCGGTATGTTCGCTGCAAATCAAATTCAAAATGAACAAGCACATCTCTGCTCTGTAACATCGGTTTGGGATGGAAATACGTTCTCCAATCCGAGGATACGGGACACGAATAACAAACAGGAAGTAGCGAACACGGTGACTCGAGTGGAGTTTGATATTGAACGTGGAACATCTAAGGACATGTTATTCATATATTAACCCGGTTTCCTTTCTTACAATCCTTAATTTTTGGGAAAGGTGAAATGTTGATTGATTGAATGGAAACCAAATATGTATTGCTCCATTTTGTTTCTAAGCCTTTTTTCATTATAACATATAGCGAGATAAGCAACAGTAAGTAATAAATGGTATAAAGCTAAGTAATAACTTGGTTTTTGATAACATTCTTTAAAAATTGTTGAAGTGTTTGTATTTCATAAAAAAAAACTGCTATGAATTTGATCACAATATTGAGTTAGTCGTTAAGACAAGATGGCGGCCCATTAGACCGCCTTTTTGTGGCGCGGGGGAAATCTTCAAACGATACCCTACTTCCGGGGGACATCAGGATAATGTTCCACCTATAAACATCATTTCGGTGGTATCCTTAAGAGCGTTAGAAGGAGCTTCGGGAGCTCATGTGGAACGTACCAATGCTTTAAGGCACGAGAAGACGAAGACCTTTTTCATATTTTTATTAGGTACCAACTACCGAGCTGACAGATCAGTGTGCTCGTCTCATTTGTTCTAAATCTGACTTCTTAAGCTTCAGTGTTTATTGTATTTTTTTAAGAGACTAAGATCAGGACGTTCATCTGACATAATGAGCTTGGATCGCCGCGGTGCAGCGACTAGCCTCTATCCTCGGCCTCTGGTTTGATTCCACGGCTAGATATATTGTTTGGTTTTTATAAATCCACCTTAACATGGTCTTCATAAGATCCTGAAGTTTCCTAGTTCTTTTCATCATGTTCATTCTTATTGTTACATTTTTTATACGACGATGCGATAAGGCGAAGAAATCGTTCACCTAATGGTAAGTGATGCGGCTGCCCTTAACAACGTGGTACTAGTTACGATGATATACACAGCACCACATGTGCTCGTCGACTTGAGACATAAGATGATATCTCGTTACCTTAGGAATTTCATTTGCTACAGCGCCCTTCAAACTGGAACACAGTAATATGTGCAGAGTACTGTTTGTCGGCTGCTATAGATGCTGCGGTGGTGCCTAGACGGTCTCCGGCAACAGAGACCTGCCAGCAGCAGGCCGGTTACGTAGAGGTATATTAGCTACGTTGTACCAACAATATGTGTGTTTACTCCGAAGGTCGGTTGTCACGAGGCGGTGCGGTGGCTGTTGGTGTTGGAGCTCGCGGTGACGTCACCGCCTCCAGCCGCGCCGCCCGCTCCGAACCCATACGCGGCGCGCTGATTGCGGCTCGCACTCTATTCGCTCCAAATTAGTTTGCGCCCAGCAATGCTCATCATGGTGACGCTGTTATATCTTCAAATAGACAGACGTCGGCATTTATTTACAACTGTCTCTCGACCCCAATATCACGTG
This sequence comes from Ornithoptera alexandrae, assembly GCA_029030555.1. NCBI lineage: Eukaryota > Metazoa > Arthropoda > Insecta > Lepidoptera > Papilionidae > Ornithoptera > Ornithoptera alexandrae. The sequence goes on along the minus strand of JARDVY010000303.1, from coordinate 11,496,936 downwards.
ATATTAAGTAACAATCAGAACGAACACGATCAAACGAACTCGGTACACTACAACATGAACACGACAGTAAAGTAGCCAGGTGGACTCGTAAAACCGCATCATCTTCAAAAACAATATTATTTTCTACTTTACTGGTGGTAGGTCTTACCGTAGGTATTAACGCAACGTTTATTTCTACCGCGAAACAGTAATGTTCCGGTTTGAAGGGGGCTGTAATTAGTTTAATTAGTAATAGCGAGACTCGATATTTTTTGTCTCAAAGCGACTAGCGCGATGTGGTGCAATGTAAATCAGTGAGTTTCGGACAAGTGCATCACTTACCATCAGGTGAACGTTTTCCTCGCCTTATCGATTCGTAGTATAAAAAAAAATTAGCAATCAGAACGAATATAATGAAAATAACTTGGAATACTTTAGGCTCTTATATGAAGACCATGTTAAGGCGGATTCATAAAACCGCATCATCTTCCAAACAATATTCAACAGCGGAATCGAACCAGGGGCCGGAGATAGAGGCTAGTCGCTGCAGCAGGAGCTCCAAGCTCATTGCGTTATGCTGTTCTACTACAGCGAGATCAAATAGCAAATAGTTTAAAGAGCGACATAAAACTTGTAGTTTTTTAAGTTGTTAACAAAATCGGAGCTTTCTTTTTATAGTTAGTGTCCGCCGTAAAAGCTGGGAGTAAACTTCGGGCAAAAGCTTTGTGCTACTGTGCACTGCACTAGTTAGGAAAGTGGTCAACTTTACCGGAAACACGTGTTTACAGATTTTAACTGGAGTTAAATATTAAATTGTTATAATTCGCCCCTATCCGGTGATTACTTTATGTTTAAACTTTATTGGCTTTAAGCTTCGGCTGTATACTCACTCTTTTTTTTTTCGCGGTGGAAATCTTAAATGATACCTTGCTTCTGGAGGGAAGACAAGGTTATGTGAGGCCTCTATCCACTAACACCCCCTCGGCGGTCTCCATCAGTGTATTAGGAGGAGCCCCGGGATCTTCTATGGAACGCACCGATGCCCCTCTGCACTTTGGCTAAAATATCCCACGGAAGGTCAAAGCCCTCAGCACCCACGCTGTACCACGGCAGATGCAAGACCACGAACCAGAGGACCCCGTTAGTGGCTAGAGAATACCTTAGTCCTATTCTTATTAGCCCGACACTACAGGGCCGATACTTACTCAGGCGCAGGGACCCAAAGTGAGTCTTGTCTTCCAACACAAGAGAGCGCCAGCGTTGTCTATCTCCCACTGCCTCTTGCCAGGCCACTGCTTGAAGCTCACTTCGGCTATCATCATCCGTCGGTAGACGTTCACTACTGGCCTTGGCCAAAGGTTCCCACATCGATCAGATAAGGGTTCATATGGAGGGATTTGTGCCATTCCCCACCAAGCTGGCCCGATGCGGGTTGGTGGGCGCTTCGGCTATATACACTACTAATTCAAAAAGAGAAATATTATTATCTGTGTGTGTATTTGTTCGCGTTGCAGCCCGTAAATGATTGAAACTATTTACTAGAGAACTAGATTTTTGTTTGATCATAATGTAAAGATATCTAGTAATCTGTTAGACTATTCCTATGTATCGCAAGTTATTTAAGTTTTACCAACGCTACGTTGCCATAGTTACAGTTATAGCCCTTCTTAATGTAATGTAATCATTAAAAATTTATTAATATCTATTTAGACACACCAACGTACTAACTTGATGTATATAGAGGCCTTACAAGTAAACTTTGGTTACTTGGATAATTTGTTTAATAACGCTGTTATTTTTTTATTAATAAATAAATTAGTACACAAATAAATACAAACACATATAAATAATTGAAAAAATAAACGAATGAATGAATAAATACATAAATAAATAAACTTCCCTCGTTATGTTGTAAGAGGTAGTTGAGTTTCGGAAAACAGCAGCGCTTTCACTGTGACCTTTACCGGTATACTTCTCTGGTGGTTCCTCACGGCCAGCCCGATGAGTGCGGCGATTAATGAACAATAGGGAGCACAACACGTGAGATATACGTCATGACCCGTCATATCGGACGGGAGACTATTGAGCCAACCGAAAGGTATTACTTTCTGGTTGTTATGTGGTGTATGCTCTAGATGTATCTAGCTACGACGAACTTTTACCGAAATGGGTAGTTTTCGCTAAGCTTACGTATTTTTTGTTACATTTTCTTTAATAACTGTATATCTCTGTTTCTTTAAATATATATAAAATGAAAAAAAAATTGTATTAACACGGAGGCCGCTCAGCGTGGTATTGTTCGATATAAATGTGCGCAGATGTTATTTACATACATATATGTATATGTTTATACATATTATATAAATATATTGGGTTTGTTTGTTCAGCAATCACGTGAAAATGAGTGAACGTATCGACACGGGCACATGAGCATTAGACGCGAAATGATTTATAGGATATTTATTTTTTGCATTTCATAGATTCTTCATCATTTTATTTCTTAATAACTTTTATAACCATTTAAATTGGTATTATTTATGCGGTTGCTATAGTAACGGCTGTAATAGAAAACTATTTGCGGTTGCGGTTACTCTCACGGTATATTTCTGACAAAGTTCAAGTCTTATTCTACATTAGTGCCAGCAAATCGGCGGGGAACAGCTGTATACATAAGTTAACGAGTTTTCAAGTGTTCACTAAACAAACGTCACGTTTTTTTTCTAGATCAGCGCATGGATGATGCCGTATCTCGCTTCGCCCAAAAATATAGAAGATCCAATGAAAATATCGCGTGGGATAAAGCCTAGTTCGGGTCCCGGTTGGCGTGCCGGGAAACGATCCCCGAACGCGCCGCGCGGCTAATGGGGCAAGAGGGACGACGTTCCCCGACCTAATTAGATACTTCGGTGGAAATATTACTATCTATCAATCAAACTCACTTTACTTCAAAATATTTTTCCTCCTCCAGCTTTACCATGAAATAGCAGTATATTGTTACCGCAGCACAGATACACCGGTAACTAATTATAATTTAAAACGTTTACTTGCGTTACAGCATCTGTTGCCTTTTTTTATTCGACAACACGACGAGATGAATAAGACGTTTATGTGATGGTACGTGATACGCCCGCCCCTAGCAATGTGGCGCTAGTTACGATATTATACCTGTGTTTAACATCCCAACTAGTGTGTCAGTCCGGCAGACTTTATAATGCTGGTAGGTCTCTGCTGCCGGAGACTGTCTTGGTAGGTATCACTGCAGCTTCTATTGCAGCTGACAGACAGTACTGTGCAAACGTTATTGTGTTCCGGTATGAAGGGTGCTGTAGCTAGTGTTGTTACTGGGGTAACGAGGCTTAACATCTTATGTCTGAAGGCGATGAGCGCAATGTGGTGCTATGAATACCATCTTAACTAGCTCAACGTTGTTATGGGCGGACGTGTCACTTGCTATCAGGTGAACGAGCAGCTCGTCTCGTCGCTTAATTACATAAAGAAAATAAATAAAGTGATATCTATTTCTTCAAACATTTGCTATCACTGAACAACATTTGAATCGTACATTTACTATTATTTATCTCGTAAAAATATATTTCAGATTCTGTGCAGCATTAGATCTTGGAATTGCTCTTCTTCCTGCGCAATTTGCTTTCCAGTACACCCCTGCTATCAATAGTTACAACTTCGTGCCCGACTACCCTCTCGGCCGGAGGACATTTAGATATATTATCCGAACGACTGGATATCTAGAATCGATATCCTCTAGTATCCTTATTGCTCAATGATTTGAATTTACTGCGGTCCATTAGAACATCAGGACCATAGATATTATTTCCTTAATTTCTTCAAAATCTCATTGTAACTAAAAAAACTGGAACCTCTGTTGTATCTCTTAAAATCTGTTTTAATGATGGCAACCATTGAAGGTCTCAATAGGCCAAGTTTTTCATGAACCTGGAGAAGAATGAAATCAAGCAGCGATAGACGTCTAGAACATTCTAAGGTAAGACCGACTGTTGGTAATGGAGAGTATGATTTCAATAATAAAAAAAGTAAAAAAGGTATATGGTATGTAGTTTTTGATGAGTGGAATATCGAGGAGCTTCATTAAATGGGACCGGGTCGCAGTTTCTGATGAATCTGATAAAGTGATTAATAGTAATTAAACAAAAAAAACTTCAGTACACGTCGTTAGCTGTGTTCCGTATGTATACATTTCTCCTCGTTATGCTAACGAGCTCTTTGAAGTCTGAATGTTGTACGGCTTGCTTTCGCAGGGCAGATGAAAGTGAAACGTATTGTAGTCAAATTAATTTATTCAAATTAAACTCGAAACAATCAGCTGTAAGTACGGTTTAGTTAATTGTTTTAAATGTAACAATTTAGTAATTAAAAGTCGCTTCACGAATAGGTTTAAGTTGTAGTATTAGGTGAGGAAACAATTTCAATAGCGTTTTAACTGTTTTATAGTTTAAGTAAGAGTTAAATTCATATACAATACTAATAATTTAGATAATGAATAAACTGGTCTACTTCTAAATAATATAGAAAACAATACGTATAAGTTGTTAAATGATGTAAGATGAATCGTTCCGATTTTATGATTTGCAAACGCTGCAACTACCGACATAGCCGTATAAGTGGTAATGGTCACACACCCCGCAGTACCGCTGGACTTTTGGGATTTGATGCATTGTCACGGAGATCCCTTAACCCTTGTTCTGGGGACCCTCATTACAACAGACGACAGAAGAGTTGCTCAGTTACTAGACTGTAACAGAGTAGGACAGTGATTTTGAGTGTTGAGCAGTAGATGTCTATCGTTTGGGATAATGATGAAACTTTGTTTCTTCTAGTCGTCTTTTATGTCACTTCGAGGATATAGTGTATGCAGGTATATTTAAATTAAGTCCTGGACTAAAGACAAGAAAGAATTTGTCATAAAATTCATGTCCAATCTATAGTCCAAGTGTAGGTGTCAAAAGAAGGGTGACTCGTATCTCCTTTCTCATAGATATCCTATTTCAGCTATACAGGCTTATAGGTCAAATGAGAGCTGTAGTAGACAAAAGATTTGACTGTATATTTTTTTTTTAATACATTTTATAAATCTGAATGACACAAACTGCCAAGCTACGGCTTTGTTTCACACAATTCGCAGCGATGCAACTCCGCTACGATTCGTTAACTGTTCGCATTCGCGAAGGATATAAATTCAGGCAACCGTTGAAATTCACAACCGGCTTTCGGAGTTCTGTAATATTAAACTCCCCTCAGTTATTGTAGCGAAGGCTTCATTAAAACCTATATTTAACGGATAGAAGGTACGCAAACGCACACGTAACATCCGCCGGTGAAAAACACCTAGATAAGTCCCAAGTTAGCGTTATAACGAAGTACTAAAATGCTACAGTAAGACTATTTTTTGTGTGTCGTCTACTTCATCAGTTTCCGTAATAAGGGTGTGGGCAAATCGCCGCATGATCGAAATCAGCTGGGTGGAGGTGACTAATGAGGAAGTTCTGCGGCGAACGAGCGCATCAAAAAGCGGAATACAGCATATCTAGGACATCTAGCTTGAAATTACAAATACAGCCTTCCGCTGATTGAAATAAAGGGGAAACTAGCCTTAAATCTAGCCATGAAATTTTTAATGATTTTAAAAATTTCATGGCTAGATAATATTCAGGACTGGACCAACATCAAGTGCACCGAACAGCTGATCCACCTAATGCGCAACAAGAGGGGATTTGCAGAACAGGTCGGTATCCAAACTCCACTTGTTTGAGGGGCAGAGGAAGAGTATTAATAAAGTTTACATTGTTTAATTTTTTTTATGTTTATTTTTGTCCTAGATATTATATTTTTTTTATTTATATACGCGACGAGACGAGTGGGACGTTCACCTGATGGTAAGTAATACGCCAGCCCATAGGAATGTGACGTTAGTTAGGATGATAGATACTACACCACATTGCGCTCCTTACCTTGAAACAAGTGAAGTTAAGTCTTATTAGCTCAGTAATTTCACTAGCTGCAACGCATTTCAAACCGGAACACAGTAATGTTATCACATTACCCTTTATAGAAACTGCTCTACCCACCTAGACAGTCTCCAACAACAGAGACTTCCACCAGTAAAGTACAACATAAACAATTAGGTTTGATTACTTCAGTAATTTTATTAGCTACAGCGCGCTTCATAACAGAACACTTATTGAATTAGTATATCAACAACATTAGCCGATAGACGCCCACCGCTGGACATAGGGCTCCCCCAAAGATCTCCATATCGATCGGCCCCGCGTTGCTCGCATCCAGTGAGTTTCCGCGATACTCACCAGATCGTATATACTTATACAGTATTCCGTAACAGAAACCTATTACCAGTAATCCATACAGTTGCGTATTGGTTGTAGCATTATCTGATGTTATTACCCAAGCCAGTCCGAAGGCTTTTCCCTATAACTATCATTAAAGTAAGTTAGGGGTCTGTAAAATTTCACGATATGGTTGAACCAGACAGTTATTTCCTTTGTTACAGGTGAAATGGCTTTTATGCTTAAGTGAATGTACTTATAGGGGTGTTACGGATGTAAGGGGTCCCGCACAACAACCCACGGGACCCAAGCCAACCTCAACTGCTCGAGGTGCATTCTGCTAATCAACAAACGAGGCTCTGAATTCCACCAACCCGCATTGGGTCAGCATGGTGGGAAATGGCCGAAATCCTCTCATATGAATCGTTACCCGCACGTGGGGGGATCTTTGGAGGAGCCCTATGTCCAGCAGAGGACGTCCATGGGCTGATGATGATGAGTGTACTTATACTAAAACGTTTTCACATAGTTATAAAGCTTAGCTGTAATGTTATAGGTTTTTTTTATATAAATTTCCATCGTTTTTAGTTAACTGTTATATATTGGTAGGGTTTGTTGAGGAACGTCTATATCTGGCTGTGGACATTTATCGGCTGATGATGATGATGGTGATGGAATTTGGTAATTATTCCTTAGCTGTTATATCGCCAAACTTATTACTGGTGCGTTCTATAAGAGATCCTGGAGCCTCTCCGAAAGTCCTGAGGTAAACCACCGAGAGAGTTTTAGTGAGTAAGAATCTCACATAACCCTGACTTCCCCCCAGAAGTAGGGTATCATTCGAAGGTTTCCCTTCACCCTTTCTCATAAAGACATAGAAGAGCTAAAATATCTTAAGCGACTCGGTGGTAGCTGATAGCTGTTGCCGGAGACTGTCTAGGTAGGTACGGCAACTCTTATTAAAGCCGACAAACAGTACTGTGCTAATATTATTGTGTTTTGGTTTGAAGGACGCTGTAGCTAAAAAATATACTGGGGTATTAAAATATTATATCAGAAGCGACGAGCATTGTGATGCTGTGTATATTATCCTAGCACGCGCCACGTTCTGGACAGGCGTCGTTTACCACCAGGTGAACGTGAGGTTCGTAGAATAAAAAATAAACACCTACAACATGTTCGGGTTTATTGAGATAACATGAAACACCGGTGTGTTGATCAAACTCCACGTGAAGAAAAAGTTATATACTAAAAAATACATCCTGGACATATACTTCTGAAAGGTAAGGAAGCCTGTCCAGGAAACGGTAATAGTGTTTTCCTCAATTGTAAAGAAAAGAAAAACAATTGAAACTTCATTAGGACTTCAGTAAGTGCATACAGCGACTTACAACCCGTCGACGGCGCTCCCGTACAAACTTTGATAATTTGTGCCAAGTTGCATGTTCTGCGGAATTAAAGTAAGCGGAACTTACTTTAAGTGAATGTACAGCATATTAGTAAAAGCGCAGCACTCAATAGAATTACCAACCGTTCTAGATATTATGAATTGTGATTAAGTATATCTGTGCAAAGGAGTCTGCTAATTCAAATTGTAATTATTGTTGTTGTGGAAATTAGTGAAAATGTACGTGTGTGTGTGTGTGTTATATTACAATCTAATTATTAGCAATGTTTAATTGTTATGGAAATTGAATTAAACAATGATAATTGCATGCACTGCATCGGTGTATACGGACGGAGTATATGGGTCGGGCGCCGGCTGCACCGCACCGGCCGGCGCGCACTGCTGCGCAAGGAGACAATAAGCTATCGGCGACAAACTGACACACACTTGGACTGCATGTAAATAAGATTTGAAGTGTCTATTCTTTTAGTTGCGACTATAACAATGATAACAAGACAACTGGGTAAGACACAATCTATTTATATAACAAAAATGAAGTTTGTTTGTTCGCCAATCACGTGAAAACTAGTGAACTTATCGACATGAGCATTTGAAGCAGAACTATTTGTTTACAGGCGATTTATTTATTGAATGTCATAGATCCTTTATCGTTTTATTTATGCGGTTACTATAGTAACGGTTGCTATAGAACGCCATTTGCGCCTGTTGCTCTAAACGAATATTTCATACAAATTTCAAGTTTTATGTATTACGGCCTGCAAGGCGGGCGGGGAACAGCTAGTGGGTTACATTATTGAAGTTATGATTGTGTGAGCTGTAACTTCACATTACCTATTAACTTATCTAAGCTCTCAGAACTCATTACTCTCTGTTAGACCTCGTGACTCTTAACTTTAGTCCATTCAACAGCTACTCGCTATTGTGTTAATGTTTTATACGATGGCGTCGAAAAAGCTCTGGCAGAGGTTAATTTATAAGGGCATAAAGTAAAGCTGTGCACAAATATCCTCTATATATTAAAACAATTTTTAGTCTGATTAAGTAGAGAATGGATCAGAGAAGAATATCCTTGCTAAAGAACGTTCTGGTTTGGAAATAGCTACCGATTCTTTACAGAGTTGTGATATGAGAATATTTAATGATGATCAATTTTTGAAAGAAGTTGTCATGGTGAAGAAGGTGATCACATCACATACAATTTGTTGTGGAATTTAAATGATATATGTATTCCACATAAGTGATAACTTGAAGTATTAAAAAATTATGTTAAATGAAGAAAAAGACAGATGGAAGTCCACTGCTGGACATGGGTAAGGTATTCCAAAAACATGTTTGATTTAAACAAGTAATACTATAGGATATGACATAAGTTAAAATTAAGTAATGACTGGATTAGGAGCAGAATTACATAAAGGTAAAGCTGAACTGCTGTTCGTCCAATGAACCCTCAGCTATTGATTAAACGGCAGCTACATCGAGGGCCCCATCTGCACCAAAGGAAGTTATCTATCTATTCAGGAAGTAAGACTTCGTTTAAGTGAGTACCAGGTGTGCAACTAAGTATATCTAGATTTAATTCTATTTTTATTGCATCCACGTTTGTAAAGATTTATCTTATATCACGGCAAAAGAGTTGTTTAAATGTACTATAGTAAATTTTATACACAAGTAAATAATATAACAGTAATAGAACTGAAAGATAGAAGAAGAATGAAAGTATTTTTAAATTGCTTCATCATCATCGTGAGCCGATAGATGTCCACAGCTGGACATCCCCCAAAAATCTCCACATCGATCGGTCCTAGGCCGCAATCAGCGTGGGACTTGGCACTGTCGGGCATTAGGGCCCGTCGTCGGTAGGAGTTCATATGGGCGGATTTGGGCTATTTCCCATCACGCTGGTCCATTGTGGGTTGCTGGGAGACAGAGCCTCGTTTGTTGATTAGCAAATGTTCACCATGAGCAGGTGAAGTTGGCTTGGGTTCCGTGAGTTGTTCTGCGGGACCCCTTATACCCTTAAATTGTTTACCATTAAGTTTTTTTGTCCTGTACAATAATTCTGATTTGTTGAACAGCACATCCAGGAGATTTTACCACACCATTTGTTCGAAAGGGACCGAGCGACGACTGTTCCACCTAATGATGTGGTAAATGGGAGTGCGACCATCCTTTGTGGTGACCAATTGAGGTTGGAGTGTATACTAAGACAGATATTTTGATAAGGACATTGGCATGTAGTTATTTTAGTGTTTAATAGCCGAAGTTCTATATTCTTTCCAATAATTAAGCGAAGCGGTTGTTGGACCTGTGCATCTTTCTTAGGCATGGCATTAACAACTCAGTGTTCTCAACTACTAGGATACGAGGTCTTCTTACACAAGAAGCCATTAATCCACTATGCTGAAAGTGCAGGTTTTTAGATGTCATATATCTACGAAAATTTTCGTTTATGGAACTTGGTTCCTCTTCCGAAAGGTCTAGGTTAGATCGCACCAGGCCTTCTTCGAAGCGTATAGCGAACACGTCTTCAATACTGAGCTATCACGGCTTCAGATGTCCGACGTCAACTTCTCCATACTTTTTAAAGGTGTGGTTGTTTTATTTAAAACCATAAAAAGCATGAAAAAACAAAAAAACCATGAAGCAAGAGTAGGGAGGACAATACGGGGGTTGGCAGGTCGGCGCTGTTTTTTAAAACTTAAAAATGTCCATTGATATTGTATGAAAATATCTAACATTTTATTGTGAAAGCTATACAATGCTGACGAATAAGTTTGAAGTATTTTTATTAGTTTTTTTTTGTAAAAAAAAAAAAATTGCTGAAAGCTCTTTTATTCCTCTGCATTGCTGGCGCCGAGCGCCGACCCTACAAATCCGCATTCCAACAAAAATCTACCGTCGCAAGGACCTTACCAAATACATCCAAATCGTTGACAGATCCTGATACCTGGATGTATTCCAGATAACTGTTTCACTTTCATATTGAAAAGGCCTTCATGGTTCGAAAAACTCTGGGACCTGGATCGCCAGCGCCGCCCAACTGTTCCGCAAGACTCCGGGCGAAATATGGTGAACTGACCGCCAACCTTAGCTAGTCGGAGGGGCACCTTAAGAAAAAGAAGGTAAAAATATATATATTCATCATTTGTGTGCAACTCGGACACATATCCGGTCACATTTGTGTTAGACAGGCTTGGATTTCTCGAAGGGTAGTAACTAAAATCCAAAAGTGGCAATTCTCACATTATTGAAAACAGATTACAAACTAGAATATATATTTTTTAAATAGCAGAGAACCAAATCCAATCTAACTTCTACTTCTTGCTAGACCTTGTCCTATCTTCACTTGGGATCGGCTCTCCTGGTCATTCTTCTAAATCTATCCCTATTTTGTTGTCAGTCCCCAGTCCAGTCAATTTGTTATTCTTTAGATCTTTATTGATAATCGTCAACCAAGTAGTCGGGAGTCTCCCAGGACCTCTCCTTTTAGTTTTGAGATCCGCCGCTACCCTAACCATAGGCGTTGCTGATCTTCGCATAACATGGCCGTACCAGTGCAGGAGTCTCTCTACCATTTTCTCTTGAACCGGTTTTTTTAAAGGAACCTCTGACATGTATGTTCTTTAGTCTGTCTTCCAGGATAACTCTTCCTGCCCACCTAACATTAGATTCCGACATTCTGTCACATGCATTCTTTGCTCTTGTGCGTTGGTGGTGGGTGGCTAAACCATAGAGCATCGTAGGTTTTATTGGGGTCTTATAGAGCTTCCCTTTAACCCTAACTGGCATTCGTTTATTGCACCGTGTTCCGGAAAGCGACCCCAATTTTTGCCACCCAACATTTATACGATGGACGCGTCAACACTGATAATGGAGCCTAAGTATTTAAATTTATCAGCTCTTGGCTGTTGGTGTTTGCTATCAAAAGTGAAGGTAGCTGGTAAGTTCAGATCGTTGGCATTGAAGTAGCAGCTAAACTAAGCATCCCATTATGCTCGAGCGCTTCTCAATATCTAATCTATGATGACAGTAATGTTCTACCAGTACCATTAAGCAGTAACTAATCTGTACTATCTTGTAATAAGGAAACCTTCAAGTTTTAATCTCATTGATGTGGACTGTAGAAGTGACTCCTCGGAGTTCCACCTATAGATTAAAAGTGTATATTTTCTGAACTTTCATAATTTTTTAATAATATTTACTATATATATTAGTTTTTAAATACACTAATAAATAAGACGATGTAGGTAATTGTGAAGGGTTTCAAAACATCGCGGCGGTGGTGTAAATCAGATGTGCAGTCGTAAAACGAGAAACAAGTAAATACATGCAGTAAATCATACTTGGTTTCCAGACGAGGCACAAAAATTGAGACCTGAATATATTCTGAAAGTCTGAGCTTGAATTATGTAAAACCGCCCGACGTGTTTACGATTCATTTGGGCGAAATAAAAATCTAAAATGGTAACGTCCTGTCGCGTGCATCCCGCACTGCGGCCGGCGACGCATTGGGGACGGCTGGTGGGCTAGGGGGTGAGATTTTCTGCTTGTTTGCTTCGTACATTTCACTTTTATATCTGTCGTGGCTTTATATAAAGAAGGCTACAGTATTGATGACAGTTTTAATGTTTATTTATTACCCCCGCTTCAATAGAGAAGACTCTTCAGAGACCTATTGCAGCCGACAAACAGTACTGTGCAAACATTACTGTGTTCCAGTTTGAAGAGTGCTGTAGCTTGTGAAATTATTGGGGTAATGAGACTAAGCATCTTATGTCTCACGCGACGAGCGTAGTATGGTGCAGTGTATATCATCTTAACTAGCGTCACATTGTTATGGGTGGGCGTATTATTTACCATCAAGTGGACGTCCAGCTTGTCTCGTCGTTCCGTTTCTGCCTCTTTAATAGAAAAGTCTTTTTTTAAGAATACTGAGGGATAATAAAATATAACTGGGAAATTAAAATTTTGATAATATCTATATCAGCCCTACTGTTATCTTCTCCATTGGTTCCAATCTCGAGATCCTTTCGCTATTTTTATCCATTTTCCATCAGTTTATCAGCAGATGCCATCTTATCCTCTCTGTCGTCTTTTTTTAGACAGTATTTTCTCCATTCAAATAAGCAATTTGCCCAACGGCTGTAATCCATATGAAAAATGTGTCCAGCTTATCTCTATATCTCCCTCTCAATCTCATCCATCAGTGCACGTGTTCTTTCTTCAGTGAATAATCGTTAAGGTCTACGTAAGTCTTTCCATTGCTCTGCGATACGGACCTCTTTCTCCGACTTCTCAGTCAAAGTTGTTGTCTCCATTCCTTAGATGGAGACTATTAGAAAACATTGATTAAAAACCTTAGTCTCTAAATGCTGATGGTATGTTTTCCAGCGAAGAAACGATTTATTTATTCCGAGGGCTGCATTTCTGCAACTTATTACACAACTAACTGTTTTCTGCTTACTTTTCTGTAAAAGCTCGGCAACTCTTTTCAGAGAAGAAATTTTGCAAAATCTATTTAGCTGATCTTTATATGGCAGAAGCAATATCTCCACCAAATTTTGAGTGTTTACGTGTAATAGTTTCGGAGAAATCGCTATGAGCCAATGAATTTCTGAATATCTCCTATGTATATAGATGAACTAGGTTACTTATATTTATTCTTGCTAAAATATTATCGATCCTGTTTTTAAGTGATAAACTTTTACATTTTGTAATTAAGCTAATGATGGTAAATAAATGAGCTTCAAGTTAGTTAAGTTAACCATCTTTATGTTACTTATTTAACATATTGTGTTGTAATCGGTTAAAACATTATAGATCGTTCAATGCGCGATACTTCATGTTACAAAACATATTCGTACAAAAGAAGCTTTTATTTATATGTATATGTATTATTATTTTATATGTAATAATTTATTTCAATATATATATGTATAAAAAAATTGAATTTTCCGTCAATCTGCGATTTACATGGAATTGAATGAACGGGTCACCTGATTACAACTGACGCACCCCTTCGCATACATATTCGATTCGGAGGATACGCGGAAAAAATTATAACGCCGGTCTATTTTCGACAGGGGTTCAAAATAAAACTCCTGCTCATCCCGAACCAGCGTCCGGATGTCGCTTTGACCTGGAAGCTCATTTCCGTCCCCTTCGTTCCTCCCCAATGTCCGTACAACTGCCGTCCGTTAACGTCTCAATATTCTACTTACATTTTCATCTCACATGCTCTCTACAGTTAATGTTATTCTATAACAAAAGGAAATGACGAGTAAGTCATTCACTTAGTAATAAGTGCTATGCTTGTAGCGATTTTTTATTTATAAGTAGTATTACTAAAAATGCACATAAAAAGCACTTCCAAATCCAACCAGCTCTCAATCTAAATTCAATGAAATTGGATGTATGTTTTACTTTGTTCCTAAGTTGATCCTCGTTATTTAACTTAAGAGAATATATCCCATTGCCTCTTGATACTATCAGCAACAGTCGACAAAGGATGTGGTTTCCTTTGACGCGATCTTTAACTATTTTCAGGAGATTGTGAAGTACTCACAAATAGAAATTCAGTGAGACCATTTCACTGTTAGTATATGGTAATATTTACAAAGTATTTATCATTTTACTTCTATATATATAGATATGTGTAGTATGTATATGTTTTTTCATTATGAGATATTTTGTTTTTCAAAATATCGACTCAAAGTACTTCCATAATTATGGGCATAATCAATTTCCGTCAAAATGTGTGTACTTACTAAATTCTATATATAGGAGACACTCGGATGGTTCAACAAACATTCAAAATTTGATACAGATGTTGATGCTGCCGTTTAAAGATCAGCTAAAAATGGATTATACAAAATTCTTTCCCCAAAGGAAGCTGCGGGGGTGTTACAGCCGGCAATGCGAGTGGGGAACAACTAGTGTATACATTTATAATGATAATGGGTTTCTTTGTTCGCCAATCACGTGTAAACTAGTGAACATATCAAAGCGGAAACACGATCATTCGAAGCAGAATGATTTGTAGATAGTTATAAACTATTTATTTTTTGAATTTCATAGATACTTCATTATTTTATTTCTAATTGAATTAAAACATTAGCTTTAGAATATAAACAATTTCATTTCGTACTATTTATGCGGTTGCTATAGTAACAGTTGCTATGGAAAGTCATTAGCGATTACGGTTGCTCTCAAGGAATATTTCAGAAAAATTTCAAGTAAAATTTTATATTACAGCAAGATAGATATAATGACAAAGGTTGTAATGTCACTACCAGGAGATAGCGCTGGGGTTAGGAATCCATACCATACCGTTAAACTGTTCCTCTCATTGCAATAATCAATATTCATCATCATCAGCCGATAGACGTCCACTGCTGGACATAGGCCTCCTACAAAAATCTCCACATCGATCGGTCCTGCGCTGCAGTCAGCATGGCCTCCGGCACCGCCGGGCACTAGGAACCGTCGTTTGTAGGAACTAGTTTGTTGATTAGCAGGGTAAGGTTGGCTTGGGTTCCGCAAGCTGTTGTGCGGGACCCCTTACACTCCTAATCAATATTACTTATAAATCTTTGTACAGTCAAATAGATTTGTATGAAAACCATTTGTTTAGAATATATTCACCGTCACTGTAAGTAAACAGCATCTAAGAGTTTACGTCTACATAAAAGTAGCTGCTGATCTTCTAAAGACCTTTGTCAACAACTGCCCTCGCCACTAACCTAAAGCGTGGGACAACACCATCCTAAATAACTAATACCTTCCATTCAACAGTGGACATCGATATGCTGAAATGGAGATGATAAAATACCTGCTCATCAAATAATTTCTTTAAAATCAATAACATTTTTCTTTGATTAACTGGAGAATGAAAATGCTCCTTATGATAGCTATCCAACTACTCTCGATGCCCGCTCCGTGAGCCATCAGCATGATTGGAGGCTGGGTCGAGAGCATTCATTAAAGCAATAGGACGCGTTGCTTTGGATTCTGTTGCTGTTAATCAACAGCTACTCTCCACAAATAACATGAATTCTACATCATTAATATTAATTATAATATTATAAACGTATACAGATTGGAAGGAACTAATGACTACATCAGTCTATGGGATTCACAGATTTTATCGCCTCTCCAATTAATTGATGGTATCAGCCAATGGAGATTCTACTGGAAGTGGATTTCCAAGACTCTTATCTCCTTACTAAAAATTCTCTTCTCCTGTGAGGTGGAGTCTTTCATACAAAGCTGTACTCTGTTCTGTACCAAGCGGAGTACAGAAGTCAACTTAATTATACACGACTAACAAGGAGTTCTGTTAAACATCCTTTATAACGTAAGAGGTTACTATGTATTGTTTTAAAAGGAAATTCTGTTTCGACTTCCGGAAGCCAGTTACATTAAACGTTGTTTTTTTTTACCTCGATCCCAAACACTTGCCCTCCTTGCATAACAAACGGCGCCCAAAACTTTCCTTTGATCGAATTTCCCTCTCACCCTTGTTATATATAATCAGCTGTTTCGCCTTCACCTATTTATGAATATAACCGAACCTAATAACTTTTATGTATTCATGTCATCATGATCACCATCATTTCACGCGATGGACGTCTCCTGCTCGACATAGGTCTCTTATAATGTGTTCCACAAACCACGATCTTGCGCTGTACTCTTGTACCAATGATTAATTTGAATGGTATTTAAAAAAAAATCAGAAGTCGACTAGAAAGAAAATTGATTTAAAATATATGCATGCATGGGGTATAAAGGTCCCGTAAAATAACTCACGGGCCCCAAGCCAACCTTACCAGCTCGCGGTGCACCCTGCTAATCAACAGACGAGGCTCTGGCTCCCACCAACACGCATTAGGTCAGCGTGGTGAGAAATGGCCCAAGTCCCCCCATATAAACCCCTACAAACGACGGCTCCTGGTTCCCGGCGATGCGGGCAGCGCAGGACCGATCGATGTGGGGGATATTTGGGGGAAGCGTATATTCAGAAGTGAACGTCTATCGGCTGATGATGATGATATGCATGCATGAGTCTCCGCTGATTTCAATTGAAATTTCGCGGAGGTATGTAGCACATTGGAAGATACTTATGACGTAAAGTTAAATAAAGACTTTTCATTTAAACCAACCCTTATTTTTATTGGGACTCCGATATTAAATTGACGACAACTACAATGTGTTATATCATTCCCCGAAGATATTCGCAGAACTTGACACATCCAAAATCTGATACGAAGCAAAGGCCTGTCTCCTTAATGAGCTCGCTTAAAGTGTGCCCGCACTTATAACTTGAGGATGTGACCTGGTTTCCAGCTCAATTAAAATTCCTCATTTCCAAACTATCGGATCCGTAGCTTACGTGATATGTTCTTAATGATGTATTCTCATGAAGAGATAATAATGATGTGTAACAAACAACTTAGGTAGGTACTACAGCAGCCAACAGCCATTCAGCCAACAAACAGCAAAGTGTTCCGGTTTAAAAGGCGTTGTACCTAGTATAATTATTAAGGACATGACGGAGAAATATTCTTCAAACATACCCTACTTCTGAGGAGAAAACAAGGTTTTGTGGGATTTTGCCCACTAAAACCCATTCGGTGGTCATCTTCAGACCGTTGCGGAAGACCTCGAGATCTACGGAACGTGCTGGTGCTTTCACCACGCTAAAGCGCTTTAGTACGACAAGAACTAGACCGACTCGTACTTGTCGCTCATTACTGGCTCGTTTAGTGGATAATGAGGGCCGCCAGTTTCGAAGCCCACGAAGCCTAAAACTCTTTTAGTCGCCTTGTACGACAGTCAGGGCTTATCTTAGTCCTATTATTAATAGTCAGAGATTACAGAGCAAGAAGAAATGAGATCTAACTTCAAATATTTTAAGGCGACGGTCGGGCGACTTGTAGACAGTACCTCATGGGAGAAAGAAATGTTTTATTTGTCCAATAACACTTTTTTTTTATGTATATAAAATAATTGATCCTCATCAACAGCCAACAGACGTCCACAGCTGGACATGGGCCTCCCCCAAAGATCCCCATATCGATAAAATTAATCACATTCAACATAATTGGACAAACGTGGACTACGCTCAGTACACATGTGGGCATGCACCCACCAAACTGATCTTCAGCTCAGCCATTTCATTGTGCCCCTACACACTAATGAAATGTTAGTATTTTGACTAATTTGAAAATATCGTCCATCACATCCATGTTAGGAACAATATGAATCTGATGAAAGCTTTCTACAGACATTTATTGGTAGATATTTAATTAAATTCCAAATCTGGTGGTAGGTCTCTGTTGGTGCAGACCGCCTAGGTACAGCCGCGACGCCTGCTGCAGCCGACAAACAGTAGTGTGTGAACATTACTGTGTTCCGGATTGAAGGGCGCTGCAGCTAGTGTAATTACTTGGGTAATGAGAGAACATCTTATGTCTCAGGGTGACCAGAGCAGTGTGTACCCTTCTAACTATCGTCACGTTGTTATGGGCGGGCGTATTACTTACCATCAGGTGATCGTCCCGCTCGTCTCGTCGCTTAATTACTTAAAAAAAAACTGCTTAATTTACTTAGTTCCCTAACGTCGATTCTCTTAATACTGTTGTCTGTTGTAATCTCCAACAAAAACTGTTGATACTCCAATCCTATTTACATCATACGTCCTGCCGGCGGAAACTGTTGCTTTGTCCTTTTAATTATGTCAAGTGCCGACATCAATTACTATGGAGCGACGTGTGGCGCCGCATTGGAGGAGAGGCTGTTCCATACATCCACGTCGCGGAGCCGCCTTCATCAACTTGGCTAACACAATGTTCATGGTGCAACTAAATTAGCAAACAGGACGTGTATGCAGAACATACTTTAAAAAAAGTGATAATTACTTTATCGAATTAAATAAACAAAAATATATGACAGTTTTTTTTTATTTAATAGACTATGAAATATATTTTACATCCAGTAGAATTTCTAAGATAGGGTCCAAAGCCAAGATAGTTGCAAGGATATTGGGGGTCCTTGCTAAAGTACGACAATACTTCGCAATACTGTTGCCATGTACTGCATGCAGGTGCTGCCAAAACTCATCTAGCGGCACTAGACTCTGATCAAGACCTCGTTATACACAGGCTGGATATTCTTGAGCACAGAGGCCGTGTGATACATTTTGGACGGAGTGCGATGGAATGCGGAGGACCAGACGTACGGCGATTCTCCACCGTTATGTTATGGTCACCTCAGTTTGCGAACGAAGAGGTTCAACTCCTGGTTCTTTATGTGAACAACAAAAGAGTGGAACAACTGGACGGAGTCGGTGTCCGCGTTTAAATACGTGGGTGCCTTCAACAAATAGTGGAAAGGATGTTACTAAGTTAATGCACTTTTCCACCCCAGATTCTATCATCACTTAACATCAAGTGGGATCGTAGGTAAGCGGTGACCTTGATGATATAAAAAGTGAAGAGATCATACTATTGGTACCTTTAAATATAGCTCTTGTAGATCCGTAGATCATTAGATAATGTTGTATAACTTAAGCGTAAGTTTATTAACCGAAATAAGTTCAAGTTGCCGATAAGCGGCCGCGGAGCACTCGCGGGCGTGGTTTATCTCGTTACCTCTCTTGAACTTTATTCAGGTCCACGAAATTTGTGCGAGCACCTGATGTCCCCTGAATTATAAGTTCCTACTTTCACAATATTATATTAAATGGAGATAAAGCCCTTTATTCACGCAATAGCCTGAAATAGATATCTGAAAGGATAGGAAGGGTTGTGCTGGATTTCTACATACTATTGTAAAAATACCCTAGAATTTTTATGGATGAGCTGTTCACAATTTCTTTCTTTAATAAATTAAACGATGAGAGGAGCTGGACGTTCTCCTGATGGTAAGTGATACGCCTGAGAAGTGTGGAGTCCCTTTATCTCAGTAATTACACTAGCTACAGCGCTCTTCAAGCCGGAACACATTAATGTTTATCGTCTGCAGTAGTAGGTGTGGTGGTAACTACCGAAACGGTCTCCGCCGACAGAGGCCTACCACCAGCAGATCAAGCACATAATCATTCTGTTAGCTATTCTCTTTGGACTTGCTTACCATATTTAAGCATTCAGGATCCAAACCCTTACAATTTGGTTTGTCATATATAGGGTGGCGCAAAAGTAATCCTCCTATCAGAAAATGCTATAAATTTTGTCTTGATGTAAAAAAATTAAAAGACCAAATAAAAATAATCCACAAGAAGAATCAAAGTTTTTCATATTTTGTTTTAAATTACAGCCAAAAAACATCGGAAGGTTATTTTTGCGCCACCTTGTATACAAGACCTTGTATACAAGGTCTTGTATACCCTGTATACAAGGTCTTGCATACCTTGTATACAAGGTGGCGCAAAAATAACCTTCCAATGTTTTTGTATCTTTGTTGTACTTAAATGCAACGCAAAAATACCCTTCCGATGTTTTTGTACCTTTTTGTACTTAAATACAACGCAAAAATACCCTTCCGATGTTTTTGTACCTTTTTGTACTTAAATACAACGCAAAAATACCCTTCCGATGTTTTTGTACCTTTTTGTACTTAAATACAACGCAAAAATACTCTTCCGATGTTTTTGTATCTTGTATACAAGACCTTGTATACCTTGTATACCCTTGTATACAAGGTATTGTATACCTTGTATACAAGGTAGCACAAAAATAACCTTCCGATGTTTTTTGGCTGTAATTTAAAACAAAATATGAAAAACTTTGATTCTTCTTGTGGATTATTTTTATTTGGTCTTTTAATTTTTTTACATCAAGACAAAATTTATAGCATTTTCTGATAGGAGGATTACTTTTGCGCCACCATGTACTTAATAATATTCCGTTTGACGTAATCTTAACACAAAATTTCTACAGAACTAAGATAAAAGAACTTTGTTAATCTCATTAGCAGGCCGCAACGGTTCTCGCACAACAACTCGCGAGATCCAAGTCAACCTCGCCTGCTCGTGGTGTATCCTGCTAATCAACAAACGAGGCATTGGCTCCCACCAACACGCATTGGGCCCGCGTGATGGGAAACGGCCCAAATCTCCCCATATGAATTCCTGCACGATCGATGTGGGAATCTTTGGGGAGGCCTATGTCCAGCTGTGGACGTCAATCGGTAGATGATGGGGATGGGGTAACGAGATTCAACGTCTTATGTCTCAATAGGACGAGCATAATGTGATGTAGTGTATATTATTTCTAACGAGCGCCACGTTGCTACAGGCAGGCGTATCACTTACCATCAGGTGGACGTGCTACTGGTCCCGTCACTTTGTTAAATAAAAAAACAAATGATGTTATGGATCTAAGAAGAGATCTGGTAAATTTGATCATTCTGCTAAAATTATGTGCGTGTGCGTGTGCGCGTGCATGTGCGTGTGCGCGTGCATGTGCGTGTGCGTGTGCGTGTGCATGTGCGTGTGAGAGTGCGCGTGCGTGTGCGTGTGCGTGTGCGTGTGAGAGTGCGCCTGCGCGTGCGTGTGCGTGTGCGTGTGCGTGTGCGTGTGCGTGTGCGTGTGAGAGTGCGCCTGCGCCTGCGCGTGCGTGTGCGTGTGCGTGTGCGTGTGCGTGTCCGTGTGCGTGTGAGAGTGCGCGTGCGTGTGCGTGTGCGTGTGCGTGTGCGTGTGAGAGTGCGCGTGCGTGTGCGTGTGCGTGTGCGTGTGAGAGTGCGCGTGCGCGTGCGTGTGCGTGTGCGTGTGCGTGTGCGTGTGCGTGTGCGTGTGCGTGTGAGAGTGCGCGTGCGTGTGCGTGTGCGTGTGCGTGTGAGAGTGCGCGTGCACGTGCGCGTGCGTGTGCGTGTGCGTGTGCGTGTGCGTGTGAGAGTGCGCGTGCGTGTGCGTGTGAGAGTGCGCGTGCGCGTGCGTGTGCGTGTGCGTGTGCGTGTGCGTGTGCGTGTGCGTGTGCGTCGTGCGTGTGCGTGTGCGTGTGCGTGTGCGTGTGAGAGTGCGTGTGCGTGTGCGTGTGAGAGTGCGCGTGCGTGTGCGTGTGCGTGTGCGTGTGAGAGTGCGCGTGCGTGTGCGTGTGCGTGTGCGTGTGCGTGTGCGAGTGCGTGTGCGTGTGCGTGTGAGAGTGCGCGTGCGCGTGCGTGTGCGTGTGCGTGTGCGTGTGCGTGTGCGTGTGCGTGTGCGTGTGCGTGTGCGTCTGCGTGTGCGTGTGCGTGTGCGTGTGCGTGTGAGAGTGCGTGTGCATGTGCGTGTGAGAGTGCGCGTGCGTGTGCGTGTGCGTGTGCGTGTACGTGTGCGTGTGCGTGTTATAAAACGTGAACGTTGAGGCGATCACCTGTTCCGCTGTCGGTCAGCAATGTTCCAATAATCATGTGCTCCTGTAAACGTTGACCGGAGCCCTGATTACTGCGGGGCGTGTGCACCGACACGAGGCAGTTAGCAGCACCGATGGCCACCGATCGATTGCGGTCACCGGAAATTAACAAAACGTCACACTATGCCTCAAAGCAACTAAACGGCAATGGTTATAGTTAAATCCCAACCGAATGGTTAGATTTACTTATTAACAAAACTACACCATCCTTCCATTAATAACCTCATCATCATCATCAATTTAATGGTAAAGTTTTTTTTAAAGATAACTTGACTTTAGTTTTATATTGTCTTAATTGACCTTACAAGTTTGCTCACCATCGCGCTCTCATATAATGTAATGGTAATATTTTCGTTATTCTACAGAGCGACAAGACGAACGGGTTCTTCACCTGATGGTAAGTGATACGCCCATCCATAACAAAGTGTCGCTAGTTAGGATGATATACATAGCACCACATTGTGCTCGTCGCTTTGAGAGTTAAGCTTTTGAGTCTCGTTACCAGTAATTACACTAGCTACAGCGGCCTTCAATTAGAAACACAGTAATGTTTGCACACTACCGTTTGGCGGTAAGAATAGGAGCTGCGACCTAGACGGTCTCCAACAATAGAGACCTACCACCAGTAAAACTTAGTACCTTAATGTTTCATGGTAAGTCTTTAGCTGTTGTGCCATGGAGGGAGAATACGGTAGAAGGTTAAGTCATTTCCACTATCATTCCATCATCAGCAACAAGTGCAGACGGTAGCTTTACCCGCGATTGTTACCAGCATATACTAAGTACAGTCAATATTTTAATCATTAATATG
Source organism: Ornithoptera alexandrae (assembly GCA_029030555.1). Classification (NCBI taxonomy): domain Eukaryota; kingdom Metazoa; phylum Arthropoda; class Insecta; order Lepidoptera; family Papilionidae; genus Ornithoptera; species Ornithoptera alexandrae. The sequence continues at coordinate 11,474,028 of JARDVY010000303.1, read as the reverse complement.
GTTAACTTTGAAATACTAGGTCTAACTTAGGTTTTCTATCTTGTGGTAGTCTTTATTTACACTGCTGGAGATAAATCATTTTCTGTAAAGAAATTTTATAGTAATGATGTTTTTAGATCATTAGTTTAGAGCGGGAAGGCTTCTTTACACAGTTTAAAAGGAAAGTTATGTCTACTGATAGAAAGAGAGAGTTTGTAAAGGACGTTTATCAACGTCTCACAAGAGGAGGAGACAGCAAGAGAGTGACTTTGTTGTTCGTAGAGATTAATGCATAAAGTTCAGATTGTCTGTTTGAACTTACTCCAATGCAGCATCTATCGATTTTGAATAAATAACCGATCAAATAAAGGGTAGTATTACAAGTTTGACCCGGATATATCCGATCAGTTTATCCGTCAATTTGTTGGTATTTACATTCTTTATTTGACCACTTTTTTTTATTGTTCGACAAGCCGATAACAGGGACGGGTGACTACCTGATAAGGACCGGCGATGTGACCAATTTACAACAATGCTGCGCTAGTTAGGATGATGTACACTGCAACACATTGAACTATTGTATATATATACGCTTACATCTATATGCTTGATCGTATAGCATCGTTCTCTTGTAGCTGCTGTTTCAAATAACTGAGAGCTTCTCACTCAGAAAGGAAAGGAATTGTAACAGTATACTCCCGTGTGAATCAAGACGTCAATCCCCACATTACTCAAGTTAAGATACCCTCACTGCGCATTCCCAGAGAAAATATCTCGGTCATTACAACACAATACAAAGGGAAGGATTCCATCCCTTACCACCCCCATCTACCCCTCGCTACAAATGACGCGTTTATGTAAATAAAATGTAATTTGTCGGGATTCCGCAACAAATGCGCGCACGTCGCTAAATGTTAATATTTTTCTCGTTACAAACGAAGAGGATTTACTTCTGTATTTATTAAGTTATAAAAAAAATGTAGGTACGAACGAGAGGCTCACGTGATGATCAGTGGTCACCAGTTAGTGGTCTCCATGATGACAGGAAGACTCGTTGTAACTAAGTATAGATAAACACGAGCTTCTTCTCGTTATAGCGCCGGTAGGAATATTTAGGTACCTGTAAGGTATTAAATGTGATGGTAGGTTTTCTTAAGGCAGTAATTTTACTACTTATTCAACTTATTCCTGTGCCGCTGTGACCCTAAGTAATTTTAGATCTTCGACCAAAAGGCAATCACCGCCTCCTGTCTGCGGTCAGTCAACTACTTGGAGCTCGTGTACAATACCGAACACTGTTCTATTCTTTTGAACTATACGGTGTATACATTAATATTGTTAATACTACTGTTATAGTTATGTGGAGATGCTTTAAGCAGTGAAGGTATTAATTGATGATAAGGAAACGTTATCATATTTCAAAGCAGTCGATCTTTTAAATGAAGTAAAGCTGTGGTAGGTGAGAGGTTCTCTCTCAAGTCTGTTTTTGAGTACGAAGTTACTGTACCTTTAATAATAAGGACAAAACGTCACTAACACAACAGCTGTGATAAAAAATTGGTAAAGTGATAATTTCCGTCAATTCCGCTGCATGTTTTTAAGAGTCATTGCAAATTGGAGTTCATCAGCTCGCCGGGAGCCGTGAGCTCGTCGTAACGATGTAATCATTTCGCTCGGATCGGGCAAGTTTCACTTTCCCTCGGCGCTTTGTTCGCGAGATGCAAAATTTGCAATAAAATCAAACTTGCAAATTGTTTACCGCCGTAAACAAAAAAAAATATCTCAAAAGTTACGTCATACTTCTTTGATAATTTGTTAACTTCATGTTTATGTTATTACTTGAGTTGTAACTTAAATAAAACTACACTTCATTTGTTTCTTAAACTCTATAACCTTTAACAAAAGCTTTTTATCAACCGGATAACACCCATTGATGGAAATAGGCCTACCTTGAGGGGAAATTGGCCCTTAGCTCCACCACGCTGGCTCACTGCGGTTTGATGGGTGGTCAGAGCCTCGTCTGTTATTCATCAGGGTGCACCGCGTGCAGGTGAGGTTGACTTGGGCTCCGCAAGATGTTAAGCGGAACCTCTTACACCCCTTAACAAAAGCTTACTAGTACAAGTCACGGATGGTTTTAGACACATTACTAATATTGAAGTTCAAAAAAATTACATTATTTGTATAAGTGTCGACATAACATCACCTGTAGGTACATGAATAAATCTAGGCTTACACATTTCTCATGTAAAGTGTAGTCTTATAAACTTCAACACAACTTGGCAATGTGTTCGACAATAAACATTGATATGGGATCCCGCAATCGATCTTCAATCAGAGCCGGGAGTGTAATTAGTTTAATTGGGAATACATACACAAACACTGTGCCCAATACATTCCAGTCAAGTGAAATTACTGATAGAGTTTACGCATAATCAGTCAAGTTAAAGTTAGTGACGGTATAAATAACTTGGTACAGGCATTGAACTTATATGAATAGCAACACCAGAGAAGTTATTGTTATTGTTAACTTAATAAGGAGTATGTTTATGTACAGTCCACCTGGTACTTTTTTACTGGGTATTAGTAGTCCTTGCTGCCGGAGACCGTCTAGGTAGGTAATATTTTAGCTCTGGTTTGAAGAGCGTAGGAGCTATTATAATTAATGGGGTAACGAGACTCAACATCTTGTATCTCAGGCGACGAGCCCAATATATAACATCCCGATCAGCGCCACGTTGTTGTGCGTATCACTTATTATCAGGTGAACGCGCCCTCGTTCCGTAGCTTGATTGAATAAAAAAAAACAGTGGTAACTTTTATCTGGTATGTTTCAGTCGGAGACAGTTTAAGTAGCCACCGCAGAGCCTAAGTCCTGTTTCAGTGTGAATGGCGGCGGGCATAATGCGGTGTACTGTGTACCCTCCCCGCCCCCCCCAACCAACGCCAATTTGTTTTGAGTAAGAGTGTAACTTATCATCAGGACGTCTCAGTCATCTTTTCGTCGACTGAGAAATAGTTATATGAGAATACATTTAGTTTCTCTTAACCCTCTCTTGTTTAATGTTGGGGTTTAAATTAGGCTTTAGTTAAGCAGCTGCGATATCGCTTATACACCCATGTTCATTAAATTTAATTGATGTATTAATATTGTTTGTGTATACTTATAAAGATACTCAACAATCCCCCTGGTCCAAGACCCACAGGCGAGCAAGAGGAAGCGGTGAAATGTAGTATGAAGATACATGCGAGAGAACACAGTGGCTGATGACGGCGTAGAAAATAAGGAAGGGGAGGAGAGAGTACCTGCGACCACGTGATACAATAGCAAGGATTACAGAGAGGGGTAGTAATAAAGATGATACCGATAATCGTTGGTAATTATATATATGAGGCAGCTATCTGAGCAGCGAGCCGAGCAATCCGCACGCGGCGCGCTGCAATAGATTTGCGGCGGGCCGGGCATACCGCGCCGGGGGACCTCCGCGTAATATCGCCCGTCGCCACCCGCAACCAGCCCCCGACTTCCGGCACGCTAAGTTGAACATCGTTCCATTACACATGCCTCATCTTTGATTTAAAATTATCTCATTCATTTATACTCCTCGGCGGAGTGAACACACATGAAAGAAAGTAATGGAAATGTTTAAACAAAATGGTGGATATGACGTCACAAGGCACACTCTTTTATTCAACTTTTAAGGTTAAGAGGGGAAGAAATAATTAATAATACAAAAATAGACATCGATATAAATATATAAAATTTATTTATATATCGATATACGTCCTCATTTACATGTATTTGTAAACACATACTTAAATATGTATATAAACAAAATATAAAAAGAAAACACTATTTGCTTAGGTTATACTAAAGTTTCTTAAAGAGCCTCTCCAACTAGTGAAGGTTGGCTATCAGCGTGGTACACTCCTCTCTGTCTCTGGTCCTGATATTCCTCATCATGACATTTTCCTTCTGTCCACGTTTCGTTTACTTATACTGAAGATCCGTTATTATACAAGCATTAAACAATTCCGCTTGCTACCTTTGTCTTTAAAATTAAGTGAAACTAAGTGTCAACTTAATGTAATTAAAATATTTTTTCTTTCAACTAGGAAACAATTCCACTAATCGTGTTGACTGTTTTAGTCGCCTATTACTACAGGCAGATCTTACGTTAACGGCAAGGACTGATTGTCAATACATTCATTTTACAAATATTTATATTTTTAATTTATCGGTTAAATTACGGTTGGTATGCAAGGAGCTGCTGCAGCATTGTGATGAGGGAACGCCTGTGAATAACGGATTCAGAGGCATCGATTAATTGAAATGAGCGGAATTGCTCTGAGTGTGGAGCAAATTGCAAACCCTCCGGAGCGTCCGCTGCAATATTAAAATGCTCGGCTCAGCTACCGGGCCAGCACGAGCTCGTCACGAGAGGAAGTGCACAACGATCGGCGGAAACTGGATTGAATGTAAACGCATTACAATTGTACTCAAAATTGGGATATTCATTAGTGAACTGCAATAGTCTAAAGTTGGCGGCAGTATTCCTATATGACGTGGATGTTTGCACTGAAGAGTTAATAGATTAGTGGATTTTATCATAGCATATCATACATACCACCAGATAGGATATTAGTCAAGCTGAATATATAATAACAGTTATCATTATCAGGTTCTATGTCCCTTAGCGCAGAGAACGTACACAGTGATTTTCTCTCGTATTCGGTCTAAAGTTTCATCATCTTCGCCTCGTCTATCAGGTTTGTTCGGCGTAGCCGCGCTTCCGCTTTCCAACCAGATTCGTAATCATGCGCCGGCTTGAGAATATGCTGTTGGCAGAATATGGCCAAGCCACTTTCGATTGTAATGCTAGATTTGCGTTGAAGATTCTTTCGGATCAGTGAATATCGAGAATTCGGCAAAGACAGTGGTTGACGAAGACCTGAAGCTAATATGAGATGATTTTGGTAATCTTCATGATTTCAAAGCCAAATAGATTTAACGTATAATAATTATAATGACAGTGCTCAAGCGAGTTATTAATACAAAGTTACTAAACTTGACATATTATGGGGTTACTTGACGACGGGTATATATCCTATGAACAGTATATTACCTGACTGGCGTTTATTCATCACATGAACTTCATCCTCGTTTGTTGCTTAGCTGAATGAAAAAACTCTAAACTGAAGTCTATCAGCAAAGCGGTGCTGCACGTGTAAGCAACGTGGATTTGGGCCGCGCTCCGCTATGCAAAGCGGACGGCTCAGCGTCACTTTGATTGGCATATATTGGTTTAGATCCAAATTGCTTCGCCAATAGCTGAGCTACAGACAGACAGGCGATTTGTATGTATATATATATATATATATATATATAGATATATATATGTAGAAGTCATATTTTTTTTATACATTTAAAGCACTAGAATATCTTTTTCTATTTCCGTCCAACTTTATTTTGGGTGCGATGAGATGTCTACGCCTACGACTCATTACATCCGACAAGTTAAATTGTGTCCTATTTAAATAACCAATAAAACTTAACTTTTAGCGTAGTTACTAAACTCGTCATCACCATCATCAGCCGATAGATGTTCACAGCTGGACATGAGCCTCCCCCAAAGATCTCCACATCGATCGGTCGCGCTTTCAGTGGGGGAAATCATCGCCGCGCGGAAATTCTTAACACCCTTGATTCCGGCGCCTTGCCATTGTCCGTCACAGTCAGCATAACCTCCCGTACCCCGGGCACTAGGGGTTGTCGTTTGTAGGGGTTTCTTTGAGAGGATTTGATCCATTTCCCACCACGCTGGCCCAATGCGGGTTGGTGAGCGCCAGAGCCTCGTCTGTTAATTAGCAAGGTGCACCACGAACAGATGAGTTTGGCTTCGGTCCCGTAAGTAGTTCTGCGGGACCCCTTATACCCCTAAATTAAACTTACTTAACTATTGCTTTGTAAACGGAAGTACCGGGTTGGAACCCCGCTAGCTAACCACCACCTTCATAACGTATATCCGCCTCCGTAATGGCATCGCTACGAGTATTCTACACGAGCCCACTTCATCATATACGTCGTATATAGCCGTCGTTACCATCAGAGTGTAGATTATATTATTCGCTTTTCTGCCCGTAATAATCCCGTAAATCCTTCTTGGGAAGGAATATTGATAATTCCATTCTTAGCTGATCTCTAAACGGCAGAAGCAATGTCTGTAACAAATTTTGAATGTTTACGTGTAATAGTTACGGAAATCTCGTGATGAGTCAACGGATCTCTGGATATGTGTATATCAATATTCTATAAGGATTTTATTATTATGTTACCGCAATCGAAAAATAGTAAACTATTGTATTTTATGTTGGTAACATTATCACCGTTAATTATAAATTAGCAATACTGAATAAATCACTGAATATTTTGTGGGGGGTCATTCTGTATTCATCTAGTCATCAGCCACAGAAAAGCAATGATGATTGGCATTAAATTATTTAAAGAGAATTGCATTTGACTGAGTATTGTTTGAAAGTTGAATATTTTTTTTTTATTTCAATTAAGCGACGAGATGAGCGGGACGCTCACCTGATGGTAAGTGATACGCCTGCGCATAATAACGTGACGTTAGTTAAGGTATTCTACACAACACCACATTGCGCTCATCGCCTGAGACGTAACATGTTCAGTCTCGCTACCCCAGTTATGACACTAGCTACAACCCCCTTTAAACCGGAAGACAGTGATGTTTTTACATCACTACAATAAGCGCTGCGAAGGTATCTACCTAGACGGTCTCCGACAGAGACCTACCATCTGTAAAGCACACCATAATCAATTAATTGTCCAAGTGGAGGACGTTGCAATCCTTAATACTGAAGGATTTCATTATTAGTTACCCGTCACTCCGACCTGGACTGCCTCCGAAAGATCCTTCGTAGTTATAAAAAAAATCCAGATTACTATTCAACAAAAACTCCTCCTGTCTCTCTTAACATGATGGTGTCCCTTTTACAGTATTTATATATCTATATATTTATTAATTCATTTTTCTCTTCTCCTCACCACCTCAACCAATATTCGGTCATGTATCTCCTCTTTTATCAAAATTATTTCCGTAGAGACTGTAATAGTTGTCAAAGAGGTAACGCCATTCGAAAAAAATAAGATGTTACCTAAGTTAACTTCAGTATCTTACCTGAACATTCTGTTCGTAAAGTCGAATAAGTAAAAGACTTCCGGCGGGGGTATGAATGCGGATAAAACTGATACAACGTATCACTCGCATTCATACTTTCTTTTAAACTTTTCAAAGTTGTGTTTACTTTACGGGAGCTTACCGGAAGTATGAAATGAAATTTCCGTAACTGTCTTTAAGTAAATCCACGCACGGAGTACATTTTATCCAGAAATATAATAGAAAAGAAATCGTTTTAGTGACTTCTTTAAAGAAATAAATGTCAGTGAAACTGAAAGCTTACACGTCACGCAGATTGATAACATATTTCAAAAAAGCTTATAAGCTTTATCTGTTAGTGTAGAAGTAACGCCAATGCTAGCTAATCCACCAAGCGCGCGACACGAATGTATTCGCAGAACTGGTGTCCAATCTTCATTAGTTGGAGGGGTCAAGAAGAAGAAGAACGTCCATGCTAGCTAATCCACCAAGCGCGCGACACGAATGTATTCGCAGAACTGGTGTCCAATCTTCATTAGTTGGAGGGGTCAAGAAGAAGAAGAACGTCCATGCTAGCTGATCCACCTAGCGCGCGACACGAATGGATTCGCAGAACTGGTGTCCAATCTTCATTAGTTGGAGGGGTCAAGAAGAAGAAGAACGTCAATGCTAGCTAATCCACCAAGCGCGCGACACGAATGGATTCGCAGAACTGGTGTCCAATCTTCATTAGTTGGAGGGGTCAAGAAGAAGAAGAACGTCAATGCTAGCTGATCCACCTAGCGCGCGACACGAATGGATTCGCAGAACTGGTGTCCAATCTTCATTAGTTGGAGGGGTCAAGAAGAAGAAGAACGTCAATGCTAGCTGATCCACCTAGCACGCGACACGAATGGATTCGCTAAACTGGTGTCCAATCTTCATTAGTTGGAGGGGTCAAGAAGAAGAAGAACGTCAATGCTAGCTGATCCACCTAGCGCGCGACACGAATGGATTCGCAGAACTGGTGTCCAATCTTCATTAGTTGGAGGGGTCAAGAAGAAGAAGAACGTCAATGCTAGCTGATCCACCAAGCGCGCGACACGAATGGATTCGCAGAACTGGTGTCCAATCTTCATTAGTTGGAGGGGTCAAGAAGAAGAAGAACGTCAATGCTAGCTGATCCACCTAGCGCGCGACACGAATGGATTCGCTAGAACTGGTGTCCAATCTTCATTAGTTGGAGGGGTCAAGAAGAAGAAGAACGTCAATGCTAGCTGATCCACCTAGCGCGCGACACGAATGGATTCGCTAAACTGGTGTCCAATCTTCATTAGTTGGAGGGGTCAAGAAGAAGAAGAACGTCAATGCTAGCTGATCCACCTAGCGCGCGACACGAATGGATTCGCTAAACTGGTGTCCAATCTTCATTAGTTGGAGGGGTCAAGAAGAAGAAGAACGTCAATGCTAGCTGATCCACCTAGCGCGCGACACGAATGGATTCGCAGAACTGGTGTCCAATCTTCATTAGTTGGAGGGGTCAAGAAGAAGAAGAACGTCAATGCTAGCTGATCCACCTAGCGCGCGACACGAATGGATTCGCAGAACTGGTGTCCAATCTTCATTAGTTGGAGGGGTCAAGAAGAAGAAGAACGTCAATGCTAGCTGATCCACCTAGCGCGCGACACGAATGGATTCGCAGAACTGGTGTCCAATCTTCATTAGTTGGAGGGGTCAAGAAGAAGAAGAACGTCAATGCTAGCTGATCCACCTAGCGCGCGACACGAATGGATTCGCAGAACTGGTGTCCAATCTTCATTAGTTGGAGGGGTCAAGAAGAAGAAGAACGTCAATGCTAGCTAATCCACCAAGCGCGCGACACGAATGGATTCGCAGAACTGGTGTCCAATCTTCATTAGTTGGAGGGGTCAAGAAGAAGAAGAACGTCAATGCTAGCTAATCCACCAAGCGCGCGACACGAATGGATTCGCAGAACTGGTGTCCAATCTTCATTAGTTGGAGGGGTCAAGAAGAAGAAGAACGTCAATGCTAGCTGATCCACCTAGCGCGCGACACGAATGGATTCACAGAACTGGTGTCCAATCTTCATTAGTTGGAGGGGTCAAGAAGAAGAAGAACGTCAATGCTAGCTAATCCACCAAGCGCGCGACACGAATGGATTCGCAGAACTGGTGTCCAAACTTCATTAGTTGGAGGGGTCAAGAAGAAGAAGAACGTCAATGCTAGCTGATCCACCTAGCGCGCGACACGAATGGATTCGCTGAACTGGTGTCCAATCTTCATTAATTGGAGGGGTCAAGAAGAAGAAAAACGTCAATGCTAGCTGATCCACCTAGCGTGCGACACGAATGGATTCGCAGAACTGGTATCCAATCTTCATTAGTTGGAGGGGTCAAGAAGAAGAAGAACGTCAATGCTAACTGATCCACCTAACGCGCGACACGAATGGATTCGCAGAACTGGTGTCCAATCTTCATTAATTGGAGGGGTCAAGAAGAAGAAGAACGTTAATGCTAGCTGATCCACCTAGCGCGCGACACGAATGGATTCGCAGAGCAGGTGTGCCAATCTTCATTAATTGAAGAGGCATAAAAAGAAGAACGTCATTGTTACAGCTTCATAATCGTCAGCCGGTAGACGTCCACTGTTGTATATAGGCCTCTTCGAAAGATCTCCACATCAATCGATCCTGCGCTGCCTACATCCAGCTACTTCCCGCAATCTTCACTATCAGACCATTTGGTGATGGGCCTGCCAACACTACGTTTTCCGGTACGCGTCCGCCATTCAAGGACCTTGGTGCCCCTTCGACTGTCAGTCCTTTGAGCGATGTGCCCTGCTTATTGCCACTTGAGGCTAGCAATCTATTGGACTATGTCGGTGACCTTACTAGTTCTGCCGATCTCCTCATTTCTGATTCGATCACACAGAGAAATCCCGATCCCTTGCTCTCTGTGCGGCCTGAAGCCTTTTCACGAAGCCCAATGTAAGCGGCCACGTCTCGGTGCCATAAGTCATCACTGACAACATTCACGAGTTAAAGGTCCTCAAAAGCCTTGTGGTAAATATCTTGTTACATTGAGGAGAAGTGAAAGCTCTTTAGAGATTAAAGATATAAGCTGATTCTGAAGCCGCCTTAATTATCTAATGTGTCACAATTTTACATTAACATGTCCAATAACAAGGATGTGTCCTTAATATCAATTTACTGATAAAGTTTACTGCTCGCAGGTCTCTGTTGCCGGACACCGTCCAGGTACCACCGCAGTTCCAATTTCCGCCGGCCAAACAGCATTGTGCAAACATACTGTCCTCGGGTTTGAACAGAGTTGTAGCTAGTAACCAGACTTAAAATATATCTGGCGACGAGCTGGATGTGGTGCAGTATACACCATCCTAACTTGCACCACGTCGTCATGGGTAGGTGAACGTCTTTCTAGTCTAGAGGCTTTGTCAAATAAAAATTACGCTTAATGTGGTGTAATCTCCGTGGCTAGCTCCTTTTATGTTACAGTTCATTGAGTAGGATAGTAAGAGAAAGAGAGAGAGAGAAAGAGAAGAATCAATATTAAAATAAATTCACGTAAATCAATAGAAAAATTTCTAACGGTTTTCTCTGATGATGATGGATATTATATTCTTATGACAGAAGAAACAGTGGATAGTTGTCAACAATCTCTCGTCGTTACCATGTGGACGTCTGACGGCGGATGATGATAATGATGTGTACATGGGGACACGTATGGAGTCGATGCCCAGCCGTGGGCACACTAGCACTACAACCGATTGGTATAACTGGTGAATGCAAGCCGCGCCGCTCCTGTCCTCCACCGGTCGCGTTCCGCACGAGCTGATCGTCGCAGTGCAGCAACTTGAAATGTTGCCAGCGCTTTAAAACTAACCGAATGCCATTTTTAATATTTCCGGTGAGGCTCAACCCTGCGCGCACCGGAATACGTAATATCTTTATTACTTTGAAATAGAAAAAGGTGAGCACTGATACACTCTACCTTGTAGTCTAGGACTACCATGAATAGGGGGGATATTACTGCAGTAATGAGAACTATTTTTTTGTTTTTGGGGAGAAATCTTCGAAAACATACCCTGCTTCTGGGGGGATGTCAGGATTATGTGAGATTCTTACTTACTAAAACCCCCTCGGTGGTCTGCATCAGTGCATTCGAAGAGGCTCTGGTGTCCCTCTACACTTTGTGTTACACGTCTCTGAGGACCTCTTCCTCGGCACCATCGCAGGTTTGCTTGAGCGATAAGGGCCCCCATCCACAAGGTCCGCGAAACTTTTAGACCTTTTTAGTCGCCTTGTACGACAGGCAGGAATTACCTTAGTCCTATTCTTACTAGCCCAAGACTACAGGGCTGGTGGTAATGAGACCTAGCATCTTATGTCTCGAAGCGATGAGCACTATGTGATGCTGTCCACATTATCCAAACTAGTGAGACGTTGTTACGGGCAGGTGTGTTAGTCACCATCAAGTGAACTTCTTGCTTGTCTAAGTACTTAAAGTACTCCATCAGCACTTAAAATATATTCTAATTGTTCCAGTGAATGCATCTAAGTGTAAATTTATTAACCGTCTAATACTTGTGTACATGCTTCATCAATCATCATCAGCCGATAGAAGTCCACTGCTGAATATACCCTGCCTCCAAAGATCTCTACATCGATTTGTTCAGCGCAACCTACACCCAGCGGCTTTTCGCGACCTTCACCTGGCAGTCGGCATTGCCTCCGGTACCGCCAGGCACTAGGCGCCGTCGTTTGTAGGGATTAATATGGGGGGATTTGGGCAATGTCCCATCACACTAACGCAGACGAAGGTCTTGCTCGCACCAATCCTTATTGGGCCGGTGGTGGTGGTGGGAAATGGCCCAAGTCCACCCAAACGAACCCCTACAAACGACAGCCCCTGGTTCTCGGCGGTGCGAGCAACGCAGAACTGATCGATGTGGGAATCTTTGGAGGAGGCTTATGTCCAGAAGTGGACGTCTATCGACTGATGATGATGAGGGTGCACCACGAGCAAGTGGGGTTAGCTTAGGTCCCGTGAGTTGCTGTGGTGTGTGGGAACCCTTACATCTCTTCATCCATATAATTAAAAACATCAAATTCCGTCGCCATCTCTTCAAAATACTATCATGATAGGTTTTTCCTTTGAACCTTTTTTAAATTAACGTCTTTTTTTTAAAAGGCGAATGTTTCAATAAAATTATTCCAATATTCATTCACAAAGAAGTTTTTATTTAGAAGATTGTCCCAAAAGGTCAATTTAATTTTTTCTATTGAAATCATTGCTTTTGTATAAATATTAAATCTGGCAACAATTTTCACACCGTTAACTTACAATCTTAATTTATTTCATCATCATTATCAGGAGACAGATACTCACTGCTGGACATAGACATCCCCCTAAGACCTCCACATCGATCGATCCCGCGTTGCCCGCATTTAGCTGCTTCTCGCAACCTTCACCAGATCGTCGGACCACCTGGCGGGGAGCCTGCCAACACTACGTCTTCCGGTACGCGGTCGCTATTCGAGGAATGGCTGACAGTACTTCGAGCAATGTGTACTGTCCATTGCCACTTAATTTACTTAACTTTATGCAAGTCATGTAAATCCAGACTTAGTGCATTTACGTGTTTGTAGTAGTGATTGAGATTCTCACACAACCCTGACTTCCTTGTAGCAGGGTATGTTTCGAACGTATACCCTGACCCTCCCATCGGAAACCAATAAAAAACATAGGACAGCTAAATAATCTTGAGCGGATCGGTGGTAGCTGGTTCCTGTTGCTGCAGCTCCTAGTGCAGCCGACAAAAGGTAGTGAGCTAACGTTACTGTGTTCAGGTTTTTAGGGCGTTGTAATTAGTGAAATTACTGGGGTGACGAGAGTCGACATCTTGTCTCAAAGCGATAAGCGCTATGTAGAGCAGTGTTTACAATTCTAATTACGTTGTTATGAGCAGGAGTATCACTTACAATCAGGTGAATGAAGAGCGTCCGTCAAACTGGAACATAGTCAAGTATGCATGATGGCAGGAGTGGGAGCTGAGGAACCTACGACACTTTTAAATGAATTATTATAAAGGATATTATATCTAAGAAAATCCTGAGATATCATCCAATGTACACGAAGCGGAAATGAGAAGGCAGGTCGACACAGCTTCTGGTCGTTGGCTATCTGCAGAGATTACGTAGAAATTTATTTTGCGAATTAATATTTTAAAGATGATACAATATCTTACATAATAGACATGTATTATAGATAAAAGAAATAATATTATATGTAGACAAAGATAGTCGACTATATTCATCATCACCAAGTCAGCTATTACTGAATAGCTTCATTAATTAAATTAGCTCTACTTCATTGGTAGTTAGTGTCTCTGTTGCTGGAGACGGTCTAGGTACCACCGCAGCGGCTGTTGCAGCCGGCATACAGTAGTATCCAAACATTACCGAGTTCCGGTTTGATGGGCGCTGTAGCTAGTGAAATTACTAGGGTAACTAGAAAACACCTTAAGTCTCAAAGTAACGAGCACAATGTGATGCTGCGTATATCGTCATGTTTAGCGTCACGTTATGAGCAGGCCAGTTACCAACAGGTGAACAAGTCGCCCCGAAGATTTAAAGGAAAAGCTGTTTAATGTTGTGTAATCATCTTAACTAGCTACATGAATGTCACTGCGAATTACTTCATAAGTAAACTACCCAGCATGGGTTAGGGATTGTAGTATATGATCTTCTTGAAGATATCTTCTTGATGCTGCTGGTTTACACCATTTAATCGAACATGGATGAGCGGTGTGGATATTCTAGCGCTTCTATACGAGTAATACAAAATTAAGGTATATAGGTATTTAAAAGAAGTAGAGAAGAGGATAGACGCTTTAGAGACGTGATGCTGGAGGAGACTGAATTTCGCACCAACGAGTCTATATATCGAGAACTCGGCATCAAGCAGCGTTTATCATCTATGGTACGGTCAGGTATGTCGCCGATGAGAGGTGACTATTGAGAGACTTGTGGTCCAGGGAAAGGTTGAGGTTACTAGGCCCCGAGGAAGAACGTCTATGAGATTAACTGACCAGACACCGGCGGCAGTAAATGGCTCATCGTCGTTACCGCTGTATGAATGCAGTAGGCAGGCGGCCCTCGGAGAGGAATGGCGACGTGTTGCTAAGCTTGCGACCAACACCTGAACTGATGACCACGACCACTCTGTCAAGAGTGATACCGACGATGCCATATATAAATTACTACCTACTCGTCTCTATTGCCATTGTAAGATAATAATTTTTTTTTTTATAAAATCAAACGACGAGACCAGCGGGACGTTCACCTGATAGTCAGTGACACGCCCGCCCATTGTTCTGCCCCCATCACATTGTTCTCGTCGCTTGAGACGTAAGATGCCTCAAAATCTACATAGTGTAATGACTGCTAATTACACTAACTGCAACGCCCTTCAAACCGGATCACAGTACTATTTGTCTGCTGCAATAGCCGCTGCTAGACGGTCTCCGGCAACAGAGGCCCACCAGTGTACGTTTAGTACTGGTTATGTTATTTAGTGCGTAATCTTTATCAATATCATCATCATCATCATTTAGGTGCCCTCTTCAAACTGAAGTTTGTTGATCAGATAGTAATAGCAATAGCATTATTTTCTAGAAGCTTTCCCTTTACACTCTTTATTCATGTAAGGTTGAGTAGTGATAAAAGATAAAACTACAATAATACACTACAGATAACACTACAGATAAAAGTTTAACTGTGATGTCAACCTTTTACAGAAATCAAATTACAAACTACTACATGCTGTTCGTTTTCTATTTTCACTTTTATTTTGTGTCGTATGTCATCATCATCATCATCATCACCAATATCAGCCGACAGACAACAATTATCATCAACTCCAGCGACGTCAGTGTACAAATAATGCGATGGTTACTTTGTTAACAAATCTTTACATCAAGTTGCGCGGCAAGTTGCGCGGCAAGTTGCGCGGCAAGTTGCGCGCGGTTCGGAGTTTTATTAAAGTAATACAAACGTTACGAGTTCCCTCTACGTGTTTTACGAGCGCGTTTAACGGCCCGCAGGTACACCCGGGATTGAGTGTCGGCACGGTTACAGTGGCTGCCGGGATGAGATGTAATACCGATTTATGTTTACGCATTCGCACAAATTGAAACAATTGATTACTGAAGAAGCTTTCTCCATGTAAGTATTCGGTCGATGATAAATTTGAGTAGAACAGAACCTCATTATCATCAGCCGATAGAGGTTCACTGCTGGATATAGGCCTCCACCAAAGATCTCTACATACATTCAGCATGGTTTCAGGTACCGTTAGGCACTAGGTGTAGTCGTATGTAGGGTTTTTTTATCTCGTTCCCCCAGGCAGTTTTTGGGCCCGGGCCTTATTCTTATCTCTTTGAAAATTCCTTATTTATTTAATACCTTCTTTCTCTCCTTTCTTTCTCTTCCTCTTTTTACCATTTTCATCTTTCTTATCATTCTTTGTTTCACTCTTTCTCTATCCCAATCCTTTCTCTCATACATCGCGCTCAAAATAAGTGAGACAGCCGTTCTTTATTTCATTTCTTTTCTTATGTTACTGTACCTTTTCCTTAACTACTACATTTTTCTTTACTTTAACATTAATACTTTCATTTCACATATTCTGTTGTTCTTCCGCTTCTCCTAATTCCAGTTTACATTTCCGTTTCATATTTCTATTACATTTTATTACTTTGCACTGCTTTTACTTTCTTTACCAGCTTTATTTTTGTTTATTTTCACATTTTGTTCTTCTCCGTGGTCTTAGTTACAATCTTTTTGCAGTACTGCAAAAAGATCGGACGGCTGTGGTCATCCCTCATTAAAGATGCGAGGAGCGCAGAAACAGAGATCGCCCCGATCTCCATTTCCGCTCTCTGCGCCCCATATACGGGGTAGTCAGCGAGTCTGGTCCTTGCTTGGGTCACAAGTACACGAGGGATTCTCCTTGAGTTTAAACCAGTGAAGGTATTCCGAGAATCCCTCGTATCCTATGAACATGACCATGTACGGCTCCAGCTGGGTCTTCCGGAGCACTTTATGGGCTGACCTGACGTTCGGAAAAAAATCCGCGTGGTGGATGCCGTACTACCTTTCACATAGCGCCTGTACTCGTCTCCGCGTGCGCTGTTACCCAAAATAACCTTACTTCCTTCCCTTCCGCTTTTACTTTCACTACATTGTCTTTCACTCTCAACGCTAAAGGATAGGGGATGTCTGGTCTTGCGACTGTCTCCAGGGCGGATCTGGAGTCGCTCAGTATAGCACATAATTGATGCGACTTCCTGGCCGCGTACCCTGTCGCTTCCGCTAAAGTCAGCAGCTCAGCCTGATAGACGGTGCAGTAGTCCTCTAGCTTGAGTTTTTACTCTTAATCTCTACGGAGTCCCTCATAACACAGAACTCTGCACCCATATTGCTTTCTATGCGGCTGTTGTCCGTGATTACGGTGGCAGCCGCCGTGGGAAGCTGGTCTCCCTCCACCCTCCCCCAGACAAGAGAACTGCTCACCAACCTTACCAGATGGTTGTGGCAGTCTCCTATAGTTCTCCGGTACCTTCAGGTCCCGGTCTCTCAATACCTGTCGGGAGTGACCGCACTTTATTTCAAATAAAGCGGCCCTTTCTTGGACCCGAAAGTCCAGAGGAAGTAGCTCAGCAAGTACTAGGGCAGAGTGCAGCGACGCGGTTCGATGCGTCCGCGTTTTTTTCCCGCGAATCCGCGTTGAACCGCGTCGAGCTGCCTGCGGACCAGCACCTTCATAGGCCCCGGCGCCCATGCACTCGCCGCATACAAAATTACCGGGTCCACCACTGCCAGATACATCGTTCTGATTATCTCCG
The DNA here is from genome assembly GCA_029030555.1 of Ornithoptera alexandrae. Taxonomy (NCBI): domain Eukaryota; kingdom Metazoa; phylum Arthropoda; class Insecta; order Lepidoptera; family Papilionidae; genus Ornithoptera; species Ornithoptera alexandrae. The sequence goes on along the minus strand of JARDVY010000303.1, from coordinate 11,456,941 downwards.
GGCTCAACCCCCTGAATACCTTTGCGGCTCAGCACAATTGGGTTGGTGGGAGCCAGAGACTCATTTGTTGATCAGCAGGGTTTACCACGAGCAGGTGAGATTGGCTTGGGTCCCGTGAGCTGTAGCGCGGCATCTTCGGGGGAGGCCTATGTCCAGCAGTGGACGTCTATCGGCTGATGGTGATGCTGGTGATCAGTACCATAAAAGGACGGTTGAAAACCAGGACGTAACACATGCTCAGTAGTCGAACTACGACATTCCGATGTTCACAGCAATGGTTAGCCAATGGAAGCTGTTCAGTTCATCATGTTAACTGTTTGCCTTTTAAAGGATAATATGGTAGACGGTGACCATCGACCAAGATTACAAAGCTTATCATCAAAGAGCCTGAAAGCTATTGTGTACAGAAAAGAACTTTCCATAGTCTTCACGTGATTTTCATCATTCCTGTCATGTGGTACAGTATGAATAGGGATTTAGTAGTACTCCATACTTTTGTTTCAGCTTTCTAAAGATGAAGGCATTGTTTCTTTTCTTTTCTTTTATTGTAATCCGGGTAATGTTCAAAAGGTTTTTCTCTTTCATAACAACGTTAATATTGTTATATATTATATTAGTTTTTTTTTTAATATTGGTGAATAAATATAACCCATTTTCATTATATATATATCATTATCAGCGGACAGACGTCCACAGCTGGACGTAGGTTTCCTCCAAAGAGTTCCACACTGATAGGTCCTGCGCTGCCCTGATTCTGTCGCTTTTCCAAAGTCCGTCACAGTCAGCATGGCCTCCGGTATTGATTGGAACCAAAGGCTGTCCTTTGTAAGAGTTCATATGGGGGGATTTGGGCTATTTCAGAGCACGGTAGTTCAATGCGGGTTGGTGGGAGTCAGAGCCTAGTTTCTTGATTAGCAGGTAGCACCACGAGCAGATGAGATTGGTTTGAATCCCATGTATATATATATGTATATATATATATATATATATATGTGTAATTACTAGCTGATCCTCGTCGGCTTTGCTGACCGTCATACCCCTTCAACTACCTTTGGGGTAGGAATTTTGTATAATCTATTCTTAGCTGACCTCTTAATGACATAAGCAATTTCTCTACGAAATATAGAGTTTTTACATCTAATAGTGTCGGAGATGTCGTGATGAGTCGATGAATATTCAGTATTCGTATCGGATTTCACTGCTTCGTTTCCAAGGTCACAAAAGTGGGAAGGTTTGGGCAGTATCACTTTAACCAATTCCTCTCCTCGTATCATAAATCTACTACCACAACATTATTAATAAGATTAAAGTAACAAAGAGCAATTGATGAAGTTATGCTCGGGTTTACCTATGATGTGATGAATGACGAGGGCTCATTGCTTGAAGAAACTGACGGCTTCTGGATGATTAGGGTCTCGACTGGTAGAAATAGTGTTAGCAGGTGTTTCGCAAAGTGCACCGATCTGGTGAAGGCGGTGGATACAGGCAATATAAAGACCGATCGGTGAGCAATGGGTTTCTCCCAACTGATATTGTGAAGTAAGATGTGTGAATAAAACGTGTACTTAGTCAAATGTTTACTTCTTTTTCTTGCTGAAGACTGTAATTCTCCTTGCTCTTTAAGTCTCGTGAAAAATTTGATAAGAATCTGCTGTTTACTGAAGAAAACTTTGTGTGAGGCCACACCTTTAGCGATATGTCAACCAGTCGACACTGAGTGGGCTGGATAAGTTGAAAATACCGATATAGTTTAAGTTGCAGGTTTGTGTTGCATTTTCAAAGATATGATGATGTTGACATCGTCATCATCATCAGCCGATAAACGTCCACCGCTGGACACGCTCTTCCCAAAGATATGCACATCGATCGGACCTGCGCTGTGGGCATCGCCGGGCTCCAGGGGTCGTCGTTTGAAGGGGTTTGTACGGAGAAATTTGGGTCATTTCCCACCACGCTGGCTTAATATGGGTTGGTGGGATCCAGAATCTTATTTTTTGATAAGCAGGGTGCACCACAAGCAGTTAAAGTTGCCTTAAGTCCCGTGAGTTATTATACGGGACCCCACACACCCCATGTTTACATGTCTTGCAAGTATTCATCGTCATCTTTCGAGCCTATTGTTGTCTACTTTTAAAAATAGATCTTCCCAATCAATTCCCACTGTGATCGGTTTGATCTGCATCAAACAGCTTGTTGTAGACTTCACCAGGTCATTGCATGCTGTTCATGCGAATTCACAGTTTCCGATCTGCGCACAATGTGGCTGCTACTATAGTTCCCTAATCAGTAAGGGTTATAATCACAGAATCTATTATACAAAGTTTAAAAATAATACCCCATTATATTTGCAAGCTTCCTGCGGAGACGCGCCGCCATAAAGCGTCGTTGAGTGCTTTCAGGTGTAGCCACCTCCTCAGCTATTCATATTTCTGCATACCCTTATTAACTTCCCAGCGCCTCTTACCTATCGAGCTACGAAGATATATCACTTTGAATATATAAAAAGGAAGCATACGGTTTTTATGTACTGCTAACAAATTTTAGATAAAAAAATACCGGAGATGAAAGCCTGGAGAAAATAAGCTGCAGGCAAAGGATACTTATTACAATCATAGGCGAAGAAATGGACAAACTTACATATATGTCTTTGATAATGATCGATAATGGGGGCCCGCACAACTCACGGACCCAAGGCAACCTCACCCGCTCGGGGTCGCCCTGCTAAACAACAAACGAGGCTCTAGCTCCAACAAACCCGCATTAGGCCAGCGTGATGCGAAATAACCCTAATCCCCATATGTACCCACCCCTACAAACGACGGACCCCATGGCCTGGCGGTGCCGGAGGCCATGCTGATTGCAGCGCAGGACCGATCGAGGTGGAGATCTTTGGAGGAGGCCTATGTCTAGCTGTGGACGTATATCGGCTGATGATGATAATGATGCGCTTTAAGTCAATTATTTATTTTTTATTGGCATAACAGTAAGCTTTAGATCATTAAACAGTATATTCTGGACAAGCATCCAGAATATTCCAACCCTCATACCTTTGACAGTGAATACTGTGCCGTCATGAACGAAGGTTGACGATGTGAGTTTGGTGACTAGCCTGGCAGGATTGAAAAGTATCACCATCTTCAATTGAACTTCCGTAAATCAACTAACCGTTTGTTTAACCGCAAGCGAACTACGAGAACTGTTAAACTTAATCATTAATATCTTCAGGAACAAGATGGTGTTACTCCAGTAATTACGTTGTACCGTTACTTTATTTATCGGCAACGTTTAATTTCGCCTCGTCTCCAATTCTTCGGAGTATGTATCAAGATGATTTATCGGCGACGGTGTAATTAATTTCACTGCCATACACTGATTAATTTTCGTTAATATTACCCTCGTGTATATATATTACAAATATCTAATAAAAGGTATGAAAACAGTTGATTACATCTAATTAATAACTGTAATTACCGTGTTGAATTTGACAACTTCCATCAACCCTGATAAAGATCTTCCTAAGGCAAACGATCCTAATGTATAACAAAGTAAAAGCTTCATTATTTCTTGTACTCGTATACCCGTAAGTTAAAAAGCTTAATTCTTAGCTAAGTAGCGAATTTTGATTAATACCATAATTCATAAAAATAATATTAAAATTATGTATTAGTATTCTTTCTTAATGCATATATTATGCTAAAGGAAGTAAATTAGTAATAATTATACAGTATAACTGACGAGTGATAACCCTGGCGTAAGGAGTCCCACACAACAACTCATGGGAACTAAGCCAACTGCACTTCCTCCTAGTGCACCCTGCACCAACCCGCATGGAGCCAGCGTGGTGGGAAATAACCCAAATCCTCTCATATGAACCCCTACAAACATGGAAATCTTTGGAGGCCTATGTCCAGCACTGAACGTGTATCAGTAGATGATGAATGATAACCCATTCAATTTCTTGAGAAGAAATATATTTCCCTTTGAGACAACGATCGTATTTACGAAATAAGGCCAATGATATAAATTCGGCAAAAGTTATTAGAACAATATACCTCATTGGGAACGTCCAGGATGCCAGTTAATTCACTGGAATGAGGATCAAGGGTGTAACATTTGCTGCTCGGGAATCCTTATTCTCCTTAACAATTCAATAATCCTTATTGTAACGTGTACTTATACTAGAAAATATTTATTATGCGTCGAGGGTCAATTGGCGTGTAAGGAAACTGTTTAAATATACACGTAGTACTATTATTCTAATAGACAGGTCCGCAACTGCATTATCTTTTTATACGACAAAGTGATGAGACCTGATGGTAAATGATACGTCCAGGATGAGGAAAACAGAATGATATAAACTACTAGAAAAGGTGCGCCCGTTGCTTTTATACTATCTTAATTGTTATTTTATTGAACTACCCACATTGCACCTATGCGACGCTGAGAGAGCCTTTTATACTTGCTAGTCCTGTCCCATACCTGTATAATAATATCGTAGAAGCTAAAGATGCTAAAGAAAAATCTAAATCTTAATTATGACTGTCTTCGACAAGTTCTTTATTTATTTATTCAAGTATGGTTCTTCATCAGAACAAACATATTAGCATTTCTTGTATGAAGTTATATATGTCATACAATTTATATATCTAATATTTTTACAGAATATCTTTCTATAATATATTCTTATATAAGATTCATCGTCATCGGCTGATGAACGTTCACTGTTGGACATAAGCCTCTCCTGAAGATTTTCACGTCGATCCTGCTCTGCCACATTCAGCAGTTTCGCGCGACCTTCACCAAATCGCTGGTACTAGCTGTCTGTCGTTACGCGGCTGCCACTCGAGAACTTTCCCAGTGTACCTTGCCCATTGTTACTTAAGTCCAGGATATATTGGTGACCTTAGTTCGTTTGTGAATCTCATTTCTAATTCGCTCGGGCATAGAAACTCTGAGCACAGTTCCCTCTATTACACTGTGGATGACTTCGGACCTTTTTATAAGGATTATTAGGAATTGCTTCCTTCATTAACAATAGGCACAACTGAAAGATTTTAACTTAAGATTACTTATTACCACAATCTAGTAAGGACATGGCGTCTGTGCGAATATTTCTCTGATGTGAATCTCTACGCGGTACGGGATTTCTTATATTCTTCCATTACAGTAGGCACGTTTAAGGATGCCAATATTTGTAAAGACAATTTGCCTTAATACAAAAAGCCTTGGGAATGTGAACAGAGAAATTGAATTAAGTTACTGTTCTTGGTATAGGTATGGATGTCAGTCTTCTATTACCAGTAACTCATAAATGTACAGCCAGCGACTAAAATAACTACAGCATATACCAACAACAGTCTTTACAAGACTGTTCTTACATTAAATTAAATATTATAAGTTCTAATCAAAGTTATCTATTCTTTTACTTAAACTTGGAAAGTTGGTGATGGACTGACGGAATCTCTTCCAATAGGTATAAAGTTTAAACAGCAGGCTTTTGTATTAAATTCATAAAGAATCTGTAGTAATTTCGACCATTTTGTATGTGACTAAAGGAAGATGAAAGACGTAATGACGAGTCCATGATGCAACACGAACGTCACTGGTTCGATTCTATAGTCAAGTATCATCGGTTTGATTACTAATAACATTTATCCTAGGTCTTCTAGACAGCTCAGCTCTGTAGTGTCGGGCTAGTAAGAATAGGACTAAAGTAAGCCCTGTCTGTTGTAGAAGGCGACTAAAAGAATCTAGGAGTTTCGCGGGCGTTGATAGTGGGGACCCTTATCGCTCAACAAGCGAACCTGCGTAGAACAGCGTATGGCTCAGCGATGGTGCCTAAGAGAGTTAGGCTCCTTCTCAGAGATGTAACACAAAGTGTAAAGGGGCACTGGTGCGTTCTATATGAGATCCCGGAGTCTCTCCGAACGCATTGATGCAGACCACCGAGGGGTTTTAGTGGTTTCTCAGATAACCCTGAGTTCCCCTCAGAAGTAGAATGGCTATTAAAGATGTCCCCCGAAACCAAAAAAAGCTTTCCTAGATAGCTATCAACTAGTTAGAATTGAAGGGATGAGAAAATAAGACACAATATAAATATTATTATAGACTAGCAATTCCTCGTTCGCTTGCTGGCCGTAAAACCCCCGTCACCCCTTTTGGGGGTAACATTACGTAAAATTCGTTCTTAGCTGACCTATACTCGGCAGAACGAATATTCCTAACAAATCCTATCTTTCCAGGCCTTACGGCTCCAGGGATACCGTGATGAGTCTTTACACAGACGGAAGTCTCTTATGTAAATCATATAATTTTGATTTAACATTGATGTATCAAATATCCATTAAATAGCGTTGGAGGCTTCGTAATAAATAAAAAAAATCGCGATTGTGCTGAATGTGTACCCGTGACGCTCGTCGGATGAATTGCTTCCGAATCAATTGCATTTCTATTTGATTGAGTTTCCAGTATTGACAATGAAGCGCAATGTTTCGTCCGTCGCGCCGCAGCGGCACAAACCGGAAGTATTGTTTACGAGCTAGAGGCTTCACTGGTGACAGGCCTCTGTTGTCGAACATCATCTGGACAAACAGTACTGTACCGACATTACTGTGTTCCCGGTTTAAAAGGTGTTGTAACTAGTGAATTTACTGGAGTAACGAGACTAAACATCTTGTCCCAAGGCGGCGAGCGCAATATGATTAACTAGCACCCAACCCAACTAGCGCCACGTTGTTATGGGCGGGCGTATCACTTACCATCAGGTGAACGTTCCGCTAGTGTTGTAACAGTCAACGAACCTGATGGCTGATTCTGGACACCGTTCCGAAGGTTATTACAATATTTCACAGGGATCCTTTTAAGGCACAGTAATATCTTCTCGCTTTAATGACGTTTTGCATGATGATGAGGAAAGGTTATAGTGATGCCTATGTCTCTTAAATTACTGTTGTAATCATCATCATCAGATAGATTACCACTGCTGGATATAGACCTCTCCCAAAGATCTCCACATCGATCGATCGAAATATATCTGTCCACTGTCGTAATACAGATGTTACTCGAGAATACGGATGCTGCAGTTGACTTTCAGAAACGTCCTTTAACAATTTACAAACGTTTACATATCTGTATGAAACTCGGCTTTGCTGGCCGTAACTTCCCCGCAACCCCTTTTGGGGATAACGTTTCGTTAAATCCGTTCCGAGCTGACCTAAACTCGGCAAGTCTGCAGGGCTTACGGTTCCCTGGATATTGTGATGAGTCTCTATGTAGATGGGAATATCTTGTATATATAGATTAGATATACTACATAGTAATACAACTATTGTTATTTTGAAAATAATAATATACTTTAGTTAATCGTGTTTATTATTATTTTCGATAGGATATATACTTCTTCCTCCTGCCCTTTCCCCAGCTATGTGTGGCGTAAGCACAGCATGCACTTCTATTCCACATCCCTCTATCGGCCGTCATATCTAAATTCACACTCTTCTTATACATGTCATCTTTCACACAATCCATCCACACTTCCTTCGGTCTTCCTCTACCCTTATAACCATCCACGTTCATTCTCATTACTTTCTTTGTTATATGTCCTTCATCCCACCTCACAACATACCCGTACCACGTTAACCTCATCCTCCTCAACTTCTCCGTCACTGCAGCAACTTTCAGACTTCCTATAATATCTTCATTCTTAATTTTATCCATCCTCGTCACACCGCACATCCATCTTAACGTTCGCATCTCGGCCTTATGTAATTTCGTTTTATCCGAACATTTGGCAGCACAACACTCAGTTCCAGATACGACAGGTCTAATGACCGACTTGTAGATCTGTCCCTTAAGTGTGAGGGGCATTCGTGGATCACAAGTCGTTCCAGTGGCCTGTCGCCATTTCATCAAACCAGCATTTATTCGGCTCCTTACATTTCGATCAATATCGCCGTCGCATTGTATGAGTGAACGAACGAGGTACTTGAAATCGGAGCATGTTGGTAGGGATACACCATTTAAGACCATTGGAGGAAGACTGGTGGGTCTGCCGAAGTTACAGAACAATTGTTCGGTTTAGTTCCTGCTGACCTTAAGCCCAGCCTTGTGTTAAAATAAGTAAATAGTATTGATGTAAAAACGACCAACATTTAACATTTACAATTGCGGTTATGGAAAACTTTAAATTTTGTACGAGTTCACATTTGAAAATATATTTTTTTTATAATACCGATAACGTAAAAAGCCTTAAAAATGAACGGCCGAGTGCTACGGGCAGAGCTTTTTAAATGCTTTCCGTTACATTAAGCTTTTATAGGCCCACCGGCCTATTTTTCCCTAACCGGCAAATTATTAAGGAATTCGTAAAAAAATAAATATCGTTCCTCGAAGGTCAACACAGGCTACTTGATTAGCAACGGTTCAATTTATCTAACAAGAATTAAAGTTTAAGTTAATAGTTAAAGTGCTAAGCAATCGTGCGTTCACGTTTCATTATGGTCTCCGTTCCAGACCCTGTAAGTAAGTAACCGCAATGTTGATTAGCCAAGTTTGTAATTACATACCCATATGGTTAATGGGTTAGTTCTAACGAGATTTAGATTTTAGGCTCTATATTAAGTTAGGTTTGTGTTTAGTCCTTAAAATGTTCACATTTGTACTTCAATATGACTTAATTATTAAGGTTGTTTACTTCATTGATGAACACTTGAGGAATTTTAATGGTGAATAAATAAAATTTATATGTATGTTGGTTCAGGATGATCTCTGAAACGGCTGAACCGATTGTGAAATATTTCGAACGGCTAATAGCTAGTGTAGTATGACTTAACTTAAGCTATATTTATGTAAGCAAATTCTATTGCACATATATATATGATGGTATAAAATGTGCGAGGTCTCAAATCTCTTAATGTCTATGAATTAGTATAAGTACTGTAAGTTTTTATATTACTCCTGTTGTTCTAACTGATGATGCTACAGAGTATCAACTTCTACATCCTGTTAGGAAGATATACACTACACCACATCATGCTCGACTTGAGACAAAACGGTAGGGTGGTCTCTGTAGTTGGAGACCGTCAAAGTAGGTACCACCGCAGCACCAATTTCAACCGACAAACCTTACTGTGCAAAAATTACCGTGTTCCGGTTTGAAGGGCGCTGTAACTAGTGAAATAACTGTCGCAACGACATTTAACAACTTATATCTCAAGGAGGCGAGCGCAATATGGTGCTGTGTATCATCCTAATAATTGTCGATTTAAAAAGAGGTGTTAAGTCTCGATACCTAAGTTAGTTGACTAGTTACAACGTCCTTCAAACCGAAACACAACAATGTTTGCATTGTTTACTTCAGTAGTGACTGAAGTAAGAGGTGCGGTAGTATATCTACGTAGACGGTCTCCAGCAACAGAGACCTACCATCAGCGATCAGTTCCACACTGAAATGAGTTAAGTAAGATATAAGTTCCTTATAGCTTTTTTTTATTTCAAACGATGTCTTCGCTTATGTAAATATTTTAGAATAAAACTATGAACCTATGTCCTAAAGCAAGCACTATCTGCTGAGTAGCAGTCAGCGCATTAAATTCGTGAAATACTGTTTATGCAAGCGTGGGTGAAAATGTATCAAAATAATCATTGTATAAGGGTGCTCTGGGCAGACGCCGCCGCAGAGAAAACCCTCGCAATTTCCACTCGTTAAGTATTTAATTTCCGGAGACGAGTAGAAATCTCAAAAGTTTCAGCATCAGACTGAGCAGTTGTGCGGATTCGCTCGCTTTATTTAGCCTCGCAGTTGGATCGCGGTTTCGTCGAGTGAATAGCAAAGCGGTGATGAGAACATTATAGGTCTTCTTAGTGATAAATATAGGAGACTTGAAGGCTCAAGTCCTCATTGTTCAATAAGCAAATCCGGAATGAAGAATATGTACAAGATGTTCTCGAGTTTGTCGTAGCAAAGAAAGGGTGCTGGGGTGAATTACCGTACCCCTCACGATGTGTTTAAGCACAGTGCAGAGACACTGGTTTATTCTGTAAAGATCTCGGAGCCTCTTGTGGTTTTAATAAACCGCAATAACCCAGTCTTCTCCCCCCCCTTCCAGTAGCAGGGTATTTTCAAAGATTCTCCCACCGACAAAAAGAACTACCACTAATATTCTAATGATTTCTTACGCTCGTTTCTTCTGTTCATTTAGTATTAAGAAATCTTTCCAATCATGAATTACTATTGTACTAGAACTAAACTTAGTCCTTAACTAGTGAATATATATCAATATATACACCATAGTTATATTTTTAACTATTACATATCGTAGTTAAATTTTATATCAATATTGCGAGTTTTAGCATCAAACAGTTGTACGGTAGATGTCAAAGGGAAAACCATTTGTCTATAAAGAAAATTCCTAATAACTTACTACATCAAAGGTATAACTTAGTGGATAATAAAAAAGATATTTTATGTTAAAGGCAAGCCTTAGAATAAATAAAGCCTAATTCCATTTGAAGTGGTTACTTTTTGACTTACACTCGAACAGTTAAATCCTGGAATAATTTAGTTACACGTTTGACCTCCGACCTTCCCTTTGTTGGCTGCCTTGTAATATTCCTTTGATCTATGTACTTCGCTTGTTCCTTCTTACAGGAGTTTATAATGATCCGATATTAATCGAAATGCTTATAATACGTTATCATCATCATCATCATCATCATTAGCCGATAGATGTCCACTGCTGGATATAGGCCTCTACCAAAGATCTCCACATCGATCAGTGACGCGTTGTTCGCATCTAGTGGGTTCCCTCGATTTTCATCGATGAAACGTTATTCAGAGTCATATTTCATCATCATCATCATCGTTTCAACCGATGTACGTCCACGGCTGGACAAAGGTCTATTGTAATGACTTATGTTCCATCATAGCTAGTTAAAATAAAGCAGTGCTTTAGTATCAAGAAGTTTTATATAATATAGGCCTATGTCCAGCAGTGGACGTCTATCGGCTGATAATGATGATGATGATGAAGAAGTTGTATATAGTGTTAAATAAGCAAAACATTGCTCTCGATTTCAAACGGTGTTAAGTAACTATGGTATAGTAGATGGTGCAGTGTTTGATCATAATAATTCGGCTCTCATATTGTCTGTAAGGGGTTGTAAGGGGCCCCGCACAAAAACTTACGGAACCCTAGACAACTTCACCTGCTTTAGTGTACCCAGCTAATCAACAAACGAGGCTCTCGCCACCACCAACTAGCATTGCACCAGAGTGGTGGGAAATGACTTAAATACCACCACAGGAATTCCTACAAATGACTGCTATGCTGACTGCGTAAAGGTCGCGGGTAGCCGTTGGATGTGGACAACGCAGGACCTATCGATCTGGAGAACTTTGGGAAGGCCTATATCCAGCAGTGGACATCCATCGACTGATGATAATGATGATGATTATAGGGTTATCGACTATTGAAAACTATTAAAACGAATTCTCTAAACATTTGCAATAGTTCTCATAACCCTACTAATTTTAAGAGCAGAATTCCCACGTGCCGTCGGTGCTTCTTATTTTGTTAATGTATTACGCGAATCGGATAAATCAACCCTCAATTGAATAACAAGTACAAGAGGGGATTATACTTTAATAAAATGCTTCCCTTATTGAGATTTCAATCTTCATACAGGGATTTGTCGTAAATGGATACGGACACGAAAATACGCGGAGAGATAATGTTATACAATTTTTTTTTTATTTATTTTTTTAATGAAGCGATTAAGCGAACGGGACGTTCACCTGATGGTAAGTGATACCCCTGTACATCACAAAGTGGTGCTAGTTAGGATAGTCCACGTATAACCACATTGTGCTCGTCGCTTTAAGATAAAAGATAATGTCTCGTTATCCCAGTAATTTCACTAGCTACAGTGCCCTTCAATCCGGAACACAGTTATGTTTGCACAGTAATGTGTGTCGGCTGCAATAGATGCTGCAGTGATATACACAAAGCTGATTCATGACCACCTATTCTGGGCAGAAACTTCACTTCACAGACCTTGATTGCTAGTAGGTCTCTATTGCCGAACACCTAGGACTCTAGGTAGGTACCAGCGCAGCGCCTATTGCAGCCGACGAACAGCACTGTGCGAACATTACTACGTTCCGGTTTGAAGGGTGCTGTAGCTAGTGAAATTACTGGGGTGACGAGACTCAACGTCTTGTCTGTGGTGCGGTGTATATAACTAGTAGTCGCTTCAAAAGAAACAACAAACCGGCCGATGTTGTGTGAAGCAACTTAATTAAATTTTCAAACTTGAGAACAAAAAACATATTGATCATCATCATCAGCCGTTCACAGCTGGACATAGGTCTCCTCTAAAGCTGGACATAGGTTTCCTACATTGACAGGGTGGGGATTCATAGAGTGATTTTGGGCCATTACCTACCACGTTGCCCAATGCAGGTTGGTGGGAGCTAGAGCCTCGTTTGTTCATTACCAGGGTGCACAACGAACAGGTGAGGTCGTTAGGATGTTTATACAGCAACCTATCTTGCAAGAGGTATAGCATAGTACGTTCAGTTGCTTCAAAAATTTCATTAATGACCATCACCCCCACCGTCAGCCGATAGATGTCCACTGCTGGACATAGGCCTCCCTCAAAAATCTCCACGTCGATCGGTCCTGTGCCGCCCACATCACTGGGCACCAGGGGATGTCGTTTGTAGGGGTTCATATGGGGGGAATTTTTGCCACTTCACACTACGCTGGCCTAATGCTGGTTAATGGGAGTCAGAGCCTCGTTTGCTGATTAGCCGGGTGCACCACGAGCGGGTGAGGTTGTACGGGACCCCTTACATCTCTGTGCGGGACCCCTTACTTAATTACCGCGTAATTCCAATACAAATAATGATGCATCAGTAACCGGGATCATAAGTAAGCATATCTGGTGCGTCCGAATTGTTCCGCCGAACCAGAGACAGAGGGGACTGCACCACGCCGAGCGCCAACCTTCACTAGTTGCAGAGCCACTTTAAGAAGAAGTAGTAATAGGTACGGCAGTGTTACCTATCGAGACGGTACGGGAGACCTGTTACCAGTAATACGCGTACAATGAAATGTAGACAGTCGAAAGGCAACTGAAAATTTATGATCGCCTTTAAGATTAACTATAAAATTTTTATGTTGATGGATTTTACTTTATAGTCGGCTTTACATCGCATTATAAAGTGGGCATGTCGTAAAGTCTAAAGTGAAAGTCTCTCCATGTCGCTGTAATTATTATCCATCGGTATATTCTTGATTTGAGATCTATTGTGTAGGGCAGACGGTGGATTTAGCGACGGGACGAAGGACGTTCACCTGGTGGTAAGCCATACGCCTGTATATCGAATATTAAGACGCTTACACACCAACACGTTACTCAATACCTTTCCTCCTCATCGGCCAATAGACGTCCATTGCTGGACATAGACCTCCCCCAAAGATCTATACATCGATCCGATCTGCGCTGCTCCCATCCAGCAGCTTCCTGCAACCTTTAACAGTCAGCATGGCACTGGTATCGCCGGGCATCAGCGGCCATCATTTATACGGGTTCATGTAGGAGGAATTTGGGCTATTTCCCACCATACTCGCTCAATGCGAGTTGGTGGGAACCAGAGTCTCGTTTGTTGATTAGCAGGAACCGCGAGCAGGTGAGGTTGGCTTGGGTCCCGTGACTTGTTGTGCGGGACCCCTTACACCCCTATAGTTTAGATTATAGTTTGTAAACTATATATCACGATTGCAAATCCGATATCCAACTTAGATAAGAAAAGAATCTTTTTGAGGTTATAATAGTTACAAATATGTTTAAACTTATTTGTTTGTTTAATTCGGTTATCTATACTTATCACTAATAATGCAATTAAAATGAAAATATTTAAGGTTTTGCTCTGTAATGTATCTTAATGTTAATTATAATAATTATAAGCTTTCGTTGTATTGCAATAGAACGCAAAGAGGAATTATATATGGTTTGCTTGGACAGTGATGTGGGGTGATTTGTGTGGTGTTTGTCGTCTATGCTCCAAATTAGACAAGGTCAACAGCCGCGATTCCGAGGAGTCGGGGCGGGGTGAGTACGCTCGTGACCCATATAAGGCGTTTGACGGCCGAGCGCCATGCAAACTCTGGTGGTAATGAGCTGGGGTCCGCGCGGCGCTCTCAATGCGCGTCGTTAGCTCAATGGACGCCGTTTGTTGGCCGCGATGCCTCCACTTCCGGTACATTACAGTGATAGTTTCGCGCCGCTATTTCTTATCCTCGCCTTCGGATTTACCCCTTTACTATAATATTATGCGGGGATAAAACGTATAGTAGTGATATATCAAGATCGTGATCATCATTATTTACGTGCTTTCTTCAAACTGAAGTTTGGCGATCAGATTGAGAAAACCAATTTGATCCTCAGCTATTATTTTTAAGTGATAGCATTTAAAACTGGTCCAATCCTTTATGTTGTCAAACCATTGCTTCCGCTGTCTACCAGGTGCACGTTTTCCAGGAACATTGTCCTCCAGAATCAATCTTGAGAACTTGTAAAGAGATCCTTTTTGAAGGTGTCCGAAAGATACAAACTTTCTTTGCATGACGGTTGTTATCAGCTTACTTTGAAGCCTAAGCCTAAGATTCAGATAAATCACCATGTTGATCTTGGTATGGTGCTGTGGTTAAATTACCGGAGTAACAAATTTTAACATCTCATGTTTAAATATGATGAGCATAATATGGTGTAGTGTATATTATCCTGATGAGAAATAGTATAAAATTTATAGACACGTGTAAAGCTAGTAATTGCTAGTACTTCTTCGACGCGTTCACCTGATGATAGGTGGTAGGTGCTACAGTTGTACCTACCTAGATGGTCTCCGGTAACAGAGACCTGCCAGCAGTTAAATCCTGCATCAGAAGCCATATTATCACTAGTTGTCATATATATGTATATTCTATAAAGTTACTATTGGCACCTTATAATAATATAGACTATATAACCGATAGAATTTATTTTTAAATAATCCCGGCTTCCGGTACAGTCGAGTGGAGTTCAAATCCGGTGAGTGCCGCGAGGTGGCTTCTATCGGATAATGGAATATTGGAGACAAAATATTTCACATCATACGCAGAAGTATGATAAAGGAAAAGATTAGGAGGGTGTTATCTTATTCAGATCCACATGCGGAATCGAGAAATCATATTTGCATTTGATTTACAAAGTATACGCTATCATCATCATCATCAGCTGATAGAAGCCCACTGCTGGACATAGGCCTCCCCCAAAGATCTCCACATCGATCGGCCTCGCATCCTGTGAGTTCCTGCGATTCTCAACAGATCGTCGGTCCACCTTGCGGAAGGCCTCCCAACACTACATCTACCAATACACGGCCACTCGAGGACCTTACTGCCTCAACAGCCGTCGGTCCGTCGAGCAATGTGCTCTGCCCACTGCCACTTAAGTCTAGGAATCTTTTGGGCTATGTCTTTGACCTTAGTTCTTACGCTGTATTAGTCTCTATGTATCAAACATTTCAATTCAAGCGTTTTATATATAACTGGATGCTCTCCACCCGCTTTCTTGGCCGTAATATAGAATTAGACTTGAAATTTGTCAGAAATATTCCGGGCCCTTTTTCGTTATTAACACCCCCGCAACCCCTTTTCGGGGTAACATTTAGTAAAATCCATTCTTAGCTGACCATTATTAGGCGAAATGAAATTACTAGATAACTAGTGGTAGGTTTATGTTATTGGAGACCGTGCAAATAGGTACAACTTCAGCGCCTATTTCTGCTGCCAAACAGTAGTGTATAAAGATTACTGTGTTCCGGTTTGAAGGACTGTAGCTAATGAAATTACTTGGTTAACGAAACTCAAAGTCTTATGTCTCAAAGCGATGAGTACAATGTGGTGCTGTGTATACCATCATAACCAGGGATACGTCGTTATGTAAGGGCGTGTCTCTTACCATCAGGTAAACATCCCGCCTCACCTCATCGCTTCGTTGAGTTAAAAAAAAAAGATTTCAAATTTGCAGGCCATAAGGTGTCACAGATATCGTGGTCTGTCATTTATTTTGGTCCTTATGAGTCATCGGTAATTATTTCCTCTATTTTTATCAGAAAAAGTAGTTCCCTGGAAAGTTCTAGACAGGTGTTCTCCAGGAATTTCTAGAGTGATAGAAACATAACATAGGAAGACGTTTAGCCAGCGGATGTTTCACTATCGTTTTGGACTTCGACACGATACCGCGATTTATATACACGGGCGATACGGGTGATGTAGGTCTTGGCTAATGATTTTGGACTGATGAAGAAGAGCTTACTTTTCATTCGACCAAACCCAAACCAGGGCGAGACATAGATAATCAACTGTTCTAAAGACACAGGGCATTTGGAATATCCAATATCTACTCGTAAGGTAATCAACGTTATGAACATGTTGGCAACACTACCACCGCTAGTTGTAAGTTGGCAACACTAAATTAACGTCAGAATGTTTTGTGGCGGGTCCGTCTGAAGTCATCAGATGATCAGCTACAGAATAGCGAGTATCATCGTCATTAAATTATTTCAAGAGAATTTCGGGGAACATCATTGAGGATCAGATTGGATATTCTAATAATCTGAGAGCAAAATGAAAACGATAACATCCTATGAGTACACACGAGGACAAGGAGTGTAAATGAAATATGCGGAGGCGTTGCCACCCCATTCGCGGTGAGGGAGAGGGTTGCATATGTGCATAATAGTTCCTCACGTCACTTCCTCTTAAGAATTCCCATTAAACATCTCTGTATGAGGAGCATGAGTAATTGCTGCCCCATATCCATTTCAAATGAGTGCATTCTGTAAATATAGCATAAATCAAAAACCTAATATTGAACCAGACAACCTAGTATTTGTCGTTCATCCCGGGCTCGTTTGTGGGCAATGTGGACCCTATTTTCAAAGCGCACGAACCCGTAGACCCTTCTAGTGGCCTCCTACGGCCGGTAGGGCTTATCTTAATAACCGGAGACTACAGGACAAGGCGCTATGTAACCTAGGTCACATTAAAGGCATACGATTGGCCTAACCGGCGCAGTTCATCAGACGACATCTTAAAACTATATTAAATTATGTATCAGTCAACTAACGCTGCAGCTCATCAGCTCGCAGCCAGTAGTTTTAATTAGTGCCGATGTAAAATGGAAGATTCGC
Organism: Ornithoptera alexandrae; assembly: GCA_029030555.1. Taxonomy (NCBI): domain Eukaryota; kingdom Metazoa; phylum Arthropoda; class Insecta; order Lepidoptera; family Papilionidae; genus Ornithoptera; species Ornithoptera alexandrae. The sequence continues at coordinate 11,439,702 of JARDVY010000303.1, read as the reverse complement.
GCTTAATCTTACCAAAGTTCAAAATCGGTGCACAACATTAGGTTTATTCATTCTTGCATATATTGTGCACGTGTCTGTCGTCATCATCAGCTGATTGAAGTCCACAGCTGGACATAACCTTCCCTCGAAGATCACCACGGTAGCTCGATCTGGGTTAGTGGTAGCCAGAGCCACGTTTGTTGATTAGCAGTGTGCACCACGAGCTGGTGATGTTGGCTTGGGTCCTGTGAGTTGTTGTGCGAGAACACCTTACGTCCCTGTTTCCAAACTCTAGAAATAACTTAGTTTCCTTTTTAATAAGACAACTTACTTATATCATATATTACTTAATTGTCGGTTATTTATCGACCAGCCCACACTAACAGTGTAGTGTATGATTGTCTTTGATTTCTTACTTGTGATATTTCTCTGAGCCCCAGCAGTGGGATCATCGGGGGGATTGTTATTATTTACCATATAAATCGATTTATAAAATAAAGGCAAGTAAGTATATTAAGTAAGTTATATTTACTAATCGAGCCTTCGCGTGGCCGATTATAACTTAACATGTGTAAACTGGTCTTTATAAATATATATAGGGCCTTTAATGTTAAAAATAACTTAATATTGCTTAATAAACTTGACGTTTGCGGCTGTAATCGCATAGTTACACTTACACGACCCACCCGTCTCACTCTTTCAGCTTGTAAATATGGTTTACTAGTGGTAGGTCTCTGATGCTGGAGATCGTCTAAGTGAGTGAGAGACTCCGGGATCTCTTATAGAACGCACCTGTGCCTCTCTACACTTTCTGTTACACGTCTCTCAGGAGGGGCCTAACCCTCTTAGGCACCATCGCTGAACCATACGCTGTCCCAGGCAGGTTCGCTTGTTGAGCGACAAGGACCCGCACCCTCAAGGCCCGCGAAACTCCTGCATCCATTTAGTAGCCTTCTACAACAGGCAGGGCTTACCTTAGTCCTATTCTTACTAGGAAGTGACTACAAGGCTAAGTCAGGTCATCTATCAGTTCACTACTGCTGCTCGAGGCTTTCGAAACGACGAGGTTATAAATATAACTTTGTAAATTACGAAATATTGCATTTGTTAATAAAATGCAAGATATTGTAAACCTATTTCTCTTAGTCGGTTAATAAAAGAAACAAATTTAACTTTTACATTTATTACAAATATTTCACGGTCATATATGATCAATAATCATTTCATCATCAGCTCAGTCCAACCTTAATACTGAGATCTTCTTAGAGGTGTGTCTTCGCGGAGGTCGCATTGTGTATGACCTAAAGCATGCTTCCTGTGGTACCAGAGGAGAACCAGCAGGCATACCAAGCAAATGACGACGAAGTACACTAACATGAAGAGGAAGTAGAGCTGAAAGATATATCATTAAGTTATAATAAAGGATTTATTAATAAAAGAAACTATATTATTAAGCTTGAAATGAAACATCAAGTTTTTAAGTTTATTGAAGATATGTCATCATCATCATCAGCACACAGTCGAGCACAGTTAGACATAGGCATCCCCAAATAATCTCTACATCGATCGATTCTGCGCTATCTGCATCCAACTGCTTCCTTCACCAGATCGTTGGACCGTCGTCTTCGTCACATGCCGCAGCCTCAATTGATATGAATGCATCACCAGGGATGCGTTGGTTTGTGAAAGCTCGTCTGTGTGTCCGCGAAAGCCTTTTTACAAACATTGGTCGGCCTACTTAAGTTGATGGAGCAAACAAAGCGTTACGCAGCATGACATCACGGCACACGCGCATGCGCGGATACTCCTCAACACGGAGGTAATTAATTAAACTTCATCAGGTCGTCCACCTTGATTCAAGTATATGATAGAGGAACTATTTAAGATGTTAGGATGTTCACACAATGGAATAATTAATAATACTGTCAGTTACAAGTTATCATTGTTTGTGAGTCATCATCATCATCAGCCTATAGACGATCATTGCTGGACATAGGCCCCCTCAAAGATCTCCGTGTTAGTACTGGTTTAAATGAAGAGATTTTGTCCATTTCCCACCACGCAGACTCAGTGTGGGTTGTTAGGAGCCAAAACCTCGTCTGTTGATTAGCAAGGTGCACCACGAGCAGGTGAAGTTCGCTTGGATCTGAATGAGTTGTAGAACGGAACCCCTTACACCCTTCATGAATAGGAAACGTCAAAAGTGTACGTTCATTTTGACGTAAGTAGTAGTAAGAATATAAATTACCAGTAATAAGACATAGAAGAATATGTTACCACTTAGCACATAGATAGGTTTTACAGTATACATTTTACTGTTCAACAGTAATATAGAAACCTTCGATGATTTCTTTAGGAAGAGCGGTGCAGTTAACTACTCGAGTATTGGTTAAGTAACTTAAGTTCTATATAAATATGGTAAAGCAGTACTGTCGGCTGATGATGATGATGATGATGAAACACTTACCATCAGCTGGTCTTTACCTCGGATTGTAAAAAAAAATTGTGTATAATTACTCACACCGAAGTACGCCAGCAGGGTGGTGTACGGGGACATGTTGCCCATGGTGCCACCGATGGGACACTGACTACTCGCCACGTCGATGGGGGTTGGGGCGTTTTGCCAATTTTCCAATGCCGATATACATTTGTATCTGGTTGGAGAATATTTTCATTGCGTAATCCAGCAGAGTTCCCTTGACCTTGGCGAAGACATACTTTTTTAAAAGACGTTACTGAGTACTACTTAATTCGTAAAGTAGGTTATAAGGTTTTTCAATGGTGGTAGTGTCTCTGTCGCCGGAGACCGTCTGGCCACCACCGCAATGCCTATTGCAGCCGACAAACAGCAGTGTGTAACGATTACTGTGTTCCGGTTTGAAAGGCGTTGTATCTATCGTAATTATTGGTGTAAGGAAACTTAACTTCTCAAGTCGACGAGCACCATGTGGTGCTTTATATAACATCCTAACTAGTACCATTGTTAAGGACGGGTGTATAGTTTACCATCAGCTGAACGTCCAGCTCGTATTTATCGTAATATCATGAAAATAACTTGGTCCCTAAGTACATAAAAACAGCTATAAATTAGACACAACATGGATTATTACGAAATAACTTGTAGCTTACCAGAAACCTTTACATCACCTTTCGCTCTAAGTAATAGTCGTCATCATCATCATCAGCCGATAGACGTCCGTCATCAGCCGATATACGTCCACTGCTGGACACAAGTATCTCCCAAAGATTCCTGATCGTGACGTTTATGTTATGGTCAGTAACACCGACGTACACTGCACCATGTTATGCTGGTCTCTTTAAGATATGCGAAATCTTATTATCCCAGTATATTCACTAGCTACGGCAACCTTCAAAGAGGAACATGATGCTGTTAGGCAGAAATACAAGCTGCGATGATACCAACACGGTCTCTGGCAACAGACACATACCACCTGTAAAAGTTATTAACTTAAATCAAGTTACAAGATAGAATAATATAGTCATTATACTTCATATTAACTTATAACATATTAGCAAGTTGTAATGGAATAATACCTTAAGCTGTGTGGAGATGTAGATCTACTTCTCCCTCTATCTCCACTTATACTACCATCAAACTCTTCATCCGTACTCCTGTCCATTACTCTCCCATCATTCTCCTGCTCTACTAATAATTATATATATACAGACACTTGAGATTTATCTGAAATATACCTTGAGAGCAACCGCAACCGCAAATTAATTTCTATAGCAAACAACCGTTGCTACAGCAACCGCATGAAAATGTATATAGAAGTTAATTAGATATGAAATGATGAAGGATGTATAAACATCCTATAACCATCTACAAATCATTCCGCGCCGGATGCCCGCGTTCCCGTGTCGATATGTTCACTAGTTTTTAGGTGATTGGTGAACAAAAGAAATACATCTTCATTATATATATAGGAGATACATAGATCTATTTATTTTTGTTCGCGGAGTCAGCGGAAGTAGCAACATACCCATCATTGAAAGAGCATGACAGTAGACGTGTTACACTCTTTCCCCATCACATGGTGATGAAGTTATAACTTGGTTGGTAAAGTTTGATATTCTCCTCATATGTCTCTAATCAAACAGAAATCACGTGAACCTCGCCAACCTCCGCACCACATACATTATCACCCAGGACGCGAATCTCATTATTTAAATGTTATTTGCATCACCGTTCACGTCGGCGGAAGCCATCGCCTGCACTTCATATATTCCCATCTCGGATGTCGTACACCTCGGGGGTAACCTATGATTTATTTTACATTATGCTTTACTTCCTATCTAAAAAACAACTCCCTCGTTAGAGTCGGACGCTGCGGTTCACTTTAGATCCAACAGGAATTTGAACTTTAGGTTATACACTTTAAAGTCTAAATTAGAAACGGCGACGAGCTCGACAAAAACATTTTTACTACTAAAATTCTTAACTGAAATTCAGGGTTATATGCCTAAAGAACTGAAAAATATATACAAATCACAGAAGCTATTTTTTTTTACAAAAAAATATATATTTGAAAAACGGTAAAGCTTTTCGGGAGCTTGGATACTCCAGGAAAAAATCTAGATGTCTCGCAATAGAAGGTCTGATGCAGAATTTACACATTAACGAGTCAGATACAGTTTCGCCACAAATATATCCACACATATCGTCATCTGATGGATGCCCACTGCTGGACGTGGGTCACACGCTTGTTACATCTAGCGGCTTCTTTCCATCTTCACCGGACGATCTGCGCAGTATGATACTATTCTGCTGATTGTCTTAAAGAATAAAAAAAGTCTATATAGCTAAGTGGATTAGTAAGCAAATGGACGGGCCGCAGAGTGCAAAGAGTTGTTGTGCGAACAGCTGATGGTGTAGATAGACTTAAGATGAGAGCGCATAGTACGGGATGCACTTCGACCCAGTCAGCATCGGATCGGTCGCAAGGGAATTCTGGCCGAGATGATGATGACGATTTTATTTAATACAAAGAAGCGAGGAGACGAGCGGGATGTTCACCTGATGGTAATTGACGCGCCTGCCCGTAATAACGTAGCGCTAGTTAGGATGATTAATACTACAACACCTTACGATCTTAAGACATAAGATGTCTTATTATTCCAATAGATACACTAGCTACAGCGCCCTTCAAACTGGAACACAATGTTTGTACAGAATTGGTTATAGGTAGAAATGGATGCTGTGATGGTAACTACCTAGACCGTCTCCGGTAGTGATAAACGAATCTAAATATCTATTACTTTATTTTAGTACTCGTATATACACTACGAGCTTCAGATATCGATTTTTTTTATTTATATTTATCTTTATATTAAGAGAATTATTTATATTGAACTGTGTAATACACTTCCACGTATCCTATAATGAAGTTTGATGGATACTTACGAAAAATATTTTGTTGGCATCGACATCAGAGTTCATGTTGAAATAAATTAATAAGGGCCGTATTAGTTTTCACGTTAAGTGGCGGTGAAAATAAATGAGATATATAGTCTCACCAACGCGTTTTCATTGTTTCAGTCGAGGCTGTGTTTGCCTTCGGACCTGATCTCGTTTCAGAACAAAGCTCGGTGTCGCAGTGTCCGCTCGGAGCGCGCCGCGAGTGCACGTCGCCGCCGCGCCGCCGCCAACTTCATTCGAATTTCGAACGGGTCGTTCTTTATTCAAAATTTTAAGAAAAAAATTACAAACATTAAATAGCGGGTTATATTTTTCCATTACCAATTAATCGACTACCTTATTTTTTATTGTTTTATATATGTAATTTTTTTTTATTTGTGCTTACATTATTTTGCACTGTATTAAAAAAAAAACTTTATAGTTAATAGTGCGTTAAGGCTATTATTATTTTTTGTTGAGGACCTCGGAATATTAATTTTAATCTGTGCTGCACGGGTTGTTAATGTAAACAGGATGTAATGTAAGTACGATTTAATATTTGTCACTAAATAAGAATTTCCGGATCCTATGTAACCGTTATTAGTCAATTTTATTATAAGACTGTCTTTAATTATTATTATTTTTGTTTTCTACTGAGAATAGTAGCTCATAATTATTTTTATATTTGTAGTGAATGATAAATGACATATTATTTTAATTTTTAAGTATTAAAAATTAAAATAATCACCCATTTGTATATTCAAATGCTTTAAAGATAGCGACATATATAATCGCTTGAATTTCGGCCGTTTTGTAGAGAATAAAGAAATAAATGAAACTTTTTTAAATTTAGCATATTTATTCTCTATACATTAAAATATAAGTTTTTTTTTAAAAAAAAAAATATTCGCTTTAATAACAAATCTCCTAAGACCCCCGCAGAGGAACGCAATAGCGGGCGGGATTTCTTGCTTCTACTACAGCGATAGGAAAATAAAAAAATATGGTTTCAGCTTGTTCATAAAATACTTATCTTCTAGCTGTACTAATAAATGAACAAAAAAGTAAAAACATCATTAATTACCACGCCTCGGAAGAAAACGTCCGAGTTTTCATACTTTTTTTTAGATGTTTGCATCTAAAATATATTATTTTTTAACTTTAAGATTCAAATAAAAACTAATAGAAAAGATGTTTCCAAATTTTGTAAGAATTCATTCAGGAATTTTTTAGTTTTGAGAAAAACACGTTTGATGAGACACAGAAACTATAAATACAGCGACTTACCAACTAATTAGCGATTCCAGGGGTTCCAGGGTTATGCAGAAGTTCTTAGGTGGTTGGGTACACATTTTTCCTTCATCATCTGAAGTGTGATCTGAAATCTGATAGAAAATACAAAAGACCCCCAAGGTCAGGAATCTAAGCAGGTAACGAGTGTCCACAGTTCCGGTACAGTCGTCAAGATTAGAAAGAGGACTCGGATGAAATTTTAATCAAAACATCTATAGATATGATTTTGAGATGCTAGTTTAAATATTTATGTAAAAAAAAAAAAGTTTTTTTTTCCATTTATCGTACCTCATAAATCATTGTGACGGAGGACACAAACACTCAGTTTTGATAATTGATGTCCCATGCTTCCCAGAAGCAACTTATTAAGTTCATTAGTATATTACTGTATATTATCTTGTAACATCATCATCATTATCAGCATTTGTTTATCCACTGCTGGATATAGGCCTTCCCCAATGTCTTCCACCAAATGCGATCCTCGGCTCCTCGCATCCGCCCATCCTGTAACAAGTAACAATGAACTATTTATCTAAATTGTAAAATTCTGCGATTGACAAAGGTCTTATTAATTAAATATAAACCAAAAAAAATTTTGTACAATTTTTGCTCTGCTCCGGTTTAAAGGGTGTTATAGCTAATTTAATTACTAGAGTAACAAGACTCAACAGCTCACGTCTGAGGCGATGAGCGCAAATTGATGCAATATGTATCATCCTAACTAAAACCACGTTGTTATGGGCAGACGTGAGCATCAGGTGAACACTTACCATCAGGTGAACACCTCGTTCGTATCGTCACTTAAGTGAAAAAAAAAATTAACAAGCTTTGTAACAAATATTCTCCGTGTGGCATTTAGCTTTATTATTAATCGATCCCACCTGATGTCAAGTGGTGATAGATCTATGGTGGTGATAGATCTTCGGTCGTAGAGTGCACTAATCTAGTAACAGCCTATTCACTCTTCTTTCCCTTATCTCCCGGATTCCTTAAATGCTATAATGTTACAAAAGTGGTAAAGAAAAGGACTGGACTGATGAGAGCATTATGGTAACATATGCTGACATAGATTAAACACCAGTCTCTCCACCTCAGCTGGGTAAATATATAACAGAGCACCATACTATAGAAGTAGATTATATCTTTCTTAAAGACGCTCACGTCATCTGGGTGTAATCTTAGAGGTCCGCAGGTATGTACCGAACCATTAAGTTGCTCATCATGACACAGAGCAGGGAATGAAAAACATAAATAGTTGAAGACCGTACGTCGCTGAAAACGTTTTCAGACAAGGGTTGGAAGGTTCGAAAGCGCTTGAAAAAGGAGCTTTCGATTTAAATTATTTATTGTATCAGCAGGTTGCTGTGTTCCCGCTGTCAACACGTGACAGCCAGGCTCCAGCTCCTTACTCATATACACTTAATGTAACGTGAAATGGTGATCCATATATATGACAAGTTTCTGCAAACGAGTCTTAACTTACTTTGGCCATATTGCCCGGAGGAAATCAGATAATCTGGATGAGGTGGTTGTAGTAGGAGAGATCGAGGGCAAGAGGTTCGATTTTCTTCTCGATTGTCGGAAGAGGTACAGGCACACTTAGGCACTAACATTCCGAATGTCCTGAGACGTGCCGAGAACTACCGCTGTGGGGGCAGCTGGTTGACGCTTCATTACGAACACATCAGGACAAGCGCGACCTTCAGTCATGAAGTAAACGAAAGAGAAGATATATATATTACCTCTATTTTTATTGGTTGTTAGTCTCCCTTCAATAATCTTTAGTGTTTCAATCTTCTTTTTCTTATCTATCTATCTTCTTATTCAATTAAGCTACGAGACGACCGAGGTGTTCAGGTGATGGTAAGTGATACGCCTGATTATATTGTGGCCCTAATTAGGATGATATATACAGCACCACATGGCGCTCGTTACCTGAGACGTAGCATTTTGAGTTTCATCACCCCAATAATTATACTAGCTACAACGCCCATTAAACCGGAATAGAGTAATGTTTGAACAGTACTTTTTATCGGATGCAATAGACGCGGCGGTGGTCTCCAACAATAGGGGTTTACTACCAGTAAATATGTAATCATCATCAGCCGATAGGTGTCCACTGCTGGACGTAGGTTTCCCCTCAAAGATTTACATATACTGTCAGCATGGCCTCCGGTTCCGCTAGGAACTAGGAGCCGTCGTATGTACGGGTTCATATGGGGCGATTTAGGCTATTTCCTACCACGCTGGCCCAATGCGGGTTGGTGGGAGCCAGAGCCTCGTTTGTTAATTAGCAAGGTGTACCACGAGCAAGTGAAATTGGCTTGGGATCCGTGAGTTATTGTGCGGGACTCCTTATACCCCAAATATGTAATATATTTAAGAAATAACTAATTAAAAATTTCCTCTACGAAATCTGTTACTCACAAGCGCTGTGATTTCTGACGTACAAAATACCTAATTACTGGTAACAAGATTTCAAATGGTAGACCGTAAAGAGGGGAATTTGCTTGCCTTTTGAAGAATCTAAATTTATCGAATGAAACTGAAGCGGTGGTTAGAAATCAAAAGAACCGTGTTCTTTGACCCCCTTTGCCGGAGAAGTCAGCAATAAAATAGAATTGGACCTCGTCGGGAACGAGCTGATGAATTAAAGAGTTACTCATTTTTTAACCAACGACAACGAGGAGGTTTTCAGGTCGACCTTCACAATATATTATGTGAACCCTTTTTATGTTTGATCGTATATAACGAACGTTTAACAAAGAGGTCCCATTTTGATTAATGTTATTTTGTTGGAAAACGTATTACTCGATCACCGGCCTTATCTGGTGTGTCCGACGGCCGGTGGGGGAGCGAAGTCTTGGAATAGAGGTCACGTACAGGACGTGGACGAAGGACGCCCGCTCTCGAACGAACCGACGATATCATGAGAGCGCTCCGAGGTGGATGCATGCGAAATGCTGATTGCCGTATCTGGTGGAAGACATTAGGAAAATCTTGCATGCAGCATTGGGTTGAGAAAGGAAAATGATAATATATTACCCGAAGACGAGAAAAGTAGTCTGACCTTAATCAATAAAAACAGAAAAGCTCTTACTTACTGTGATAACGAGATTTCATCTCTTTTCATCGATACATGCAAAGTACCTTCTTGGTTACTCTTAGATGAACTTGGTCGTGCCTAAAACCGTGAATAAAAACCTACTGGTGGTAAGGCTTTGCTACCGGAGACCGTCTAGGTAGGTACCACCGCAGCATCTCTTACAGACGAAGAGTACTGTTCAAACATTACTGTGTTCCGGTTTCAAAGGCGTTGTTGGTAGTGATATTACTGGAGTAACGAGACTCAATATCTTATGTCTCAGGCGACGAGCTCAATGTGGTGCAGTGTGCATTCTAACTAACGCCACGTTGTTAGGGGCAGATGTATCATTTAACATCAAGTGAACGTTCTTCCGGTTGCTTAGTATAATAAAAAAAATCATATGCTTTACTCGCTCCGTTAGATGCAGCAGTGTTCAGTTCTCGCAACGCACCGATGTGCAGTAACTCCAGTATCATTGGTGAACTGTACGACATTACTGTAATTTAAATGTGGTACAAATTATATTGCTAGCTATCAGATTAGTATTAGATTGAGGATTATTTACACTAGTATTGTCAAATGAAAAACGGCCGACTGTGGTTAAAAGGGTGTGTTAAACAACCCTAGTAGAAGCGACGAGAGCACCAGGCACATAATAACATGACGCTGGTTAGCTCATTCCGACTCATCTCGTCGCTTAATTAAATAAAAAAGGCAAACAGATTTAATGAATTAGGTCTGTATTAAGTAAATAGTTTGTTTATTATGTTAAGTATTGTACACACGATCGGTATCAATGCTTAGTTTTAGAATTTTATTTATTTAATGTATACAAAAATTTATAAAACAAGTCACTTTTCCACTTGATTACTTGTTACCGCCGGGATCGGCGCGATCAGTCGGCCAATCGGAACACGAGCTCGGCTTTAGGAGGGGGAAACAAAATGGTCGGGGAAATACTGGCTGGTACAATGATCGCCCCGTTCCCGACAGTCTGCTGGCGCGATTGAAGTGGAAGGATACCCTATTTTTTTTTTAAAACACTTGAGTGTTATTTATTGCAGTAATTATTAAATGCGAGTACTACCCAACGATTCTTTTATCTATGTTAGACACGCACACGTGGGGTGTAAAGGGGTCCCAACAACTCACGGGACCCAAGCCAACCTCACCTGGTCCTGGTGCACCCTGCTAATCAACAAACGAGGCTCTGGCTCCCGCATTGAGCCAGCGTGGTAGGAAACGGCCCAAATCACCCCATGTGAACCCTTACGAACGACGGCCCCTAGTGCCCGATGATGCGGGTGGCAAAGGACCGATCGATGTAGGGATCTTCGAGGGAGGCCTATGTCCAGCAGTGGACGTCTATCGGCTGATGATGATGACGTACGTGTAACTCAGAGGCCGAAGGAATATTATGGTTTGTCCCAACATGATAGCCAGAAATTAAAATGGTGTACAGATAATTTAAATAGGCAGTGGTGGTTTAGTTTTATGCGTAAATACATTTGCAATTTGTATTAGTGGAATTGACGAGCACCCTCCCCAACCCCCGCCCCTATTTTAGCTCGAATTAAAAGCATTTGTGGTTTGAAAACGGATCCTTTAAAGCCATCAGTGTACAACTGATGTAAAACCGCATTTCGTATTAAATTTTTTTGTTACTCTACCAATGTAATGTGTCCTTAATTTGTTCCAATGAAGGGTGGATATTGAGGGTTGTATGGTTTTACGCGTTGTAAAATGTTTTTTTATTTTTTTTGTACAGAATTTGAATAATAGATTGTATTCATATTGCCCCGGAGTCTCTGCGGCTATTAGGGATAGGACTAAGGTAAGCCCTGCCTTACGTAAAAGGCGACTAAAATGGTTTTCCAGTTTGTGGGCTTGAAGGCTGAGGGTCCTTATTGCACACTGAACGAGTCAGGGATGAACGATAAGTAGGAGGTGGTTTAGTGCTTGTTATACCTAAGCGAGGTTGGCGAGGACAGCTACCCTCCCTCGTCGAGACGTGCTTTAGTCGTAGTTCCGGGAGGCACCGATGCGTTCCGTTGGAGTTCCCGGGGCCTCTCGGAACGTACTGAAGATGACCACCGAGGTAGTTTTAGTGGGTAAAGAACCCACATAACCTTGTCTTCCCCCAGAGACAGGGTATCTTTTAAGATTTCCCCTCCGATAACAAAAAAAAATCTAATTCCTAATTTTTTTTTCAACACCGCAATGGCACCATTAATACATTTACCTCATATTGAGATTGATGCTTATCAATGGTAATGAGGGGGTTGTCGATACCACTGGTGGTAGGTCTCTGTTGCGGGAGACTGCGGAAGTAGATACCAAGACAGAGCCTTTAGCAGCCGACAGATAGTACTTTGTAAACAATATGGTGCTCCGGTTTGAAGGACGTTGCAGCTAAAGATATTAGTGGGTTAGCGAGATTCAAGCACAATGTGGTGCTGTGCATACTATCCTAACTAGCGCACGTTAGTTATGGGCAGGCGTATCTTTTACCATCAGGTGAACGTTTCGCTCATCTCTTCGCGTCATATTTAAAAGAAATTGGAAGTATAAGAATTTATGTTTCCTTACCTTGGTTATTTTACTAGTTACAACACCCTTCAAACCGGATTAAAGTAATGTTTACACGTTGCTGTTTATTTTTTTATAAAATTAAGCGATGAGACGAAGCGAACGTTTAACTGGTGATAAGTGATACACGGTGGCACACAGCCTTGGAACATAGTGTTTAGTCTCGTTACCCCAGTAATTACACTACAGCGCCCTTAAAACCGGAACACGGTAATCTTTGCACACTACTGTTATCCGGCTGCAGTGGTACCTACTATACAGTCTCCAGCAATTCAGACCTCTCGCCTCTGGTAAAGCGATCGGTTACCATATTAAAAAAGTCACATTCATTACTGGTAATGACAAACTTTTAAGGCAAAAAAAAAATTTCAACTTGTAATGAGTTCGGAAGTAAATAAGTTTAAACCGGAAGAGAAATGCCAGGACAGGGAACACTCGGGAGATGTACCACTTTGTGAAAACTTTGGAAGCTGCGAAAAAATTACGAAGTATTTTATATTAAAGTTAAAAGTTTCCATTGCGACAGAACGGAGCTGAATGTGGTCCCACAGGTTGTTGGGTGGGAGAATTTTTTTATACCATTAAGCGATGAGACGAGCTGGACGTTCACTTGATGGTAAGTGATACGCCCGCCCGTAACAATGCCGTGCTAGTTACTATGATATACACAGATGTCGATCTCTTTAAAATAGCTACAGCGCCCTTCCAACCGGAACAGTAATGTTTGCGCAGTACTGTTTGTCGGCTGCTATAGGTGCTGCGGTGGTACCCACCTGGTAAGAGGTGTAAGGGGTCCCGCATTACAACTCACGGTACCCAAGCCCAACCTCTTGCTTCCGCCAACCCGTATTGGACCAGAGTGGTGGGAAATGGCCTTAATCCTCCCATATAGATCCGTACATACGACAGCCTCTAGTGCCCAGTGGTACCCAAGTCCTTGCTGACTGTATGTGGAGATTTTTGAGGAAGACCTATGTCCAGCAGTGGATGTCTATCGGTTGATAATGATGGTACCTCCTTAGATGGTTTCCGGTAGTCGGGACCTACCACCAGTAGGTTTTTATACGATGGCACCACCAAATTCATTTAAGGGTATCCAATGAGCTACTGGGGATGCGTTGATGAGATGAGGTGACATGTCGTTACCACAGTAATACAGTAACGAGACATAACGTCTTGAAGTAAAGGTTTTTTTTAAATCGATAAGTCGAGCGCTCTATCTCGATCTCACCTGATGATAAGTGGTGATGTGGTCTGTGGTGGTGGGGGCACAAACCCAGTAGCGGCCTATTCACTCTTGAAGACACTCGCGTCGTATTTGTATGGGAACAGACGTCGGCATGTTGTTCTACTCATCTGCTGTTTTTATGAAGACCAAGGAGCTGAACCTTTTCGTGTGCATACTGAGGATGTCTACAACAAAATGGTTGGTGATTCGTTATGCGTCTTGTCGTCCGGTGGTGAAAAGAGGATGGGGGAATTATATGGTGTAATACCATCGCACACTGTGCGAAATATATAGAGCACCACGAGACTGGTCACACGGAGCATGTGCTCAAGAATATACGTGGTACCATCAGGTGGTAATTAAGCTGGTGTAGTTGTTACATATTTTGATATGCTTTACTGGTGGTATCCGTTGCTGGAGACCGTGTAAGTAGGTACCACCGCAAGTCCTGTGTGAAGGGCGCTGTAGCTGGTGAAATTACTTAAGGTACCACCAGACTTAACATGTTACGTCTCCGGCGACGAGCACAATGTGGTGCATATCATCTTAACTGCCGGCACGATATAAGCAAGCGCATTTCTTACCATCAGGTAAAAGAAATTTTTTTTTGTTGCTTATAATGTTTTTTTTTTTTTAATTTGGAAAGTGTGACTGGTGCGCCGCTCGAAGCTGGCTGCCAGGAGATTTCCAGTGCCGTAAATTTGATTTGGTTCGCGTCGGATGTCAAACGAGCGATATATTTGGTTTATTGCGCCACAGCTGATGGTGGTGATTACTTTTGTTGTGGCAACTTGTACACGGGCGCCGGCTGATTTATATTTTGCGCGCGACAACAATACGAATATTGTAACCGGTGATTTGTCGCGCAACAAAACAATATTTACATTTTTTTTGTTCGACAAAGCGAGGGGCGTATTCCTGCCAAACAGTACTGTGATTCGGTTTCTAGGGCGCTGTAGCTAGTGTAATTACTGGGGTAACGAGACTCAACATCTGAGGTCTCAAGGCGACGAGCGTAATATGACATAGTGTATACCACGTTGTTATGGGCAGGTGTATAACTTACCATCAGCTGAACATCCCGCTTGTCTCCTCTCTTAAAAAAAATTCTATAGTGCCTGTTGTTTCATTACACAAGACTTTATTTTGTTGTGTTGGTGTCAATTATGATAGTCTCCAGCAGCGAAGATCTCTCTCCCAAAAATCCGTTCCCTCGTGTCTGAGGATCGTTGTCAATGCTGGAGTTGCTGTCTGGAGCGGACGATTTGCTCTTACCGGTTCCTGACCAGCACATCTGTTACGATTGTGTAAAATTTAGAGGACGGTCCATCTGGTTGGTCCATCTTTTGCTTTCGGTGTTCCCAACGACGATCAGGTTTTCCAGGCAATCGTCACCTGTGCGCATTGTGTGGCCGAAGTACATAAGGATGCGTTGCTGGCATACGGTGGACAAACGAGTTTTATTTGGAGCCGAGTCAGGACCGATGCATTAGTGCGTTTCTCTGTCCAACGTATCCTCAGCATACGTCTCCAGCACCTCATTTCGAATGCATCAATCTTTGTCCCCGGTAGGTACTGTTCACGTTTCCACACCATACAGGAAGATAGCAAAGATCTAGCACCACTAAATGTGCTAGGTTTACTACAATCCCTATTCAATCAAGAACATCAGTTAATATTTTCCCCGCGTATGAGGCGAGTGATAGCATTAAGAAGTCGGAAACAATCAAGAAGGATAGAAATCTAGGAATAGGACATGAGGATTCACTGTGACCATTATACTAACCGTGGTGATCTCGACCAATCCTAATTACTAGGCATGGCAACTGTCTCTTCGATATTGAGAAGAAATGATGAAGACTGCATGACGTCATCATGTAGTAAACATCTTTATTTTTCATATATAAAAAGAAGATCTTCATTTTTATTCTATAATAGATGTATAGTATGGGATTCCGCACAGCAACTCGAGGGACCCAATCCAACCTCACCCGCTCGTGGTACACCAGGTGCACTTTTTCCTGGAGTTTTGCTCTCCAGGATCAACCTTGGGAACTCATAATGGCATCCTCTTTGAAGGTATCAGAAAAATGCAATATTTCTTTGCATGACGGTTGTCATCTATCTACGTTTGCTGTGGACTCTCTCAAGATCTTGAGCATTGGAAACGAACTGCTTCCACGTGATCTCAAACATTCGACGGAGTCCCCACATCTCAAATGCTTGCATTCGACGACAATATTTCTTTCCTAAAGTCTACGTCTCGCCACCAAATAAGAAAATGGACCAAACATCTGTCTTCAGATCGCATAACACTGAACATTCTATTAAAGACACATTCAGCTTCTCCAATTCTTCATTTTATATCTTCTTTATGATCTAAATCCGATGTGGAGTAACAGCTTAGACATTAAAAAAAAGCGAATGATACATTACGGTCAAAGTATAAAACAATACTTTAACTATTTCTCTTGTTTGTTTATTTGTTTGTTCGTTCGGTTGCGTTGGATGTTTTTCTAAAGCAATAGAGTGGGAGTGCATTCCGCAATAAGTTCGCCGGCGGAGCTTCAGCCGGAGCTTCAGCCGGAGCTTCAGCCGGAGCTCCTGGACGCCGTAAACAACGGTTTACAGGCAACAGTAAAGTAGAATGCGCCCGTTCCGAACAATAGCGTATGCTTTACATAAATCCATTTCAATGGAAAATGGGAGAAACGTCTGTAGAACTTATAAATTCTTGTTAAAGTTTGTACTTAACTTAAACTTACTCTGTAAGTAAAACACAGCTCAAACCGTTACAAAGTTTACCAGCTTTATTAGAGTCCTAGAAAAGTTTCTTTTATAAACAAATTTCGCTTGAAATGTTCCAGTTTTAACAATGAACGGTATCATCATCATCATCAGCCGCTAGACGTCCACTGCTGGACATAAGCCTCCCCCAAAGATGTCCACTCCTATCGACCCTGCGCTGCCCGCGTCCAACTGCTCGGAAATGCACGATATGCATTGGTTTTATTAACATTTACAAATGATAGCTCATTAGGTTAAGTCTCCTGCTGTGTCCTATAATTACTGCTAGGATTTGAACACAAAGTAGCTGGAAAAAGTAATAAAGAAACGAGTGTTTTTTTATATTTATAATAAAAGCGACGAGTGTAAAGTGATGCTGTGTGAACATCCGTACCAACACTTCATTAGTATGAATTGGCTAGTTTCTTATATCTCATTACTGAGTTGCTTGAAAAACTCGTCCCAACGTTCGTAAGAGATGAGAAATCAAATGAAACATTTATATGTTCTGAAACATACACATATAGAGAATAATGTAATAAATTGCTGTAAACATATAAACATAGTGTTTACACATAAAACCTGTAAAAGGTCTGTCGAACATTTTTGACCGTTATATAATTGATTGCATGTTTGTACTGAACTAAACGCGAGTGTTCTCCAGTCAATAACACTACAATAAATAATATTTGAACGTTCACCAGGCCGGAATATAAAGTGCAAAAATGTACGATTTGTTAGTCGACTATCCCGGCGGGTGCGGGCTGGTTATAGCTCCATAATCACATCGATTGTATACTAAACAGAGTAATGCACGGTGTGACGCGTAACGTAAGCAATGGATCCGGCGCTGCGCTAAACTAATCTGAACGCGGACGGAGTGGCGGCCCCGCTGGAGCTGCGGGCGGCGGAAATAAGAAAAACTAAACAGATGTGTTCATTTCAAAACAAACGCTCTCGCGAATCGGCATTCAGATATCTGAACTTCCATCTAGATCAGTACACACCACGGCCTGTCAAAGTCGCGTGAAGAGGATTCATTTAGATATTACTAATAGCTTTCTAACAACGATGGACTAAGATTCTACTGATTTATATTTTACATAGCATTCATTTACAAAGAAATCAGTGAGGATGATGTCATCGGGTTCATAGTATAGAAAGCTTAGGGATTTAATAGAAAAACCTACTTCAGCTCAAACCCCACCAGAAATGGAATCGGACGAAGGGTAAAGGTAAGAAGTGACATTAAGAGCAAGTCACGATGAGCTGTAGTTTAATTCGTTAAATAATTACGATAAGGAGAAGCCGTTAGAAGCTGATGATGGCTCAGTTTGGAATATAAAGCCACATTCATCATAGAGGTGTAGTTTAATTCGCACCAATCTTGAGTTTCCGGCAGAGGATACTGGTGGTAAGTCACCGAACTCCACCTAGGTAGTTGCAACCGCAGCTCCTATTTCTGCCGCAAAACAGTACTGTGCAAACATCGCTGTGGTCCGGTTTGAACAGCGCTGTAGCTAGTGTAATTACCGGAGTAACGAGGCTTAACAACTTATGTCTCAAAGCGACGAGCGCGATGTGGTGCTGTGAATACCATTCTAGCTAACACCACGTTGTAATGGACGGGGGTGTCATTTACTATCAGGCGAACGTACTAGCTCGTCTTGTTGCTTCATTGAATAAAAAAAAAAATATTGTGTGGAAACATATTCTAAGAACAACAACTTTAGATGCTATGTTAAACCCAATAACTTGACCAACTTGTACACGTGTAAGAGAAGACCCCTGGCCCCATCAGAGGGAGGGACATTAATAGAGTGTTGTGGTTAGTTATTGCTTCGATTAAAACAACCTTACGCGCAAGTTTATCACTTGTAACCTCGTGACCAATGTGTCCAACATAAGATAAAGTTATCGGTTTTTTTAAAGAGTACTATCCTCGCTTAACTTTATCGGATTTAACCTTTATGCGACCTTCGTTCTCAGAAAATCTTAAATTAATTAAACAATTGCTTTTACAACGATCAGACGAACAAATTAAATTTCATAGGAAATTCGAAGCGATAACGAATTGCTTAAGTTTTAACTTTGCCGCTCAAATTACTATGAAATTAAGTTGAAAGTTATTGAAATATTTAGATGGATGACTTAAACATCTAGCAATGAAGTAATGGGTCACTCGATGGTATACCCACCGGTAGGTTCACCAGCTTTCAACTAACGAAAACTAAAGGGTATCTTATCCACTGCTGTTAGGTCTCTGTTGCTGGAGACCGTCAGGGTAGATATGTGGTGCTCGATCAAGTGATCGACTTGCTTCGCCCGGCTCGTCGCTGCGTCGAATAAAAAAAAGTTATGGATTGAAGATACTATCCCAACCAACGTCCATGATATCTCTCCGACCCGTTGTAATGCGACATTAACCACGATCATCACCATTAATAGACTGGAGCGATGATGATGATGATCAGTAGTAACAAAGGGATCAGTTATAAATATCGTTTCCACATTGAGCAGCGCGTGCTGCTGCGGACAGTGACACCGTACATTTGTTTGCATAATTAACAAGTCCAGATAACGTCGACATGCGAATGGGAGCCTCATTAGTGCGCCAGTGGCAGTCATTTGTTTCAGGAAATGGTCACCCATGCGAATGGACAATAATATTTAGCGGCTTCCGATCGATTGGGGGCGGCGGCGACTAATTGCTTTACGCTCACCACACCACCACACCAGCACACCAGCACACGTTCTCTACCTGGTAATATAGATTCGAAACCGTTCCCATAGCGAAAAGCTTTAACTTCAACATGTGATCGTTATCATCTCAACCGATTCACGCCCACTGTTGCACCATCGTAATACTCCTCTATCTATCCTAGTCAGCTGATAGACGTCCACTGCTGGACATCAGCCTCCTACAAAGATACCCATATGCATTCATCATGGGCTGTGGTATCGCTGGGCACTAGAGATTCGATCAGATTGAGAAAACCAATTCAATTAAAGCTATTCTTTTTATTTGATGCTATTTAAACCAGTTCCACTCCTTGTCATCAAACTATTTCTTTACCACCACCATTAAAGTAGATAACTACCAGCGCAATGTGGAGCTTTACCACTCACTAGCGCTTTATTATGTACAGCTCGTCTATCTCATACAAAACATTAAATATGTATTCCAGTGTATATCTTCCAAGTATCGCCACATTGTTCTCGGCGATGCCTACCATCAGGTGAACGTCCTCCTGGTCTCGTCCTATAGTATGACTATGATAGGAATAGCTCGTTGTGAAAACTTTTGAAGATATCTGAATGCTTATCATAAAGTTGCTATCACCACTGAAATCTGTTTATATGAAATTTTTAAAAAGTTACGTCTTCTCACAATTGCTTCATCAGCTTTGGAGAACTGAAAAGTTATAAAGACGGTTTAGTTTACTGAGAATTTTATCAAAATAGAACCTTTTTCTCCAACCCCTCACCTTACAAAAAAGTCTCTTTACAACCCTAATCTTCGATTTATGTTTTTACTCATAGAAGCAAATAAAGCTTTGGAGTGACTTTTACTTATGTATTTATTTTAGTCAATTCTGCTAACTAATAACGTCAAGTTTATCTAATTTTATATAAAATATAATCAATAGTAATATACACATAAATCTTTAGTATTTAGAAGTAAGTTAACTAGCAATCAGTAAGGATATTAACACAACAATTAGCGCTAAACCCTAGATTTGAACTCTACGCAAACTAATTTTAGTTCGACACTACTCCTGTGATTTGTAATCCGTTTCTACTCTGGATTCCATTGGATAAACATCATGTGCTGCAAATAGCTTCCGGTCAGTACCATCAGCGTCCTGAGTATGTTCATAGACACCAATCTATTGTATACCAATTGTACTTCTATTGACAATTTATCATAATACATTCAATTGGCCAAAATAGGTTTAGTTCAACTTTAGGTTGTACTATTTCGTCTAGGTACCACCGTAGCTCCCGTCTGTGTACTTTACACTGTACTCAAAATCTTGAGTTTCAAAGCTCTCACTCGACTGGTGGGAGCCATAGCCTCGCTTGTTGATTAGCAGGTTGCACCACGAGCAGGTGAGGTTGACTTCGGGCCCGTGAATTGATGTGCGGGACCTCTTACACCCCTTTCAGGGCAGTGTTGCCCTTGTGACAACAATAGAACTTAATGTCGAGTTGCCTACAATATACAATATCTAGATATAGGCAACATTGATTGAAAAAGTCTGACACGGCTCCATGGAAAGGAAACTGAACCGTCCGTGTGTGCGAACGGTACAGGCAAAAGTGTTAGCCACTCACACACGGACAAACATGCTCGCAATTTACAACCGGTTGGTAAATTTGAAACCATTGGTTTTTTTTATTACATCGTACAGCGGCTTACAACAATAAGGTCTTAAGAATATTCCCATAGCCTAGATCAGCAATAAACCTGTGCAGCGAGTACTTCTGATGCAACATGTGGGGATGCATGCAAATTATACTGGTAATGGCGGAACACTGAGAAGTTAAAACAGTTAACTTATATAAACTGCATCATAGTATATTATCTCTAAAGATAACCCTTTATCGTGTGACCTTCACCCTATCTTGGGGTCGATTCGGCAATATGTACTTTGAAGTGAACCTTATAAATAGTAATTTACTGCGGTGCTAGAAAATACAGAGAGAGACTGAGGATACATTTTAAAGTTAAGATTGAAGAGCTTAAGAGAAATAAGACACGTTGTTTAGTAGACGTGAAGTTACCAGAAGAGGGATGCTTGCAAATGAAAAGATTTGTTAAGGGTTACGGAAATGAAAGGTGATTGGGGAGCACTTGCTTAGATACGTGAGATTATATCTCGTGACCCCTGTAATTATAACAGATATAGGTTCCTTTAAAACAGAAATGTTTTCATACCAATCTGTTGAAGTAAACGCTGTAATGATATTACGCATAGTGTACTATAGTTAGTGCTGCCGAAGACGTTCTAGATAACTAGACTCCATCAACACAAACCGAAGCTTAGTCAACTGTGATTTAACAGCAATGATATGACCAAGTTTTTCACTTTATAATGAGTGTTAATCTTGTCTTTAACAATAAGGTTTCTAGTCAGTATGTTTTCATGACACTAGATTTTACAACAAACCACCTCTTCGCCTTCTAAGCCGAACACTAACGTTTGCATTAAAATTAGGTAGTAAATACTGTTTCCGGTAAATCGTATCACTAAAACATGTTATATTAAGTTACGACCTTCCTGTAAAGTTAACAATAATTAAACATAGCATGGCTTTGATTGACGAGCTCTAATTGCCGAGGTGTTGCTGCGGAAGCGTTATGCGTTTGACGCGCGCCCGCACATTCATCATTGTATCCGGTCAGTAATCATTATTAGCTTTGTAAGGGACAAACAGAAATATGGAAAAGTAAACACCTAACTTCAATATCCAGAGAGGTTGTCCAAGAAAATACATGTTATTCTGTTAGAGCGCTTGATTTGACTTGGCGCTTAGAGTTTGTTTAAGAGCGTTAAAGTTAATAAAGTTTCCGTTGTTATTTCTGTGACAATGAAATTAATACACAAAATTATAGAGTTCTAATAACTACGGTAATAAATTGAAATTCTAAGATGACCAACAAGAAACTTACGGTTGTAATAGTGATGATAATCATCAAACACTACAGATAGATGATGATTAAAAAGAAAAAATTTTATCTAAATTTGTTTAGTGTTTTAATTTGGTGCCACAGATTTTTATGTACCTAGACATTCATATACAAAGATATGTTAATATATAAATATATATAGAGTAAGAGTTAAAAAATAAATCTAGTCTAAAAGTAGATGATTATATATTTTACATTTTATCTGTAAACTGAAGTCATAATCAATAATCATCAGCCGATAGACGTTCACTGTTGGACATAGGTCTCCTCCAAATATCACCACATACGGTCATGTATGGGTTCGTGTGGGGGGATTTAGGCCATTCCCCACCACGCTGGCCCAATGCGGGTTGGCGGGAGTCAGAGCCACGTTTGTTGATTAGCAGAGTGCACCATGAGCAGATGAGGTTGGCTTGGGTCCCGTGAATTGATGTGCGAGACCCCTTATACACAAACTAAAGTCATATTTAGTGGCAGTAATAGAGTCTTTATTGTTTTTAATTAATCTTGAGTCTGTATTTGTTGTGATGGGCTTAGCCCAGTTTCCCAAAGTGGTCAATATCGAACCATTGGTGTCGAAATCAGTTTCCCAACTAAACCAACCGCAAAGTTTTCAAACTGGTAAAAACTTTGTATAAACAGGAAAAACTACATATTGGATTATTAAAATAATTTGACAAGGGGGGTATGTGGTATCAGTCCGTTTTGGGAAAAGGGTCTGTAGAACGAAATAGTTTGGGGACCACTGGCTTAACCGATCGATAGGATCCAACGAATCACTTACTAGACCGGCCTGGCTTTATCATAATACTATTTCGATGTATGTTAGCCGAGAGTTGTATACAAACATAACTATGGTTTAGTTTGAAGGGTTCTGTGTAGGAGTGAGGCGTATTTATAATAACATATAAAAATCGCTAGTATTCGAAAACGACAGATAACAGTTGTATTTGCGATATCATTATATCTGTTAAAAAATATCATTTATAATTTACCATACTCAAGTTATTTAGACACTATCAACAATCAATATTTTTAGTATTCGATAACAGCTGGTCACTAGCATAGTTTGAAATAACAGAACAGCCAATAACTAGTGGAACAACTGTTCTTGTCTTTGTCTTTTGTATAATATCGTCATAAGCTAAAACGAGACACACCTAGTATTTATTTGAATTGAACCCAAAATTATAGTAAGTAGTTTCATAACAAGAATACCTCTTTGAAAAGCGAATTCTTAATTAGATCGTGTTATCTGTTATTTGGTTGATTAATCTATCTCGCTCACACCCATTTGATAGACTGTTGTTAAAACGAGAAACGCCTAGTATTATAACCCGAAAGATAGAAATTGTAATTTTACAAGAAGATAATTATCCTCGAAAAGTCACTCCTTAATTAGTTCGTGGTAACGTTATTTTGTTGATTATTTTATCTCGCTCACACACATTGTTTATACTGTTGCTAAAACGAGATGCACCTAGTATTATAACCCGAAAGATAGAAATTGTAAGCTTACAAAAAGATAATTATCCTCGAAAAGTCACTCCTTAATTAGTTCGTGGTAACGTTATTTTGTTGATTATTTTATCTCGCTCACACACATTGTTTATACTGTTGCTAAAACGAGATGCACCTAGTATTATAACCCGAAAGATAGAAATTGTAAGCTTACAAAAAGATAATTATCCTCGAAAAGTCACTCCTTAATTAGTTCGTGGTAACGTTATTTTGTTGATTATTTTATCTCGCTCACACACATTGTTTATACTGTTGCTAAAACGAGATGCACCTAGTATTATAACCCGAAATATAGAAATTGTAATCTTACAAAAAGATAATTATCCTCGAAAAGTCACTCCTTAATTAGTTCGTGGTAACGTTATTTTGTTGATTATTTTATCTCGCTCACACACATTGTTTATACTGTTGCTAAAACGAGATGCACCTAGTATTATAACCCGAAAGATAGAAATTGTAAGCTTACAAAAAGATAATTATCCTCGAAAAGTCACTCCTTAATTAGTTCGTGGTAACGTTATTTTGTTGATTATTTTATCTCGCTCACACACATTGTTTATACTGTTGCTAAAACGAGATGCACCTAGTATTATAACCCGAAATATAGAAATTGTAATCTTACAAAAAGATAATTATCCTCGAAAAGTCACTCCTTAATTAGTTCGTGGTAACGTTATTTTGTTGATTATTTTATCTCGCTCACACACATTGTTTATACTGTTGCTAAAACGAGATGCACCTAGTATTATAACCCGAATAATACAAATTGTAAAATAATAACAGAAATTGGTACCTGTTATTATTGCGTAACAGTAACAGTAATAACAAATATTATGTTTGTCCCGTTATAACCCACGTCTAGTTCTGTAGCTTGTGTAATTACTGAAGTACCAAAATTTGACAACTTACTTTTCTAGACTAGAACTGGAATTGAATTGGATGGCCTTTCTATGTAAGAGACGGATCTCCTTGTTATATAAAAACATCCTGGGACATTGTATTGTTGCATAAAATAATACTTCCATCGAACAATAGTGTTTTCTCTGAAATCTGAAAAGGATGCCGACAAAGCGGAACCTTCAATGTTTTAGTTGATGGAACGGCTGTCGACGGATGGCAGCACGGGGCGTAATGTTTGAGGGAGTGAAAGCAATTTAACGAGATTTATGGTAACACCCTCAATTGTATTGAGAGGCAGCGGGATGCCGCGGGATGCCGCGGTGAGCACTAAAAGCGAGCACTTCGACATCTAAACAACAGGAAACAATGGATGTATCGTATATATCGTACCTGTCATATATATTTGCTTTAGTTTCCTATAAACTTATGTCTGTTATATTTAGTTATATTTTCCAAACATCAGATCCGCTTTAGATTGTTTATATCTGTACTGTGAATGTAAGATTTTTTTGTATTTCATGTACCACTATATCTATTATTTAGTTTTATAGTCAGAGCTAAAACTTAAACTTCAACAGAGAGATCGATGGTATTCGGTTGGGCTGGGCAGCGTGTAGGAAACTCCGCCACATCCTCATCTCGCAAATACACCAATGTCTCAAGACGAAAGTCTTTAACCAGTACGTGTTCCCCACCCTTATTTAAGGCGCAGAGACATGGCGCCTGACCATCGGGCTGGTCCACCGATTCAACGTAGTATAGCGAGCGATGGAGAGAGCTAGGCTTGGTATTTCTCTAAGGGACAAAATCTGAAACGAAGAAATTCTACGGAGCACCCTGCTAATCAACAAACGAGGCTCTGGCTCCCGCCAACCCGCATTAGACCAGCGTGGAGGGAGGAAATGGTCCAAATCCTTCCATATAAATCTCTACCCGATCGATCTGAGAATGTTTGAAGGCCTATGTTTTACGGTGGACATCTATCGGCTGATGATGATGCTGATGACTTTCCTTGAGAAGAGGGATTCCCACCCTTCTTTTACGCAGATAATATCATATAAACATTCTCTAACAGGCTACGAACTAGTCGGCAACAGTAACAATATAAACATGTTGAAGCTCACGACACTGCATAAAAGCGTTGCTTTATAAATTACTGAGAGTTTTACTGGAAGGGATGTAGAAATAACAGAGCGCTGTTTCAGGCGTAATGTTAAAAAAAAAACATTTCCGCCGATTCCACTGAAGCGTGAAGCGGAGAGAAATGTGCTGAAAATATATTTTCATGTGCCATTTGAAGCGGTTATTTGGGTCGGCGGTAAGTTAAAGCACCATCGTATTGTTTTGTTACATTGTTGATTATGTATATTGTTATTGTGACGGTTGTGACGCAGAATCATTTCTCCAGTTTTATTATTTTTTCCAATTTGTTCTCTCCCTCTCTATCTCTCTGTGCTTTAATTGGCCATTAAGCGTTCACGGGGTTCCTTTTAGAAGTCAAAATTTCCAGAACGAAATCGATTGAACTAAAAACATCTTCCTCTTCTTTTACAGCAGCTCTCCTATGCACATCATTAATTCTTCGCCCTGCGTCTGTGACGCTGGTGATAAAGAAAGTTGGTAAACAAAAATTTACATTTTATGTATAGGTAAATGACAAAAAAAATGTCATTAGAATAACGAATCACTGAATCGACAAATACAAAAGTCAATATTTGTAAGGGGTTCCGCCTAACACCATGCGGAGCCCAAGTCGACTTCACCTGCACGCGGTGCACCTTGCTGAATAACAGACGAGGGTCTGACCATCCACCAACCTGCACTGAGTCAGCGTGGTGTGCTAAAGCCAAATTCCTATCAATGAATTCTTCGATGTGGAGATCTATAAGGAATACCTATGTCCAGCAGTGGACGCCTATCGTCTAATGATGATGATGATGCTATTTGTAATACTGTAATACAAAGGCCCTCTCTTTAACAAGACCACATGGTATTTGTCTGCCCTTCATCATTTGGTTACTACTCACCTCATGCGGTAGCGAGCTTACTTCATCATTACTGTTATTGGATATTTAACATATAACAGTTGTCGTGATTTCCTTTAAAGCAGAGGTTCCTTTAAAGTAAAAATGGTAGAGAGACGCCTGTGCTGGTACGGTCATGTCATGAGAAGACCAGCAACGCATGTGGTTAGGGTAGCGGTGGATCTCGAAACTAAAAGGAGGGACCCCGGGAGACCCTCGACTACTTGGTTGACGATAATCAATAAAGATCTAAAAAATAACAAATTTAGAGAAGCTATGACACGAAATAGAGATAGATTTAGAATAATGACCAGAAAGACCGACCGCAAGTAAAGATGGGACAAGGTCTAGCAAAAAGAAGAAGAAGAAAAGTTGTCGTAATTCGTGAAATATATAAAACTAACAGACTACTATAATGTTATACAATATAAGTAACTGTTCCCCGGCCGCTTTGCTTTGCAACCGCAAATGACGTTCTATAGCAACCGTTACTATAGCAACCGCGTGAATAATACGCAATGAAGGTATTTGTAAAAGTTAATTAGAAATAAAACGTTGAAGGATCTATGAAATTTAAAAATAAATATTCTATAACCATCTACATATCATTCCGCGTGGAATGCTCATGTTCCCGTGTCGATACATTCACTGGTTTTCACGTGATTGAAGAACAAAGGAAACCTAATTTCCTTAGATAGAAGATATGTCTATATAAATAGTTTGAATTTAAATTCGTAACCAAATTTCAGAACAATTGATGTGAATGTGGCTAGTATGGCCACTTTATGATGATGACCTTTTTTTTTATCTTACGTGAGGGAAATGTCTTCGTATACCCTCGGGGGGGTAACGACAGGTTATGTTGGATTTGTACCGACTAAAACCCTTAAAATGTTCCTCTTAGCTTCACCGTGGGTAACCAAGGTACAGTTACTGAGCCCCATCATCAGTACAAGGCGGAAACCTGTTCGAGGGGAAGGACCTAATATAACAATAGTCATTATTCATCATCACCATTATCAGCCTTTGTTTATCCACTGCTGGATATAAGCTTTTCCAATATCTTCCACTAATAGGGAACCTCAGCTTCTTGCATCCACCCCATTCGACCGCCTGAATGATGTAGTCGGTCCTTCTGGAGAGAAGGCATCCTACACTTCTGCGACCTGTACGCGGCCTACACTCCAAGACTTTCCTCCCCCATTGACCGTCACTGACACGACAGACATGGCCGGCCCACTGCCACTTCACCTCGCAGATTTTGAGAGCTACGTCGAGCTTCAAGTCTCCGTCGAATTTCTTCAGTTCGGATATTGTCCCTTAGTGAAATGCCACGCATAGCTCTCCATCGTTCGCTGTTACTTTGAATTTGTGGACCAGCCCGATGGTCAGTTGCCATGTGTCTGCGCCATGGTGAGGATAACAATAGTAATGTGGTTTTAAATATATATATATCTACCTTATAAAAAGCACTCCGCCGCTGACGTAGATAGACAATGACGTATTGCGTTTTTAAGAAAACCGATATATACATAAACTATTTTTGATACCCTAGGGTAAACAATCAATCAGTACAGGAGTAAATAATTCCGAACATCTAACACTCGGAATCGCGTGGAAGTGTTTATTTGTGTAATTTTTCATCATTCATGTAGTGAATCATCTGAATTTGCTGTATTCAGCCCGTGTATATAGTGACTGTATTATATTGCAGTATTGGTCTGATTACTCTGCGACAGGAATCCAGGATTCGATTCCCGTCCGTATAGAATATTTATTACACGTCTCAGGCAGTACATTAAGTACTTTTTTTTAGAGATATTTTTTAGGTATACCTAAGTTAGACAATGTCTAACAAAAACTACTTTCATTGCAGCACATCGTTAATAAGTAGTAATACGTTATTAATAAGGCATAACTAAATGCAGGGGTGTAAAGGGTTCCGCGCGACAACTCAGGGGACCCAAGGCAACCTCATCAGCTCGTGGTGCACCCTGCAAATCAACAAACGAGGCTCTGGCTGACCAACCTGCATTAGGCCAGTGTGGTGGGAAATCGTCCAAATGCCTCCATATGAACCCTCACAAACGACGGCCCTTAGTGCCCGCCGGTACCGGAGGCCATGCTTACCATTAGAACGCAGGAAGCCCCTGGATGCAGTCATCGCGGGACCGATCGATGTGTAGATCTTTCGGAGACGGCCCATGTTCATCAGTGGATGTTTATCGGCTGATGATAATGATGTGATGATCTGTATATATGCTACATACTCATCAGATGAAAATGATAGTAATATCTTCTTCGGTACCAAAAAAAAAATTAACGATGCGACGAGACGAGCTGGACGTTCGGCTGATGATGTTGATGTTTTAAGTTAATAGCACCACATTCTGCTCATCGCCTTGAGACAAGGTGGTTAATCCCACTATCTAAGCTAGCTTTACAATGATGATAGCACACGTTTGGAATAAATGTGAGCTGGACTTATCTTGACGGTCTCTAGAGACCTGCCACCAGCTAACTTCTGTAGCCAACAAAAATGAATAGAAGTTTGTCTAGTATTCATATGAACAAGTAAACAAACAAACAAACAAAACAAATCTGAAAAGCTATGAATTCTGAATGCGCGAACGTTGTTTTGTGCTTTTATGTCAATGTCGCTCGTCCCAGTTGCAAGTTCCATTGTGTCTTCAGCTCATCACACCGCACGGCACCAACTGCACATGCAGGCATACGAGAACCTAGGTCATCGGAGATTGCACCCAAAATATATTAAACGGTCAATTAGTATAGTTATAGCTTTTGACATGATTCTTCGATACTTACGAATATATTTCAATGTTGAGTTACTAAGAAATTGGGAGTAGGTGCTGATGACTCAGACAGAATTAAACTCCTGGTTCAAGGACTGCTGTCTCAAATTTTAGGTATTTCATAGTTGTAGAATTGCAGTGAATTTTTACAATACGAAGAAAACTCAACCCAGTATATACTGTATAAACTTTTAATAGAAATTATATAAACAAAAAAGGAGCAAGTTATTCATAGTCATGTATATGAAGACTTCAGGATATCCAGCTCGCAACAAAAGGCTGTCACCGCTACTTACTTGTAAGGATTTAACTGTCCATGAAATCGATTTTATTTAGTTGGCAGGCTCCCGAGTGGCCGACTCCTGGAGGTTTATATTAGAGGTCCTGAATTATTAATGTTTCGCGGCCTAACCTGAAATGATTTCACTGTCACAGTATTGCATAATTTATAAGCCGCGCCGCACAACAACAGGTCATTTGGGACTATTGCCCATAAGTGGGACTTTTGCCCAAACGTTGGGCAATACTCCCCAGTGAGCTCCAGTGATCTACAGATTGGATAGGGACGTAGACGTTTGAGAGGAAAGTGGAGAAATGTAAGAGTAGGGGATAATGTAAGAACATTACTATTTGGAAGATTGTCGGGTTATAATGGTAACTGTGGTGTAATGATGATGATGTAGTGGTCGCAGATATTTTCGTCTTTATATCTTTCTTGTAACCCAAAGTGGAATAACAGCAAGGGGTGGCTCAAAAGTGCTGTCAGAAGTAAGTGGGTGTGAAAACCTGGAGGATATTAAAGAAAGTCTACATTCAGCAGCGGATAAATAAAGAGCTGGTTAATGATGATGTTTGTCTACGAAGCGATGGTGCGATCGATCACACACCGAATAAAGTGGACCTGGGGTCAGGTATACAGGCAATCTATCCAGCTTTATTTTTTAAAGATCCATATGAATGTTAAACCCAATATAATATAGTGGTAGGTCTCTGTTGCCGGACAGACTAAGTAAGGTACCAATGCAGCCCCTGTTGCAGCCGACAACAGGTTCCGGTTTAAAGGGCGTTCTAGCTAGTGTAATTACTGCGGTTACATCACTTAACATCTTACGTCTCAGGCGACGAGCACAATGTGGTGCAGTATATATCCTAACTAGCGCCCCGTTGTTCTGGGCGGGCGTATCACTTACCATCAGGTGAACGTCTTCCTCGTGTCGTCTTTTAATAAAAAAAATTAATTAAATAATTTCTTTGTTTCAGTTTCTCCACCCTCGTAGTAATATTAAATAATCGGAAATATTGTATCCGTTATCAGATCCTTGCCGGTAAATCCAATATTTGAATCCAAAATGATAACAGAATAAATTCAAGATGGATTCGGCGGAAGATGAGTTCTACACCATATGCCTGAACTTGACCAGTGAGGAGATCTCCAACTTTGGTGGATGTAACTACAGCGCTGAATACGAAAATGGAGAACTGCTGGAGAAGGTCGTCTCACGGGTGGTACCAATCTTCTTCGGGTTCATTGGGATCGTCGGCCTGGTTGGTAACGCGTTGGTCGTGCTGGTGGTGGCTGCGAACCCTGGCATGAGATCGACCACGAACCTCCTGATTATAAATTTAGCTGTTGCCGATTTGCTGTTCGTAACATTCTGCGTGCCGTTCACCGCGACCGACTATGTGATGCCGCGTTGGCCGTTCGGCGACTGGTGGTGCAAGGTGGTGCAGTACTTCATAGTCGTCACCGCCCACGCGTCGGTGTACACACTGGTGCTGATGTCGCTGGACAGGTTCATGGCGGTGGTGCACCCGATTGCGTCGATGTCGATAAGAACCGAGAGGAACGCGCTGCTGGCGATCGGGTGCATCTGGGTGGTCATCCTGACCACGGCCATACCGGTCGGCATTTGTCATGGTGAAAGGGAATACTCGTACTTCCACAGAAACCATTCGTCGTGTGTGTTTTTAGAGGACCACGGCTACAGCAAGTGGGGGTTCCAGTTGTCGTTCTTCCTCTCTTCATACGTGGTGCCTCTAGCATTGATAAGTATCTTATACATGTGTATGCTGACGAGGCTGTGGAAGAGCGCTCCGGGAGGAAGGGTGTCTGCCGAAAGCAGGAGAGGCAGGAAGAAGGTTACCAGAATGGTTGTGGTAGTGGTTGTTGTTTTTGCTGTCTGCTGGTGCCCTATTCAGGTATTATTTATTTTTTCTTATCACACAATTTAAAGTTTTGAAGGAGTAATGTTTATTATCATCATCATCAGGCGATAGGTGTCCACTGCTGGACGTAGGCCTCCTCAAAAGATTTCCAATTCAGGTTGGGATTAATATGGGGGGGATTTGTGCCATTTCCCACCACGCTGGCACATTGCAGATTGGTGGGAGCCAAAGCCTCGTGTGTTGAATAGCAGGGTGCACCACGAGCTGGCGAGGTTCGCTTGAGGTCCCGTGAGTTATAGTGCAGGACTGCTTACACCCCTCTGATCAGTTTATATATAATAATAATAATAGTAATGGTTGTGTAGGGTAGTTTCTAGTTACCGGCGATTGGACTCTATTGCCGGAGACCTAGGTAAGATAACATTACTGTGTGCCAGTTTAAAAGGCACTGTAGTAAGCGTAATTACTGGAGTAACGATACTTAACATCTTCTGTCTTAAGGCAACGAGCGCAATGTGGTGCAGTGTATGTCATCCTAACTAACGCCACGTTGTGATGGGCAGACATTACTATCAAATGAACAACTATCTCGTCTCGTAGTTTCTTCAAAAAAAAATGAATTATCTACATCATGATATCAAGAGCTTCATATTGTCTCCATCACAGCGACTCCTCAACTACTGCAGTGTATATGATCCTAACTTAAGCGCATTCACCATAACGTTAGCCATCACTCAGCTTAAAAACTTATATTAGGACAGAATGTATTAAATGTTTTGTTTCAGATAATACTCCTGGTGAAGGCTCTGGACAAATACAGCATCACTTACTTTACGGTGACCGCACAGATAGTGTCGCACGTACTGGCGTACATGAACAGCTGCGTGAACCCCGTGCTGTACGCTTTTCTGTCTGAGAACTTCAGAGTCGCATTCAGGAAGGTAAGGAGTCAGGAGATGAGCTATCATGATGTAATACTTTCTTTTAATATGGTAAGCGGTACGCCCGCTCATAACAACGTGGCGCTAGTTAGGATGGTGTGATGACTGCACCGCATTGCGCTCGTCACCTGGGACATAAAATGTCGAGTCTCGTTACCACAGTAATTATACTTACTACAGCGCCATTCAAGCCGGAACACAGTAATGTTTGCAAGCTAATGATTGCCAGCAGAAATACGAGCTGCGGCGATATGGTATCTAGTAACACGGACCGTTGATCATTAACTAGTAAGGTTTATGTTCAGGTAATGTACTGTCCGCCACCGTACACCGACGCCGGTTCCGGCCGTCCCCAGCCGACGAAGACCACGCGGACCGGAAACGGGAACTCCTGCCACGACATCGTCTGAGACTCGCTGCCGGGTCGCGCGCGCATCTCCCACGCGACCGACGTATAAGATGAGGCAACCTAAAAGATAACCAAAAGGAACCCAATACGTAATCCACGTTTAACCAACCCCTTGAACCCCAAAATAAACAAACGTGTAAATACTGAAAGTAAATATATACACCGTAGATGTAAATCTGTTGAAACATACGGCACGATATTCCGTATTGCGTTGTTGTATATATTAATATGTGCAATTTGTATAAAATATAATTATATAATGTATATATACATATATATTCATTATCGAGAATAAGGGTTGTTTATTGACTGTATATTAAACTGTATTCCTCTCGCAATGTAAGGGTAACATATATAATGTAAATACAACTATCGTTCACATCTCATTTACTTCTGTATTCCTGAGCCCAATATGGAAGGAAATGAGATAGTATAGTTAGTGATGCTGTAAAAAGATATTTAACTGTTGCACGTGTAAGTCTAGTCATTAAGACATCGAATTAACAATGATTAATTAAGTTTTAGTTTATAATTAAGTTAGTGTAAATAAGATTTGAGTAGTGTTCAATGTTTTTTTTTAATATAAGACATCGTCAAATTTCACCCGGAAATGTAACAAGTGAATATGTTACATCGATTCAAATAGGATATTAACTTAACTAAGTTATATTAGCTAATGCTATTATATGTTATCTTTTCGCTACTTTGTTTATACTTAAGCTTAATTGTTATGGAGATATATATATATATTTATATATATATATGTATATATATATATATATATATATATGATATATATATATATATATATATATATATATATATATATATATATATATGTACGTAGATGTATTTAAAATGTAAGACATATACGTGGTTAAGGTTTGTAAAAGTATATTAAAATGCATGTAGTATGTTTGTATCGAATAATAATAGAAATAAAAAAGTTGTGCCGAAACAAATCCTTTTAATTATTAATCTATTGGATGTGTAGGATGCTGTGGATGGAGTGGTCATGGTCATCAGTTCAGGTGTTGGTCGCAAGCTTCGCAACACGTCGCCATTCCTCTCCGAGGGCCGCCTGCCTACTGCATTCATACAGCGGTAACGACGATGAGCCATTTACTGCCGCCGGTGTCTGGTCAGTTAATCTCATAGACGTTCTTCCTCGGGGCCTAGTAACCCCAACCTTTCCCTGGACCACAAGTCTCTCAGTAGTTAATAATAATATTCTTATACGTAAACAAGAAGCTAGAGATAAAAGTATCTTTTTGATTGGTCACCCAAAGAGTCGAGTGTCAGAAGGTATCTTTATCAGCTGTGATTTGACCTCAATTCACATGATTTTGAGTGACGCTGAAGACGGAAATAGTGGAGTGTTTTTGCTCACATATGCTGACAGTAATGCCGTTGGCGACAACTTTACATTGCGAGAAGGTAGCTAGAGATATCATCATTATCATAGTCATCAGGAGATAGACGTCCACGGCTGGACATAGACCTCACCTAATTCCCATACAATCGGGTAGGGATTCTTATGAGGGGATTTGGGCCATTTCCTAACACGTTGGCCCAATGCGGGTTGGCAGGAGCCAGAGACTCGTCTGTTGGTTAGGAGGCTGCAACCCGAGCAGATGAGGTTGGCTTGGGTCCCGTGAGTTCCTCTCAACAGGTGCCCGCCTTGTCGCGGCGGAGAGGCTCCGTAGCCGTGGCTTGGTCCGTCATCCGACCGGGCCGAGGTGTAAGGCCGCTCCAGGTTAGAACTCCGGGGCTTCGTGAGCTCACCTCGGATTCTTCCCGGTGGGCTGCAGTGGCAGATTTATACTGCCCGTTATAGCCGAGGTGGAGTCGCGGAGGTGGAGTACCCTCCGTGACTGAGCGGTGCCGCATCGCTGATGCTGCGGCAGTGGAGTCGCGATGGCAGAGGAGTGTCGGTATTGCGTTCCGCCTCTCTTCTTATCCTCTGCGACCGTATAACGGGTGACGGCAGACCCATAATCGGATCCGCCGCAGGGAGTCGGCAGAGTTTTGTCTCTTGGATTCCATGGCCTCTGGGTGACAGATTAGAGGGGGATCCGTTGCTAGGATGACTGTAAGAGGGCGAGGAAGGGGCGCGCTGTGTGTTCCGGCATGCCCCTACAGAAGTGGAAATGGGTGGTTCTTCCCCCCTCCCGAGGTGGGACTGCGTTATGCAGCCGACGCGTGCGAGAGCGTTTCCGTGACCCTGCCATCAGGCGACGAGGTGGAACATCGTGGGCGTTTTAGTCGATGCAAGTCCGAGATAACCTGCTCTTGCCCCCGCGAGGATGAATATGCGCAAGCATTTCCCACCCGTAAGAAAATGGGTCTCGTGCATTGTTGTGCAGTTTATATTCCTTTACCGGTGTCTCAATTTCTTTTGTATACGCACCCCTTAACAAAACTTTTTATTTACGAGCACCCCTTCTTTCACAATATATATAATCTATACCTACAAATATGTTTCTCGTTTCTCTTAAGCTCTATCTATTGCTGATGATAACTTTTAAATATACTCTCTGTCTCCCTCTCCCTTTCTATTTATTCTCTAGCACCGCAATAAGTTATTACTTATAACTTACTTTTCAAACTGCCGTTTGATAGTAATAACTCTACATTCATTGTTCTTCTTAATTACTTAAATGTATTAGTTTTATAAATAAAAATCAGTAGTTTATATAGTATCTTAATTGTAACAATATTAGACAAAGAAGTTTTTTTCTATAATTTTTAGTCGACTAAAATGTAGTTCATAGGTGGTTGATGATTGAAAGAGTCTGTAAATATATTTTAATGGATATCGAATGCATTGATCCAAGTAAAGATTTTGTTTCTTTTAATTCAGATGTAAGTATAATCCTCTATTTTATAATATAAAAAGGTTTTTTTTTTATCTTTTTCATTCCGCGGTGACAGCTGTACAAAGCAAAGTCTAGATATGCTGGTGTTGGAAACCCGAGCGCAGTGCACAGAATGCTTTTATTGCAGAGAACCAATGCCGTATAAATTTTTTTTATCGGTGCGTGATTTTTCCACTGAAATCCACACAGCTTCCAGATAAAGGAAATGATATGGATGTATACATTTTTATTTGATTTAACACGAAGAAAACTTTTTCTTCTCGCAGTCCCCAGTTACCAAGGAGCGCTTCGAGTTTCCCAAAATGTTGTTAAAATAATCAAATATCAATATTTGTATAATCATTACTTATATAAAAGTAAGGATCGAGGCAATACGAAGAATTATTTTATTTAAAAAAAATTAAAAACAAAAGGGTGGTGGAATATGGCCCATGTCGGTACCTAATGGCTGGAGGTACCACAGGCCATGCTGTGACGGCCAATGGCAGCGCGGGACCGATCGATGTGGAGATCTTTGGAGGAGGCCTTCGTCCAGCAGTGCACGTCTATCAGCTAACGATGGTAATAAGTAAGCTATATTTAAGTCTCATAAACATTTACGACGATTTGAGTCCAAAATTTTAAGTTTCATCGCCAATAAAACCAGAGATGCAATAACTCTTGAGTTCAGATGACAACAATATTTCTTCTCATTGTGCGGATCAATGTTTAAAGATTCATCATCAGCCGACAGATGTCCACTGCTAGACATAGGCCTCCTGCAAAGATTTCTACATTTGTAGGGGTCTATATGGGAAGATTCGGCCATTTCCCATCACACTGGCCCAATTCGGTTTGGTGGGCCCCAGAGCCTCGTTTATTGATTAGCAGGGTGCACCACGAGCAGATGAGCTTGGTTTGGATCCCGTGAGTACTACGTACTTAAAGATTACATAATCAAATTATTCTTGTATATATATACATATAATCCTTAAGGACATCAGCCCAGTGAACATCATAAAGGTCAATCGTCCTTGTCTACATTTACCAAGCGGAACAATTTGCATATCTTCATGACGTGAATAAAAGGCAGTGACCCGACCCGACTGCCACATTATGCAAGTAACGCCGCACCATATTATTGTCCGACTCCAAACCAGTCCTAACTGTGCATCGATAATTTCATATCGTAACGCAGTAGAGAATTAAATTATAAACTTCTTATAGTATTTACTTTGTTTCACTATATCACTGGTCGCTGATCTCTATTGCCAGTCACCGTAACGTATCACCGCACTTCCTTATTACTGCTGCTAAACCGTTTGATGAGGAGCACAATGTGATGATGTGGATATTATGATCATTTACACAAAGCCCTTGTGCCTTTCGTTCGAGACATAAGATGAACCTCCTTACTCCAGTTTTCTCACTAGCTACAACTCCCTTTAAACCAAAACACTTTTTGCGCAGTATGGTTTGGCGGATGTTATAAGGGTTGTGGTGATACCAACAGAGACCTACCACCAGCAAAAAGTCTTTAAAGAACCAGTACAATTTTGATATTTCGTTGCAACATCAAAATTTATGTCATTAAAAAACGATTTTGATGATAATATCAATAGTGTCAAATGTTTTCCTTTCTTACTTGATATTACTTCAGACTTAACATAGTCGTCGTCTCCACTTCATCCTAATAACATACAAATGAACACTACCTTAACTTAGCATAAGATAATATTCATTATTAACTATTATTACTAATTAACAGGGGTGTAAGGGTGTCTGCACAACAACTTACGGGATCGAAGCCAACCTCACCTGCTCATGGTGCACTCTGCTAATCAACAAACGAGAGTGGTGGGAAACAACCCAAATCCTCCATATGAATCCCTACAAACGTCGGCCCTATGTGCTCGGAAGGTCGCGGGAAGCCAATAGGTGCGAGTAGCTCTGGACCCACAGATGTGGGGATCTTTGGGAGAGGCCTATGTCCAGCTGTGGACGGCCATCGGCTAATGATGATGATGACCAATGTAAGGAGGCTTAGCTCAAAAGGATGAGGGAAATGCATTGTCTTCCCAACTAACATCTCATTGTTACTTCCAATCTTGCGACCTGGTTATACTCGTCTCGTAGTTAGAAACTATCTACTTCTTTTTCTTAACGTGCCTCTGCAACTAGTGAAGGTTGGCGATCAACGTGATACAGTCCTTTCTGTCTCCGAATCGACGGAACAATTCGGACGCTCTAGATATGCTAATCCATTCCCTGATATTCCTCAACCATGACATTTTCCTTCTCCCTACCTTTAGTAACCATCAATAGAATCATATCCCTAGTATAACTTGATTGATTCCAATCTAGCTGACGTCGCACCGGATGTGTTAGTCATCAAGTGATAACATGAAAATGGCGTATGATATTGAATTAACGCGAGCGGAAAAACGCTGTGGTGATTCGGAGCGACGTCATCAGCGTCAGGCAATCCGCTCGCTGATTTCATTACCGCCCGTTTTAACAGTGTTATATCCCGTCGGAATTACCTTGCGCATGTACTCATATTACATATGTGAATAAAAAACCGAATTAATATTTCCGGCAGGACACGGAAGCTAGCTCTCTGAATGTATCTGAATGCGGTTTGGAAGGAGTCAAAGCTTCGTTTGTTGATTAGCAGGGCGCACCACGAACAGGTGAGGTTGACGTGGATCCCGTGAGTTGTTGTGCGGGTTATCGGGTTATTAATTTTTAACTGCTTCACATGAGTAGATCTTAAAGAGTCCACTGCGATTAAGAGGGAAATTGAAAGTATCTATTGTCCGATATATGATGATCTAATACAACTTAATGAAAAAACAACTATGGAGCTTCTGAAATTCTGTAAAATTCTTTCTTAGCTGAATTATACTTGTCAAAAGGAATATCCATACCAAATTTCAAGTCTGCAAGTGTTATGGCTTCGGAGATATCGTAACAAGTAGACTCCTATATATATACCTATACTAGATGTTCCCGCCCGCTTTGCTGGCTGTAATATGTAATTAGACTTGTAATTTGTCTGAAATATACCTTGGGAGTAACCGCAACTGTAAATGGCTTTCTATAGCAACCGTTACTATAACAATATATAAAGCTACAAGATTGAACTAAGTTGTTTTCTTACGAAGTCGAAGGGTAAACGTGAAAACATATTGTGAAAGAATTTATATATTTTGAAAAGTTTGTTTTCATGTTTACTAATCTAAATGTCCGCTCGGCACAGTTTGTGCGTTATAAATCTGCAGCATCACGCTATTATAGAGATTTATCTTGTTCCAACTTCGGCGAAGTAATCTTAGTAAATACCAACATTCGAGCTCATGCTCCTGTTAGCGCGTTATTTTGTTATAATGTTACTAAATCATAACGATTTATCTGACGATCAAAAGAAGATCGTTAGATTAGATCTCATTTTATTAATAGATCATATAATACTGGTCTTGAAATAGGTTAATATGAAAATAATAAAAATATTCTGTTAAATTATTAGTGCATATAATTTTAACTTAATCTCGAAATAAACAAATATGATTAATAATCTAATCTTCAGGCGATAGACGTCTACTGCTGGACATAGGTTTTCGTCCCAGTCCCCAATGTCCCAAAAATCTCCACATACTGTCAGCATAACCTGTGCTACCGCTGGGCACTAGGGCCTGGCCCGATGCAGGTTGGCGGGAGCCAAAACCTCCTTTGTTGATTATCAGGGTGCACCACGAGCAGTTGAGATTGGCTTAGATCTCGTGAGTTATTGTGCGGGAACCCTTACATCTCCTATTAATACACTTATGCTTAAAGTATGAACGGAGTTAGAAACGCATCAATATCCAATAGTCCTTAACTATGTAGTATTAGTTAAGATATTTACACATGTCGATCATGCTGATAGCTTTAAGATATACTATATTAAATCAAGACTAATAATATCTTTAGCTGCAGCACCCTTCAAGTCGGAACGTTTTAAGTATTATGGTAGTGTTCGTTCGCTGATATTCAGAGGTGGGGATAGGCAATGCGGTGGTGGCTATTTCAGTGTCCGGCCGCACAGATCTCCCAGTACTAGTTGACTGGTGTTGAGTCGTTTCCGACTAACCAATCTACGTGCACATTCAAAATGGCGGCCGTCGAGCAGGTACGAGGTGATACAGCGCGCCGCGCGTGCGCACCCAACTGTTGACACTAACCGCTCCATTACGGACTGAGGTTTGTGTAAACTGAGGATTACTCGCGCGGTTAACCGGTTTAATGGGCCACTGGGCCAAGTGCCATATTTCAATTATTCATCACAGTTATCCTTAAACTTTAACCATTCTCATATACAATTACTACAGATACTTTAATCCGTATGACAGCGAGCAAGTAATTCGCCGTACGTGGAGGATTGTGAATATCCCAGGACAGTAGCACTATTGAAATATTACCACTACCTGTACCTGTAGCACAAGGGCTGTTTGATTTCATTGTAACCCTTAAATCCCTAGTTCGATTCCAAAGTCACTTGGGTTTCTGAGTAGCTACTTCTGTCAGTTCTAGATAGTACTGGCTGTTGCCCGCTCGCTTTACTAGCCGTTACATCCCCGCAACACTTTGGGGAAGCAATTTTGTAAAGTCAACTTAGCTGCTCTGTACATGCCAAAAGGAATATTCCTACCAAATATTAAGTCTATATATCATATATAGATTAAGTTTTTATTTGAACCTGCTTGGATACTTTAGTACAAAATTCATTCCGAGTCTCAGTTATTAACATATGATATATATAGAATTCTTCTTACCATCTTCATCATTTCAACCGGACATAGGTCTTTTGTAATATATTCCACAAAGCCCGCTGTAGCGTTAGGGTCTTTGAATCCAGTGGCTCCTTGCGATTATTTTTGTATTCTCTGTTCACCTAGTGGGAGGTCTGCCAACGCTGCGCTTTCCGGTGCGGGGTCGTCATTCCAGCATTTTAAGATCCCTACGTCCCTCAGGCCGACGAGCTATGTGCCCCGCCCATTGCCACCTCAGCCTCGCGACTCGTGGAGCTATGTCGGTGGCCCTTGTTCTTCTGCTATCAATTCATCAATATCCATTAATAGTATTAGTAACTTAACAAAAAGTATCATCATCATCATCAGCGAATAGACGTCCACTGCTGGACATAGACCTCCTCCAAAAATCTCCTCATGGATCGGTCCCACGTTACTCGCATCTCGTGGGTTTCCGCGATTCTCACCAGATCGTCGGTCAACCATGTGGAAGGCAACAAAAAGTATGTGATATTACGTATCTATATATATATAAGAAATTTCCACCTACGTAGAGAATCATCACGATATCTCTGGAGCCATTAGGACTGGTTATTTAAAATTTGGTAAGAATATTCCTTTTGCCGAATATAAGTCAGCTCAAAACGGATTATACAAAATGTTACCCCTAAAGGCAGTTGCGGGGTGTTACGGCCGGGAAATCGGGCGGGGAACAGCTAGTTATATATAATAACTGCTAAGGTTATCAAAAGTGCTTATATTCGTTTTCTTTAGGTAACATCAATGTATTTTCATCATCATCCGATAGATGTCCACTGCTGGACATGGGTCTTCTCCAAAGATATATCTATCGATTGGATAGGGATTCTAATAGGGAGATTTAGGCCATTTCCCACCACGTTGGCCCAATGCGGGTTGGGTGCCCCACGAGTTGGCGAGGTTGGCTTGAATCCCGTGAATTGCTATGTGGGAACCCTTACACCTGATGATTTTTCCCAACGTTGAATGTTTGCGCGAACATAACCAATACATCAGCTGGTAAGCAACAGTATTACACCTAACATTATTTAATTTGTGTAACTTTACATAATATTTTTATTACGAATACATAAATCTGTATTCTTCGCAAGGTTTACGGAAAGTAAAGAAGAGAGGCAGAGGATAATTTACATATGAAATTTGCGTTAGAACTCGCTTCTCCCCGCTGAGATAATGTACGCTATGTAAATGTCGGCTTAGGGAGGAAACGTGGCGTGTCGCCGATTAGTCCATATGTCAAGGGGTCAACAAATACCCCACACCCTTCCCAAAGTACAGGAGGTAAGATTAATCTATATTCACTCCTCACAAGGATAATATAATGTATGTTAAGATTTTGTCGAGTTCCTTTAATCTAGTTAGTCAGACGGTTTTAAAAAAAAATCATACCCTCAAAGTCTACATGTTCTCGAACCAAACCAGAAACCTCCGTGTTTCAAGGTACCTGCTTAACCACCACGCCACGTAGGCATTTATATTAGCCCATTATTAGGAGTGTAATTATTTTCCAATCCGTTACCCCACCAACCCGTCAAATCATAATTACTAGGTCTTAAAATATTAATATAGTAAATGAAATGTATATCAATAGAAACCGTTTAGGAGTCGACTTTATGCCTAGATATGTTTTACTACTACCTGAACCCGACAATCTGATGAAAGCAAACCGTAATTTGTTTCATTTTTGTTCACGCAACTCTAATCACAGCCACCATATCCATATGGGGGCTGAGGACACGGCGCCGTGTGGCCAGGAATTTGTACCTCGATCGCTTGTGGGATACCCATACCATACCTGAAATCTCTGAACTTATCTATAGTTTAATAATTATTGTTTTGAAAGGTTCAGCAAGCTTTAATACGCAGTACTTATTTAGCGATATGATATGCATACTATACCTATGAGGGGCCGACTACACGGCGCCGTGTATTTGAATAAATGAGTCTTTCTTATGTAGTACATAAAATTTCTATCCGTGTCTTAATTTGTACGACTATTATTATGTTATTAATTTTGCGTCTGTATCTTTGTTTATTATTATTATATTTT
The DNA here is from genome assembly GCA_029030555.1 of Ornithoptera alexandrae. NCBI lineage: Eukaryota > Metazoa > Arthropoda > Insecta > Lepidoptera > Papilionidae > Ornithoptera > Ornithoptera alexandrae. The sequence continues at coordinate 11,397,113 of JARDVY010000303.1, read as the reverse complement.
TTCATCACAACTCTTAAGATCGACCGGAAGAGAAAGTTTTGCTTACCAGTTTATTCAACAAAAAGAAAGTTGAAAGAAATAAATAGATACGATATTACATCCAAAGAGAACATGACCGTTTTACTTTATTGGAAAGTAAATAGTTTTCATAAAATTTCCCATGAATAGCAATGATTTGCCAATCTAAGTTCAAAGGATATTTCAAGATTAATCCCGCATCACTTTGAGAGCTGTAGCAATCTTAACTATCGCTGAATCTTTCATTAAATTATTCTGGATGTTCAACTTTTGTATTTACCTTCCTGAATAATGTTTATTTTATTAATTTAATAGTTACTGTAGAGATTATATAATAAGTAGAGGCAAAGGGTGAATTAGGGTTCGCTCTTTGACTAGCTGTCTTCTTAGACCCTACATTGTAAACCACCATTTTCCAAGGTGATGGGGATATCCTAATTACATTCCTCTGAAACTCTAGTAATTAATATAAATGTTTCTCAAACTTTCCTTAGAATTATTTCCTGCTTAGGCAAATTTAACATGCCGAGGGTAGAACGGAAATAACAATATTTTAATTACTTCCTCGTAAGATGAGATGACTCTATGTATTTTTTTTTAACCTTAAAAAATAATATTTAAACAAATATAAATCTTTAGCAATTAACTCCACGTCTAGAGGGGAGTAATTCACGTCGTCAAGATGAAGTTTTTAAGGAGATGAAGAAGAAAAATAATGAAACAAATCTTTAACAGCTTGTAGGACTTATGAGTTACTTAAAACATACTTAACAATAAAACTCCTTCCCATAATCTCTTTTTGACACACATCGCCTCTATATCTATCTACTATTGAAACTGGTACATCGACACGAGGATTGAAATAGTCAGCTTCTTTATTAGAAGGATTTATAAAAAGGAGAGTGAATAGTCTACTTCTATATGTGCTTTACCACCTGGACTTCTTTACTTACTGCTAGGTGATAACATAAACAGACGTTGGTCTATGTTACATGAAGAGTGCAAGGACACACCAAGTGATGACAAACGTTTGCTTTATATCTCTTTACTATTTAAAACCTCTCTACTCCATGTCGTGAAGTTTAAAAGGTCATAAAAGCTACTCCATACATTCCTGTTCCGGCGAGAAAGTCGTCAAAATATCAGCTACAGCAGTAATAAGCGAGGACAGTCTCCATCCAACTGGAAACTGTTCCAGTGTTCATTTTCACCGCACGGAGTCTAAATGAAGCAAGTTATTTTTACTTTAAAATGTATAATGAAGTTAAATATCAGTATTAGCATATTAATAACTTATTGAGAAATTATTATTTATTAGTTTTATGTAAACATTATAAAGTATTATTTATTTAATTTGAATTTGAGCAGACGCTTTACCATCAGATGTATGTAAGTCTAACTCTTCTCTCCTGTTGCTGAAACGATATAATTAACGACAAAAAAATTCATCAGGATACTGTGTTAAGTTGTAAGTAATAAAATAACTGAGATGATGTCAACTTAGGTATTTCTAATGCAAATTAAATATATGTAGTGACAAGACTACACTTCTTCAGTCGGTACACTCTTGACGGAGTGGTCGTGGTTATCACTTTAGGTGTTTGTCACAAGCTACACGTCGTCATGCCTTTCTGATGAGCCACTTACTGCCGCCTTTATCTGGTCAGTCCATCTCATAGGCGTTTTTCCTCGTGGCCTGGTATCCTCAACCTTTCCCTGGAGCACAAGTCGCTCCATAGCTATCTCCACTCAGCGGCATACCTGACTGTACCAAAGATGATAAACGCTACTTGACGCCGTTCTCGAAGTATATATTCGATGGTATTAAATTCAGTCCGCGATACTCCAAGCATTCTTCTCCAGCACCACATCTCTTGAGCGTCAACCTTCTTCTTCTGTACTTCTCACAAGGTCCACGTCTCTAGGATGTACATGAATATGGGGCATACAAGTGTCTGAACTAGCCGGATTCTGTGGCCCTGTGTATGTTGAGATTCCTCCATATTTTCCTTAGCTTGTCAGTTGCAGACCTGGAAACTACACTACGGTATACTTTAGTAGCGATATGTATCTTTAAATATACGTATTAATTAGATGAAGTTAATGGAATAAAAATATACAAGAAAAGGATCATTACATCAGCATCATCATCATCATTAACAGACGTCCACTGCTGAACATAGGCCTTCCCCAATGATCTCCACATCGATCAATCCTACGCTACCCGCATCCAGCTACTTCCGGTACCTTCACCAGATCGTTCATTAAGAGGAATTGGGCCGCTGCCCATCACGCCGGCTAGTGCGGGTTGGTGGGAGCCAAAGGCTCGTTTGTTGATTAGCAGGGAGCACCGCGTGCAGATGATGTTGACTTGGGCTCCGTAAGATGTTAGGCGAAATCCTTTACACCTTTTTATTACAGAAAATAACTATTATGGTTACTAATCACATATTACATCTTGTCTTATCTATGATCATCAAACTGCAATAGGTATAGTGCTGAATAACTTCCTTTGTAATCGACATATATAACAATATTCTCACAATATTGTTGTTTAATACAGGGTGGCGCAAAAATAATCCTCCTATCAGAAAATGCTATAAATTTTGTGATTGGCACCTAATGTCAGTTCTGTTTTGACATTTGTGTAGTAAACACATGCAAAATATTCTCGACTTGATATAAAAAAATTAAAAGACCAAATAAAAATAATCCACAAGAAGAATCAAAGTTTTTCATTTTTTTTTTAAATTACAGCCAAAAAACATCGGAACGTTATTTTTGCGCCACCTTGTATATAACATAAAGTCACGAGCGAAAATATTATATATATTGTACGTATATATAGAATTTGAAAGTTTATTTAATCTTGATACAAAACAATAGAAGTTTCGCGACGTTTCATTTAATCCGGGCAAAAAGCTTCAGCTGAGGAATAATTGAATTCCGCGTAACCGCCAAACTCCGCAACAGAGGATCAAATAAAGAATACCTAATTAGCATGGCCTAGTTAGACAGAAGAATAACCAGGCTAATGGAATTAAGACTGAAATTGTCAATTGTTGTCAACCAACACAAAGGGGAGGTCCTCAAGACTGTGCTTTATGTATTAGCTATTACACAGCGGCCCGACATAGTTGATACTTTTTGATAGATTATACCATAGGTTTCAGTTTTAGAATTACTTAAAGCACACTTTTAAGGGGTGTATCGGGTTTCGCGCAACAACTCCAGAAGTCCCAGCCAACCTGATCAGCTCGTGGTGCAGCTAATCAACAAACGAGGTTCTGGCTCCCACCAACCCGCATTAGGCCAGCAGTGATGGGAAATGGCTTAAATTCTCCCTTATGAAACTCTAACAACTTGAGGATATTTGGGGGAGGCTTATGTCCATCAGAAGGCGTCTATCGGCTGATGATGTACACTATTTCAGTTCCTTATTTGTGGCTTCCCCTATGATGTTCGGTTCGCCAACCAGCCTCTCGATTTCAATATAGAGTCATGCTTACCAACTGCCGTCCTCTCTCTGGATCGGGACGAAGATCCCACGCATAATTTTTCTTTCGACAACCAAGAGCTGATCTTCTTCTTTAAGGTTTAGTGTCTAGGTCTCGCTTCCGTACATCAACATCGGTCTTATCGTCATCTTCTGTATCCGATATTTGATCTTTCTACTCAGGAGCTTGGATACCAGCACCATGTGGAGAGCGGCACTACAACGGAGGGCATTATGACACCGGATATCGATTTCCTCTTCACGTGAACTTGTATAGTGCAAAAAAAAAACTTGCAGAGTTTTTCAAAGTTTCGTTTCTAATATATACCTGTGAGTCCCACATTGTTAGAGAACGCTTGTAAAGTAAATTAATCATCATCTTATTATCCTTTAGTATAAAAAGAATCTCCAACCAACCCGCATTAGGCCAGTGAGGTGGGGAATGGCCGAAAACCCCCCATATGAATCTGCTGGAGATGTAAGCAGCGCAGGGCCAATCGATATGGGGATCTTTGGAGGAGGCCTATGTCCAGCTGTGAACGTCTTCTAGCGGTTAATGAAGATGATGATGATAAAAATAATAATAAATAAATGAATAAGTTAGCACAAATGACTAAGTAATGTAGTAAAATATTTCCTTATCCTGTCTTATTTCGCTTTGCTTTACATCATAGCAGATGTTTTATCTTCCGCAGCACTCTCATCAGTTGTCCATTTTCTTAATTAAAATAATTTCTTTTATTATATATAATGAGAATTTAAAGTTAAACGGGGGAGTCGGTGAAGTAATTAGAAATCACTTTAACTCGTTACTTAATTCGCTGTGAGAGCGAGGCGGCCTAAAGCCCTTTGTTCCGGATTGTTCGTTTACATTGCGCAACATCAAAGCGTTACAAAAAATGAATTAGCCGGATGAAGCTGCTGATAGGATTGCGATGACCCTGGCGTTTGTGACGGAGGCACAGGATCAAAAGGATTCTTACCTTTTTAATGTGCCGTGAATTCTTTTTAAGCGTTTAGAAAGAGTTAGTAAATGTTTACTAAGTAAATTACTTAACTTAATTGTATGACGCTGAAGATTATCATCAGATGGACGCACATCGACACACCGGAGCGTTGAACTAACGCAGCCTCTCTTTTTGGATCAGGGAATATTTTTTTATCGACAGCGTTCGGGAAACTACGCAAGGTCTTTTCGTCCAAGATCTCTCAGTGCTTGAGGGCTAAAGTCTTCGAACAGTGCCTGATGATCTACGCGTCAAAAACTTGGTCACCTCATAAGAAAGTTCAGTCACAGCGGACGTTGGAGAAGGCGACGCTTGGAATATCTCTGCGTGATCAAATCAGACATGAGGAGATCCGCAAAAGAACCAGAGTCACCGACAGAGCACCACGAATCGCGATGTGGCAATGGGCGGGGCGCCGTTCGTAGAACCAATGGACGTTGGGGTCTTAAAGTGCTGGAAAGCGCAGCGTTGGCGGACTCCTCTACCAGCTGGGCAGAGGACATAAAAAATCGCTGGGAGGCACTGGATTCAAACAGCGCAAGACCATGCTCTGTGGAACACATTATAAAAGACCTATGTCCAACAGTGGACATCGGACATGAAGCTGATACTTATCTCAACTTCGAAAAGCTTTCATCGTAGTGTATTACCCAATCAAGCTAAGGCTCAAGCTTTCATTTATCATTTCCCTCTTCTCGAAAAGAAAGAGCTTCAATCCCAGCGTAGGGAAATGAAGTGGGCTCTTTATTTATTATTACTTTAGTTAACCAGACGGTGGTCTAAACAATTAAAGCGTATAATCATTACCCGAAAAAAGCTGGTTATGTATCCTAAGTAAAGAATGGAGAGTTTTTGGGCGAGGGTAGCTGCCGAGTCCATACTATTGGTAACGGTAACAAAGAGTCAGCATAGATGAGCAATTTGTGCTATTTCCCACCACGCTGGCCTGATACGGGTTGGTGGGAGCCAGAGCCTCGTTTGTTGAATAGCAGGATCTACCAGGAGCGTCAATAATAAAGTCATTAAATAAGTAATGGTTAAGCGTAAAACTCACCATCATAAGCCGGTAGATGTTCGCTTTTGGACCTAGGCCTCCCCCAAAGATTCCCACCTCGACCGGACGGGAGTATATATTAGAGAGATTTGGGCCTTTTCCCAACACGCTGGTCCAGTGCCGGTTGGTGGGAGCCAGAGCCTCGTTTGTTAATTAACATGCAGCACCACGAGCTGGTGAGGTTGGCTTGGATCCCGTGAGTTGGAACCCTTACAGCCTTCAGTGTATTAACAACATGTATATTAAACATTCCACATGCAAATTACTTAGTATTGACCTCTTGCACGGAATCAGGCGTCAAGTTAGCAGACGTCAGGCGAGTTAATTAAGTTCGGTCTGATTAAGTTTCACACGGGTAACAAGACAATTTCTGACTTTAAGGTCAATTCACAGGTCTCATGTTATGAATGGGTTTTGGCTGAGACCTGATGAAAGCGAAATTGAAAGTACTACGATAATACCTGAGACATTATTATTATATCCATTCAATCAATTTTAACTTAACTATTTACAATATTCATCATCATCATCATCGTCATCATCAGCTGATAGACGTGCACTGCTGGATATAGGCCTCCTCCAAAGATCACCACATCGATCGGTCCCTCGCTGCAGTCGGCATGGCATCCGGCACCGCCGTGCAAAAGAGACCGTTTTTAGGAGTCCATATGGAGGAGATTTGGGCCATTTGCCACCACGCTGGCCCAATGCGGTTTGGTGAGGATTTACAATATTTATAAAACAACAATATATTTATCTGAAAAAAAATCTGTAACGGAGTATACTCCGTTTTATATATAAAATATTAAGTTAAAGTATAAACCATAATATCAGCATAAATAACAAACGAAAAGTTTGGAACAGAGACCACCCTCAGTGTTTCCGTCTAAATACTGTAAATCAGATATCTAGTCTCCAAGAGACGAGTTTCTAGACTACTATGGGTTACTGCCTAGACTGTATCTTATATTACTACCTGGTGATGTTGTGGTAAAAGCTTAGTCTACTAGTGGCAAGTGTTTTGTTAGAGACCGTCTACGTATGTAACGCTGCAGCGCTTATTGCAGCCGATAAACAGTAATGTGCAAACATTAAAGCGTTCCGGTTTAAAGGATGCTGTAGCTAGTATAATTACTGGGGTAACGAGATTCAACACCCTATATCTTAAGGCTATTAGTTCAATGTGGTTCAGTGTATAGCGTCCTAACTAGTGCCGCGTTGTTATAAGCAGGAGTATTACTTAATTTCCGGTGAACGTTCCACTCGTCTCTTCGCTTCGTTGAATAAAAAAAAAAGTTTATTTGAAATAAAAATAAATCACCTCATATCGTAACTTAATTACATAAACGCGATGCTGTATAAAACTGGTTCACTTCACTTAAAGTGAGGCAAATGTGCAAGTGCATTTTCCGTTGAAATTTTTAAACTTTGAACATTGCTTAAGTAAAGAGCACTCCATCCGGTGAGGTTGTACATTTCCAAATGAACCAGCTCACTTACTGTGTTTCAGTAAAATTTTCGAGAACAAAACATTGTAACTTTGGTTTTAAAATTTAACGTTAGTTTGGGTAAATATTTCTAAAGCCAAGCCGTGTACGGCGAGTGACGCCTCGGGGGAGGCTGTCGGTGGTTAATGAGATGACTTAAGATAGAGAGAAAAAATATTTTTGTACTCGTTTTATAGAAAAGAAAGCAACCATTATTAAGGTCTTATTAAAGAAATTTGTGGCCAACATTATCATTGTCAAACAGGTAAATCTTTTAAAAGGTTCGCTATAAAAACGGAGAGACAAGATGGACATTTATCAGATATAGTACTCGTATATAAAGTAAGTATTAAGTTATCTACCCTACAAGTGAATGTGATGAGACCACACGCGGACTGTGACCGACGTACACTAACTAATTCAATTCCACCGGAGCTACGGGTCGGCGTGTCTCAGTTCAGACAGTCCGTCGCCGGCTGGACCTTTGTTGGTCCGAACCATCTAGAACACTGCGGATTCTGTCGTTCGTTTAACTCCACAATTAGATCTTGATCTCGGCAGTTAACGAATGCTCAGCTGTTTCACACAAACATGTTAATTCTTAAAGAAATTACCTCAAAGTTAATCTAGGGTTTACTTTAGATTAAATAATTAATCGCTGATCGAAGTGACCAGCATTCGACAAGTGCTTAACGAATGACAGGCACTTGATGTCAACATTTATGTTGTTTCACCGGAAATAAGTTTTTTTTAAACGAATATCCGTTAGGAAATGATATATTATTTTATCTGTGCGAGCAATATTAAATTTCAACAAATTTTACCTGTTTTCTGATGGTAATTAAAACTTTAAAGTATTCCTTGTGTCCACTTGTACACGAGCCACATTGTCGTTAAAAAAAAGTCTGATCCATTTAGTAACTAATCATTAATATAATACCAGATTACTGTTACCAAGAATAGGATAAGAACTGGTAACACTAGCAGACATATTCCTGATAAACTTACCATCTTTTATTATCATTGCGTAGATAAATAGAACGCCTAGGTCATTCGACTTTGTCGATCCGATTTCTTTCTTTCGTCATATCAGCCCAGAACAGCTGTCTCCTAAAATATAACTTGGTAGTATCAGTGCAATACCTACTCCATGTACCACAAAGCTGGTAGATCCTCGGTGAAGGTACGAGTAGTATTTTTGATTCAACTCAGCCGAAATCGTTTGACATCCATATGGCTCGGTGGTACGCTAGAATGTAGGCACAGGGGCCCATTAATTATTCATCAGCTGTTCCCTCCTTATACATTCAGGGCTGGTTGTTTGTTCTGGGTAACTTTGTGAAAGTTAAATTATCAACTTTTTTTTTCTTGATGAATATCAAGAATATATTTCTAATCATCGTAATATTTTCTTTCAATGTAACAGTAGCCGCGTCAGCGCTACAGACGCTACACCTTCACGTCGCCTGCTCCTGCCGCCGGGGAGTAGTGTATAGACATTAGTTCGTCGCTGTTGGAGAATCGTTTTATTATATACACACCATGAATACATAAATAGCCCTCCTGCTAATCCCACTATTGGGAATTGGAGCTTCTTTCACATAGAAAGAGTCACCGTTGGTCATCAACCACGCTGGGGCAAGCTTATTAAACGTCACAACTCCCCGAAAGCTTCCTCTTCACTGAAACGTAAAAAAGAAAAGATTTTATATTTTTTTTATTCAACGAAGCGACGAAGCGAGTGACACATTCACCGAATATTAAGTGATTCGCCTACCCATTACTAGGTGGCTAATTAAAATGTTATACACTACACCACATTACACCCGTCGCCTCTTAACATAAGATGTTGAGCTCGTTACCTCAGTAATTTCAATAGTTACAGCGCCCTTTAAACCGGAACACTTTATTGTTTGAACGCTGCTGTTTATCGGCTGCAAAACACCGTGTGGTGGAAATCTGCTATTTAGACGAGCAGCTCACATCCAAGTCAACGACTCAACTGACTTCAACTGTTGGTGGTAGGTCTCAGTTGCCGAAAACCGTCTAGACAGGTACCACTGCAGCTCCTATTGCAACCAACCGACAGTACTGTGCAATCATAACTGTGTTCCGGTTTGAAGGGCGTTGTAGCTAATGAAATTACTGCGGTGAGGAGACTTATCTGATGTCTCAAAGCGATGAGCGCAATGTGGTGCAGTGTATAACATCTTAACTAGCACTACCTTGTTATGGGCGGGCGTATCACTTACCATCAGGTAAACATCCTACTCGTCCCGTCGCTTCGTTTAATAAAAAGAAACGTGCTGTGTAAATATTCTAATTATAACAAGTGGAAACCTACAATTTAAAAAATCAGCTCACAAGCAAGCTAATGTCTCCTTCGACCTATCATTTATCAATTACGATATTTTGATATTATTATAACTTGTGTATCATCATCAGCTGATGGACATCTGCTGCTGGACGTAGGCCTTCTCCAAAGATCTCCACAGAGTTCATTGAACGAGTTCAATTCGTCCTTAGCTCACCTCGCTGGCCCAGTGCGGGTTGGTGTGTGATCAGAGCCTCGTTTGCTATTCAGCAGGGTGTACCGTGTGCAGATGTGGTTAACCTGGGCTCCGCAAGATGTTTGGCAAAACCGTTCAGTTACAGGTTCCATGCTTACAAAAGTATTTTACTTTATAACGTAAAAGTAGCTACAAATTGAGTTTATTCAACGAAGTGGTCAGACGACGGTCACTCGACGTTAGGTGACAGGCCTACACATAACAACGTAGCGCTATATAGGGTGTGAAACACTGGCCCACGCGTATCGCTGCGAGATGTAAGACATCGAGTCTCGTTGCTCCAGTCATAATAGTACTTACAAAGCCCTTCAAATCGGAACAACCTAACGTTTACACAGTACTGTCTGTCGGCTGCAATAGGCGCTGTGGTGGTTCCCATGTAGACGGTCTCCGGCAACAGAGACCTACCACCAATGACTGTTAACGGTCATCACCTCATCGTGGTTATGTTAAACCGTTCATCAGCTATGTAGACCTTCAATCCGGAATTCCATTTCCACAATGTGGCTCCACGTATTCTAATATAAAGGTTTTGTAATAACGTAGACAATTTAACTCACGGTATCAACATTTTTCCTTGACAAAATCTTCTCATATCTTTTTAGCTTACAGCCTTCAGTTCTCTTTTTTTTCCTACTATAATATTTTTCATGAATGCGGATTTTGTAAGTCGTCTATTATAGCCACTTATACAGAGCATCATCATCATCATCAACCGATATACGTCCACTGCTGGACGTGACCCTCCCCTAAATCGATCGTTCCTGCGCTGCCCACAAACAGCAGCTTCCAGCTTCCTTCACCAGATCATCGGTCCACCTTGTGGGACGCGTTCCAGCACTACGTCTACCGGTACGCGGTCGCTACTAGAGACCCTGACCGTGTTTTACGTTTTCCATTATAATCTAGTTCGTGATCTTCATCGGAGCTACCTGCAAACTTTCACTGGAACTGCATCGTAAATGTTCCTCTAGATTCAGTTTTAATTAGATCATAGTTCAAAGCAGAGCTTTTAAAATGCATGCCACTTCATCTTTCCGCAGCATCATGGCTTCATTAAAAGTTACCAGGTCCCCAGCCGGCGGATTTGAATTTTGTGTCCTTTTCCTCGTGGAAAGGAAGAGAGCTCGTGTAATGTTTATTTAAATATTCCTTATACTTAAATACGTTTCCCGTGAAGCCTCCTTGGCTCTAAGTTACTGTGAGGAAAGGGTCCTCGCAGTAGACACATCAAATCGACAACTTTATATTTTTAGCCTAGTTTGAGTTTTTTTTTTGGTTTAACGAAAACATAGCGCCGTCCTCCTAATAGATGGTTCATTACACGCTAATGGTGTTGGATATGACAGGTGGATGGGGAGCAGCGGCGATGGTCTCCGTACCGAATTAGACGCGGCGTCACGGGGCGATGATGTAGGGGGTGAAGTGTTTCAGCTGTAGCTCCACGTGCCCCCTGAATTTGTTCCATACGGTTCTGAACAAACACGGATCCAATCTATTTTCTAAAGGTCTACATTCATATCCTTAAATAGATTTGTTTTATTCAACGAAGCGACTAGATGAACCAGATGTTTACCTGACGGTGAGTGGAGCCAGTTAGGTTGATATAAACTGCACCACGTTGTGCACGTCGCGTTGAGATATAAGATGTCAAGTCTCGTTACCCCAGTAATTTTATTAGCTACAGGAACACAGTAATGTTATCATACTACTGTTAGATGGTAGATATAGGCGTTGCGGTGGTACCTATCCGCGAGACGTGGCCGCTTACAGCGGGCCTGGTGAAAAGGCTTGAAATTTGACTTAGAACAATGGAAAAGGCTATTCTCAGGGTTTTCCTGCGTGATCGAATCAGAAATGATGAGATCCGCATGAGAACGAAGGCCACCGACATAGTCCAAAAGATTGCTAGCCTCGTGGCAATAGGCAGGACCCATTGCTGGAAGGACTGATAGCCAATGGGGCACCAAAGTCCTCGAATGGCAACCGCGTACCGGAAGACGTAGTGCTGGCAGGCCAACCACCAGGTGTTCTGACAGAGATCTGGTGAAGGTTGCAAGAAGCAACGGATGCGGGCAGCGCAGGATCGATCGATATGGCGATCTTCGGGGGATGGCAGTGGACGACTGTCGTCTGATAATGATGATGAAGGTATCCAGGTCAAAGAGTTGTGTAGAAAAATGGTGGAATACTGAACGTAGTGGGTAGTGAACAACTTTAACCTTGTTAATAGCAGACATATCTATCCTACGGGAAACCCTTACTGAGGATGTAGTCGATGGCTGCAAACCATCAGCTTTGATAATAGTAATGTATATAACTTAAGGTGTAAAGGGTTACGCATTACAGCTCACAGGACCCTTTTTTTGGTTTCGGGGAGAAATCTTCAAAAATATACTCTGCCTTCTGGGGGGAAGTCAGAGTTATGTGGTGATTTTTATCCAATAAAACCCTCTCGGTGGTCAACTTTGGCATTTGAAGAGGTCAAACACGCAGGACGCAAGCCAATCCGCCTTCTCCCACCAACTCGCATTAGACTAGCGTGTTGGATAATGACAAATATGAACCATTACAAATGTGGGGACCTTTGGGGGAGCCCTATATCCAGTAGTGGACGCCTTTGGGCTGATGATGATACTGATGTTATAACTCCAGCTAAATGTAATAAGAGAGATATCATAAGGTCGTTTATTATTTATTCAGAGCCAAATGGTGTTGAAGCGTTTCGACGCTCAGCCTTAAACCTATTCATCATTTATGGTAATTTTATCTTCGTGTAATGTTTTCTCCGACGTTTTTTTTTTCTGGCAAAATCTTCAGCGTCCTCGCCGACCTACATTTTGATTATAGGTTAAACACGCTTAGAAATGTGATGGATTTCATTCTAGGCAGACGTTCACCTGTAAGCTATACGCCTGTCCATGACGTGGCGCTGGTAAGGATGTTTATGCACGGAACCACATTGTGCCTATCGCATTGAGACGTAGCCTCGTTACCGCAGTAGTTTCATTACTTACAGCGCCAATTATACTGGAACACAGTAATGTTTACATACTACTGTTTTGCGGCAGAAATAGGTGCAGCGGTGGTACCTATGCGGACTCCGGCAACAGAGACCTACCACCAGTAAAACATTAGACGAAGCTGATGTTCTGGATGAGCCTCAAAGTCACCCATAGGTAATGGAGAGGGCTACACTCGGAGTGTCTCCGTAGAAGAACTAACGTCACCGATATAGCCTAAAACTTTCTAGACTTGAGTAGCAGGGGGCAGGGCATATCACTCGAAGGTCTGATGGCCAGTGGGGTAGTAAGGCTCTTTAGTGGCGACCGTAAACGCCGTAATTGAACGATTCACATGAGGTAGAGTCATAAATCTATTAATTATAATTTTAAAATGATACCGGAACCGGAAATCATATACCGGGAGCTTCTCTAATTGTTATGTTTAAAAAAATTAGACGATTTCTGATATCGATTGATAAGAAACTTTCGCAGCATAAATAATTTAGTGTTGCTGTTGAACCGGGCCTCCGTGGCTGCGGCAATCAACTTAAGTGCTTGTGCTTAAAAGCTTAACTTGGCTTAGAAGGACACCCGACACTGATGAATAGCTTGCATCTCAAACGAAGCCACAAATCGCACCCTTCAATTAAAGTGGACCATTTAGATGGCGGTGTACATTTGTTGGCGATGCGTTTGATTATTCATTGTCTTTATAAATAAACGATAATTCTACGACTAACTTCAAAAACTTAAGTTGGTAATAAGTACATTATGTATTTAGTTAAGGAAGTAATCGGAATGCTAAACTTTATTTACTGTATTACCTTAAATAATAACGTATCGGGTGTAAGGGGTCCCACACAACAACTCACGGGACCCAAGCCAACCTCACCTGCTCGTGGCGCACTCTGCTAATCAACAAACGAGACTCTGGCTCCCACCAACCCGCATTGGGCCAGCGTGGTGGGAAATAGCCCAAATGCTCCTATATGAACTCCTACATACGACAGCCTCTAATTTCCAGCGGTACCGAAGGCCATGCTGACTGTACATGGAGATCTTTGGGGGTGGCCTATGACCAGCAGTAGACGTCTATCACCTGATGGTGATGATTGAATGTCTCTTTATATCAATATTAAATGATATTAAATTGTATCATCATCTAAATCTATGCTTTCCAACATTTTTTATACCCTTAACTTAAATTTTCATTAAAAAGCACCCCTCCTCTGACAACTCCATGCCTCCTAAACAACTTGTATGGTTTCTTTTAAGTTCTACCTATTGTGAATCCTAACTTTAAAATGTACTCTCTATTTTCCTCTTTATTATCACAAGTTATTAATTATTACTTACATTTTCATCATAATTTAAGGGTTAATTTAGGTAAGGAGAGAACGGAAAATAAGATCTATCCGACCCAACAGTCAACCTCACCTGCCCGCGGTGACCCTGCTGGATAACGGACGAAGTCCTGGCGACCGAGCAGTGGAGGCACAACCATTCACCCAGCCAGGCTACTGGCTGGAAGAGGCTTCGGCACTCTGAAGGCATAAGTAACCTCTAAAAGACCTAGTGCATAAGGCAAAGGGTAACCACTGCAGTATATTCCCTAGTATCCAGCATGGAAATGTCCAATATGGACTGGGATATCTGGTGCGTCGGATTTGTTCCGCCTAACCAGAAACAGAGAGGACTGCACCACGCTGATCGCCAACCTTCACCAGTTGCAAAGGCACTTTAAGAAGAAGATATATGTATAAGAAATTTTCGCTTATGTAGAGACACATCACGATATCTCTGGAACCGCAAGTCCTGGAGACTTGAAATTTGGTAGGAATATTCCTATAGCCGAGTATAGGTTAGCTAAGAACGCATTTTACAAAATTTCATCCCCATAGGGTATTACAGGGGTGTTACATAAGAGCTAGTGTTTATATAAATTGACAATTTTAACTTTTAAGTATATCCGCCATTATCAATACAATTTAAGTTACCTCTGATGGAACCTGACAGGTTAAATATCACAAGTTCAAACCAATGGACTCTTCTGCATTATATTAAACAGAATATTTTGAGATTATCTTCTTCAGCAGCCTCCAATTTGCTGGGTTTCATCTTAAACATACAATCCAGAGCTTTGACATTAAACGTATCTTTTGCGTACAATTTCTTTCTATTAAAAACGACGCTGTTTTATATCAAATGCTTAAGTCTAAGTGAGGGTCTCTCCCGCACTTGTCCCCTTCTTACTTAATCACACTAAAAAGTCCATTACTCCTGATTATGACTCCGCGAAGTAAATTCGCTGAAGTATTCAGCAGCACCTGGCGGGAGGCATCAAAGTTTTATCTCCAGCAACGCGAAAGTAACAAATTCAAATGAGTAATACAGCTATTAATAGTTTACTAACTTCGTTATTAAATTCTTAAAAGCTTTTCTATATCTTTACACGTGGACAGTCAGGTGGGTCTGAAGGTGGACCAGTTTACTTTCACCATGATAACTTATATTTTCAGAATTTCATAGACTTTTTTATCACAATAATGAAACGGTAGAGATGAACAAGAAAATTATATACACGTGCAAACGTTACTATGTTCCGGTATGAAGGGCACTGTAGCTAATGTAATTACCGGGGTAATGGGACGCAACATCTTACGACAAGTGTCAAGTGGTACCACATCCGGTCTAAGTTTATTTCATGTGATCTCATTTAATTAATTGAACAGTTTATAAAAACGCTTAATAAGTTTCCGTTCATTAAGTCCTTTTAATAAATCATCGTCAGGTTAGATAACGGGGCGTGCACTCTCTCTGATCGCCCTCCATTTATTGCCCTCTTAGCGGGAGTGCAATAAATTGCATTATGAACTCTACTCGATGGTGGATTTTCAAATGTAATAGTTTTTATTGTAAATGAAGGACATTAGGCTCTCTGAGATACAATCTTTGCAGCCTCTGCATGCATACAACAACGGCGATGCAACAAATACGATCATCGAATCAAATTCGATCATCGACGAAGCGATCAGACAGAGAGCAGGACGTTCACCTGATGGTAAGTGACACGGCTGCCCATAACTACATCGCGCTAGTTAGGATGGTGTATACACTTTACCACGTCGTTAAGTTGCCTCAGGAATTACACTAGCTACAATGCCCTTCAAACCGGAATACGATAATGTTTGCACAGTACTGTCTGTCGGCAACAGAGACCTACCACTTCCATGTCTGCAACCAAACACTGAATAGACCAGTAGTAATAACTGATAGTGACTGATGACATTAATTTGAAATCGCAAAACCTTAAATAAACCTACCTGAAGTTCAGATCAATCTGCAATCAATCTTCTATTGTCTGAAGGAACAATTTTCCACCGACTGCAACTCGATCCCAGTAATGTCTCGATTCTTCGCGATCTGTAAATCGCGCTATCGATTTGATCTTGGAACAAATTCAATTGTAACTAAGTAATGTATCGAGTTTTGCAATTGTACCCGACGAGTACTCTTTCGAATCATCTCCGAGATCGGACTCCTCGTTCAATTACTCTCAGTTCTCTCGTATAGATATTAAGTTAATGCATCTTGAGATGTTTTTGTGCTTAGGAACTATATTATAGACTACCTTTACCTACTTAAAGATAACGAGGCTCTAAAGATGATTTATAATGCACTGCATTGTGATCATCTTGAGCAGTAAGTAAATTCGAAGCTCCTATACAGTATCCGGCAACAGAAAGACACCACCATTATAATCTTGATCAGCAGAGTCGAAGGTAAAAGGAATGTAAGAGCATGAGTAGTCGAAGGTAGAAATAATAATCGAGCAATATCAGCAAGTGGGAGAGGATTGGGAATGCCTTCCAACTGTTCCACTATGCATGTTATAGGATGAATCTATAGCACTTTAAGAATAAGATCTTTTTTGAAAGGTTTCTAAGCAGTTTCCGTTTTAAGTTAATTTTAGTAGCTTACGTTTAATGGTCTTGTATTTGCCGTAGCATAGCGTGGAGGCGCTAAGGAGGTCTTTGCCCTTCCGTGGGATGTTTTAGCTAGAGTGCAGGAGGGCACCGGTGCGTTCCGTAGGAGATCCCGGAGCCTATCCTAATGCCCTGAGGGAAACCACCGAGGGAGTTTTAGTGGGTAAAAGCGTTTGTCGCCTCCAAATTGCTGAGGGTCGTAACCACGCACAAACAATCTTCATTGAGTGCGGTCATATCCAGAGTGGACTGCGCGGTGAATACTGCCACTCACTGCCTTTCTAACAGCTTCCACAGTTTTTCCAGAGTGAGTACGCCTGCGTTCTGTTCTCCCCAAAATGACTTGCCTCTCGATACAGCCCATTGGAAAACGTATGATGCACTGGAAAAGGTTCAGGGCTCTCTGTTGGCATATTGAAGAGAGCTTAATGGTTATTTTAAGTTCTCCGACAATAAAGACCAATCATTATAAAGATTTTGTGATAGATCAGCATATTAAAAGAGGAAATTTACGAATTTAACTCAGTTCTATACATTAGTATAGACACTAATGTGACACTATCTTTGTATATCAACATCTTTGTAGTAAGAGATGTTAACTTAATTAGTAGAAAAGTTTCTAGCAAGTTCTAACTTAAACTGAGGGTTTGTGCACACCAACCTCTGCTTTCTCCTACTCAAATATCAATAAATATATTTACGACCCTGTTATAAATTTTGAATGTATTTTGTATTAATGCATAATAAGGGCGGTAGGCATCGATGTGAAAAGGGTAGCTAGGGTCTCCTTTTACGATCATTCACTGCACGAGATCATGCTGGATACTAAGAATATATCAAGCAGGGAGGCCCGCATCGGGTGTCTATTGTCGTCTCATAATAATAAATACTTCCTACCTCTTTGTTCACTCTTTAAAAGGTCTCATATTTCAGATATTATCTAAACTGCAAACAACTTTGTTAATATATATGTGAGTATAGGAGAACTCCAGCTCGATTCCAAGACCTAACAAGTGGTGAAAGTTTACTAATGGTAGGTCTCTGTTGACGGAGACCGTCTAAGCACCACCGCAACTCCTGTTGCAGCCAACAAACAATATTGTGCTTATATAACTGTGTTCTGGTTTGAAGGGAGTTGTAATTAGTGAAATTATTTAGGTAATGAAACTTAACATATTTTGTCTCGAACACAAAGTGGCCCAGGGAAAGGCTGAAGGTACCAGGCCACAAGGAAGAACGCCTATGAGACGGACTGACCAGATAACGGTCATGTTGTTAAGCTTGCGACCAACACCTGAAGTGGTGACCACTATATCAAGAATGATACCGACGAATAAGACAATGTGGTACTGTGTAAATCCTAAGTATCGTTTACTATCAGGTGAATGTCTCATCACCGCCCAATCCGACGATACAATAATTTATTCTAACTCCCAAAGCGAGCTGCCATCAGCGTACACTATAAGGTGTTATAAAACAGCATAACGTTTTGCTGTGAGATTTATAGCACCGCATAGCAACGGACCGATTGTGCGATAGTAACATAAAAAAAAAACTGTATCCTCCATATACCGAATACATGTTTCCGGCAACCTGGTACGAACTATTGGGAAAGCGATACACGCGTCAAAGTTCAGTTCGCTGGCGGAATTTCGTCCAAAACTTGTGACAAGTAATAAACTATATCATACAGAGGAATGATGAATTTTATTCGGTTACAGTTTCACGGCTTTGCTGAAAAAAAATAATAATTTTATACTGCGAGACGAGAAGGACGGTCCTCTGATAGTATTTGATACGGCAGCACATAACAAAGTTGCGTTAATTAGGATATTACACACTACACCACATCGCATTCGTCGCCTTGAGGGATATGATGTTGAGTCTCGTCACTACAGTAATTTCACTAGCTACAGCGCTCTTCGAACCGGAACATAGTAATGTATGCACAGTACTGTGTGTCGGCTGCAATAGGCGCTGCGGTGGTACCTACCTAGACGGTCTGCAGCAACAGAGACCTACCACCAGTAAATGTTTTGAAATAAAGACTACGATGTTCACTCAATAGTACATCCTTTTACTACTAAAAAATGTAATCTAGACTCCATGTTGACTAGAATTACTGGAGTCTAGACTTTCATACCCTGTTCCTGAAGCTAGCTATTCAATAAGCTACAAATTGAGCATAATTTCCAAATACATGTTATAAAGTTTTTATATATAACTAGCTGTTCCCCGCCCTTTCAGCGCCACAACACCCCCGCAACGGCTTTAGGGGGAGGAATTTCGTAAAATCCATTCTTAGCTGACCTCTAAAAGGTACAAACAATATCTCTTACAAATTTTGTGTATTTACGTCTAATGGTTTCAGAGACCTCGTGATGAATCAATGGATGTCTGATCTCTGACTTCTGATCTCCGATATATCATCATCATCATCAGCCGACAAACTGCTATACATACAAATGTTAAACGACTATTAGTTGTGTCATACTACCCCACGATTTACAATCACCCCCTGCTACGAATAGTCCAATAAACTGAAACATATATCCCCACTTCCGCTTACTTGGGAAGTTACTTATCAGGCTTTTTGCCTCGGAACTTTTACACGCTCGTCGATATGATATACAGGATGAAAGGTAATAATTGTAAAAGTTGTGTAGGGGCTAAAGTTTATCCCGTATCCTATCTATCTATCTATCTATCTATCTATCTATGTATGGAATACACCGTACAGAAACAATGCTTCTGGAGTTAATGATTTTTTGAATATTTTTCAAAAAATATTACCGATTTTCTAGGAAAAAATCCGATGATTTTATTTCTTACTTATTTCTACACAAATTTTAATGTAATAATTATTGTTTATTATTTTATTAAATTAAATTAATAATCATCACTTAGAGGCAAAAAATTTTGAATTAGGTTCTTTTAAAGTCGTGATAGTAACAAATAATGCGACTTACTTACATTTTTATTTAATCTTAAAATTAAATTTTATTTATAAAAAATACGTATAAAGCACATAAATAAATACCTGACTTTAATACCTATCCGTCAAGGTATAAGAAAGTACATAAAGTTTCTAAAATTTAGAAAAAAAAAACACTTTTTAGATAATGAGTCAGTCCGACGGTTAAATTGTAACTAGTTCCGCGGGCGGATGTACATTGTCGTCGTATTCTTAATGCTTGAATAGTTTTTCTTTTCCATACAAAATTAATTTAATTTCAATGGCGGTTTACGGTAATGAAGAATACGCTGACATTTTCTATTGTTATGGACTTAGTGATGGAAATTCTTTACAAGCACGAGGACAATATCAGCTACGTTTTCCAAATCGTCACCTACCAAGTCATAGAGTCCTTGCTACGGCGCATCAATGCGTCAGGGAAACTGGCAGCGTCCAACAGAGGTGACACGACGCAGGTAAGCCAGGTAATCTACGGTACTGAAGAGGAAGTAGGAATCGTAGACCATTTTGTTATAGACCCGACTACGTCAACCAGGGTCGTGGCAAGCCTACTGGGTTTAACGCAATGGAAAGTGTGGTTTACTGTGCATACGGCAAGGCTCTACCCCCACATTATACACCGGTCCAGGCCCTGGAGGAAGGACATCCTGCAATGAGGTTAGACTTCTGCCGTTTTATGCTGCATACAGACTTAGAAAATAATAATTTTCTCACCAAAATATTGTGGACTGATGAATCGAACTTTGACAGAAACGGTATAACAAATTTTCATAATAGTCGTACATAAGGTGTAACTTATAACTATTTTATATCTACTTATTAATCCAGAAATCGAGTACTGTCATCTATCTCACTGTTAGTCCTTTTGCGTACTATTTGCTTTTATTTCTTCTAACTCCTGCGTCTTGCGTGATTTTTTCTATAAACTTGAATACAACTTCCGTGTGTTTTATCATTATTATCTCATTAAGATTTCCTTTACTTATTTTGATTCCCAATCTTAACTCTATATCCACTCCTTCCCTAATATACATTGCACATTCTGTGAGTAGGTGTATAATGTTTTCCTCGGTGTTGTTATCACAAATGCAGGAAGGTGTACCTTTGCTGTATATTGGCCAAAGGCTCCGTGTCCTGATGATGCTTCAATAATTGTTGGATTTAGTGAGATGTTTATTAATAAAGTGTATACGTTATCTGTATCGGGAAGAAACATTTTGGTAACAGCTCCGGTACTGCTTCTTTATATCTGTTACTCCATTTATTGCAGGTTAGGTATCTTAGTGCATACTTAACGTGGGATATGGGACATTTGTCATAATCGGGTGCAGTCGTTTTATGTAAGACCGCTTCTTTCACCAGTGGTTACTCGCTCCTTGCCTTCAGCTCCAACGTGCGCTTTCACCCAGAACATTGCTTTATGCTTGTCGTTGTTCTTAAGCTTTCTGATATTTGCACGGATTTCGAATGCCAATGGGTGAAAAGATGTCGAGTTTCTTAGAAGTTCCGAGGCTGCTCTGGAGTCGCTAAAGATGTTTATGTTGTTCTTTCCGCTATTTCTGTCGCTTTAAGCACAGCGTATAGCTCCGCTTGAAATACTGTACAAACTGCTTACCCTCGGCGATGGATTGGCCGGGGCGGACCAGCACCGTGTCCCGCAAGGTGTCCTGATTTAATACTTTGCGGATATTACTTATGAGGTCACGTACAACCTCTAGTGTATACAACACCAATTAACTCGTTAGGAGATTTAAAGTCACGCATCATCGTAGCTGCTAACAAAATAAGAGAACAGCTCACAGGGCTCAAAACTCTACTATGAGAAAAAACCTATTGCGAGGAAAAGTCTACTGTGAGCAAAATTCTACTGCGAGGAAAAGTTTACTGCGATGAAAAGTTTACTGAAATTAAAAGTTTACTGCCATAAAAAGTTTTCGGCGAGAAATAGTCTACTGTGAGGAAAAGTCTGCTGCGAGGAAGTCTACTGCGATGAAAAGGCTACTGCTAGGAAAAGTCTACAGCAAAGAAAAGTCTACAGCGAGGATAAGTCTACTGCGAGGAAAATACTACTGTGAAGAAAAGCTTATTGCGAGGAAAATGCTACTGTGAGGAAAATACTACTGTGAGAGAAAGCCTACTGCGAGGAAAATGCTATTGCGAGGAAAATCCTACTGTGAGGAAAAGCCTACTGCGAGGAAAATGCTACTGCGAGGAAAAGCTTACTGCGAGGGAAATGCTACTGTGAGGAAAATACTACTGTGAGGAAAAGCCTACTGCGAGGAAAATGCTACTGCGAGGAAAAGCTTACTGCGAGGGAAATGCTACTGTGAGGAAAATACTACTGTGAGGAAAAGCCTACTGCGAGGAAAATGCTACTGCGAGGAAAAGCTTACTGCGAGGGAAATGCTACTGTGAGGAAAATACTACTGTGAGGAAAAGCCTACTGCGAGGAAAATGCTACTGCGAGGAAAAGCTTACTGCGAGGGAAATGCTACTGTGAGGAAAATACTACTGTGAGGAAAAGCCTACTGCGAGGAAAATGCTACTGCGAGGAAAAGCTTACTGCGAGGGAAATGCTACTGTGAGGAAAATACTACTGTGAGGAAAAGCCTACTGCGAGGAAAATGCTACTGCGAGGAAAAGCTTACTGCGAGGGAAATGCTACTGTGAAGAAAATACTACTGTGAGGAAATGCCTACTGCGAGGAAAATGCTACTGCGAGGAAAAGCTTACTGCGAGGGAAATGCTACTGTGAGGAAAATACTACTGTGAGGAAAAGCCTACTGCGAGGAAAATGCTACTGCGAGGAAAAGCTTACTGCGAGGGAAATGCTACTGTGAGGAAAATACTACTGTGAGGAAAAGCCTACTGCGAGGAAAATGCTACTGCGAGGAAAATACTACTGTGAGGAAAAGCCTACTGCGAGGAAAATGCTACTGCGAGGAAAATACTACTGTGAGGAAAAGCCTACTGCGAGGAAAATGCTACTGCGAGGAAAAGCTTACTGCGAGGGAAATGCTACTGTGAGGAAAATACTACTGTGAGGAAATGCCTACTGCGAGGAAAATGCTACTGCGAGGAAAATGCTACTGCGAGGAAAATACTACTGTAAGGAAAAGCCTACTGCGAGGAAAATGCTACTGCGAGGAAAAGCTTACTGCGAGGGAAATGCTACTGTGAGGAAAATACTACTGTGAGGAAATGCCTACTGCGAGGAAAATGCTACTGCGAGGAAAATACTACTGTGAGGAAAAGCCTACTGCGAGGAAAATGCTACTGCGAGGAAAAGCTTACTGCGAGGGAAATGCTACTGTGAGGAAAATACTACTGTGAGGAAAAGCCTACTACGAGGAAAATGCTACTGTGAGGAAAATACTACTGTGAGGAAAAGCCTACTGCGAGGAAAATGCTACTGCGAGGAAAATACTACTGTGGGGAAAAGCCTACTGCGAGGAAAATGCTACTGCGAGGAAAATACTACTGTGAGGAAAAGCTTACTGCGAGGAAAAGCCTACTGCGTAGAAAATGCTACTGCGAGGAAAATACTACTGTGAGGAAAATGCTACTGCGAGGAAAATACTACTGTGAAGAAAAGCTTATTGCGAGGAAAATGCTACTGTGAGGAAAATACTACTGTGAGAGAAAGCCTACTGCGAAGAAAATGCTATTGCGAGGAAAATCCTACTGTGAGGAAAAGCCTACTGCGAGGAAAATGCTACTGCGGGGAAAAGCTTACTGCGAGGGAAATGCTACTGTGAGGAAAATACTACTGTGAGGAAAAGCCTACTGCGAGGAAAATGCTACTGCGAGGAAAAGCTTACTGCGAGGGAAATGCTACTGTGAGGAAAAGCCTACTGCGAGGAAAATGCTACTGCGAGGAAAAGCTTACAGCGAGGGAAATGCTACTGTGGGGAAAATACTACTGTGAGGAAATACCTACTGCGAGGAAAATGCTACTGCGAGGAAAATACTACTGTGAGGAAAAGCTTACTGCGAGTAAAATGCTACTGTGAGGAAAATACTACTGTGAGGAAGTGCCTACTGCGAGGAAAATGCTACTGCGGGGAAAAGCTTACTGCGAGGGAAATGCTACTGTGAGGAAAATACTACTGTGAGGAAAAGCCTACTGCGAGGAAAATGCTACTGCGAGGAAAAGCTTACTGCGAGGGAAATGCTACTGTGAGGAAAATACTACTGTGAGGAAATGCCTACTGCGAGGAAAATGCTACTGCGAGGAAAATACTACTGTGAGGAAAAGCTTACTGCGAGTAAAATGCTACTGTGAGGAAAAATCTAACTCCCAAAGTAGACGCCGCGCCGGCCCTTACTTTGACTCTTGTTTATTGTTTCTCTACAGTTTGATATTTCGTTGTACTTGGTTTTATTACAGGTTTTTTATCTAAATTTTAGAAACTTTATGTACTTTCTTATACCTTGCCGGATAGGTATTGAAGTTAGGTACTTATTTATATGCTTTATACTTATTTTTTGTAGAAAAAAATATTTTAAGATTAAATAAAAATGTAAGACGCTATATTTTTCCTATCACGACTTTCAAAGAACCTAATTTAAATGTGTTAGTCTCTAAGTGATGATCATTAATTTACTTTAATAAAATAATGGTTAAACAATAATCATTATGTTAAAGTTTGTGTAGTAATAAGTAAGAAATAAAATCATCTAATTTTTTCCTGTAAAATCGGGAATTTTCTTAAAAGTATTTAAAAAGTTATTAACTCCAGAAGCATTGTTTCTGGACGGGGTATTCCATACATAGATAGACAGGATATGAGCTATACTTTAGCCCCTCCAGATCTTTTACACATATTACTTTTCACCCTGCATACATATGATCAATCTTTTTATTATTACTATGCTATAGTTATAAGGGATTTAGTTAGTTTAAACTTTTTATTCAACTAAACGATAGGACAGGTATCTGATGATAAGTGCGTCAGGCCATACCAATGAGGTACTGCAAATGAAATTCAAACTGGCGGACAGTAAAGTTTGTACAATAATCACCTATCTAGACTCACTCAGGACGTCAGTTAGTATTTATGTTATTATTAGTTTAGCTTTGAATATTTCTGTTTTCCTTATGATTATATACGTAAGAGACTGACGAGGAAATAAGGAGAGTTTATATAAAAAAATACATTGATAACTATTGAGATGTGGATATAAAAGAACTCGGACCACGTCCGTGGTATGGTAATTATTGAAAAATAAGGATGTCAATTGGCTACTAGGTAGTAAGGTACCAGCTAGTAGGGTACCAGCCAGTAAGATAGCTAGTAAGGTACCAACTAGTAAGGCACACGGTACAACAGTAAACAGTAGGTAGGACTTAAAGCATTTTATTTGGACGTATTACACTGTGCCCGTGATAGCTTATCTGGAACCGGATGTTGCTGCGACTGCTATTTAACTTAAAACAAAAAAAAGCTCACGAAATGGCTGAAAATCTTTTACAGTTTACCGAAGGTTGATCACACGCAATCTACATGATTGATTTTTTTTTTATTCGCTGAAGCGACAACACATGCGGGACGAACACCTGATAGTAAGTGATACACCCGCCCATAACAACGTGACACTAATTATGATGGTATGCGCTGCAACACATTGTGTCCGTCGGTTGAGACATAAGATGTTGGGTCTCGTTACTCCAGTAATTACACTAGCTACGGCGCTCTTCAAACCGGAACACAGTAATGGTACCTATCTAGACGATCTCTGACAACAGAGTCCTACCACCAGTAAATCATGCTTGGTATACCACTTGGGATGATATACTGGTAATAGTAGAAAGCTGCTCAAATTTCTCTGGATTTATTCCTTCTTCAGTCGCCTTTGAGCGAGGAATAAAATCGCGGTGAAGATATCGTAACAGTTCTCTCTTAAATTCCGCTATATGTAATTGTACGTCGCACAAGTAACGCTGCTCGGCTGTGATGATAAATATATGTGTTCCAATCTGCAACCAGCTCAAGCAGCCAGCGCATGATTCCATTAAAAGTTATGTTATTATCAGAAGCTTATTTAAATATGAATACGTTAAAAATTTCCGCATTTTGTACGTACGCAAGGAAAGCTTTTATTCGAAGGACAAAACAAATACCTTTTTAAGAATATTAGAGGCGAAGATATTTATGTATATATTACGCAAAGGTAGAACTGCACCATCTTCAGTCAACCTTGGATGACGAAGAGATGTCATAAGGTAGACATATGCATCCAAGTAAACTAATACGGAGTAAGTTATATAGATAAATAATTAAATACCGTATGAAATTATTTACTAAGATATGTATGGTGAATACAAAAAATAAACATATACATATATATATATATATATATATATATATGTCCAAAAATTTCGTTAAAGTGAAGTCAGGAAGGCAAGAAATGAACAGGCGGTTCAGCTAAGGTGAGCGATCTCAGCAGCCGTGAACATCTTCATCAAACCGGATAAGATCATCCATTGCTCGGTTACCGGATTGAATAAATCTAGTTCCTGTTACAGAAAAGATTAATCCGCACCCCCGACGTCACTATCAATCTCCTTCACCCTCCGGTTTTCTATTTTGGGGATCAATGTTTTTCCATAGTCAACTATGCACAGAAATCAATATCGTTTCTTAAGAAGATAAATTACTTCGATTATTTTTTTTTATTAACATCCTATGGCCCCAAGATGAGACAAAGGGCGTTCACAGTAATTCTCCATCGCGTTAGATCTTGGGCTTCACGCTTAATCTCATTCCACGTCTTCCCGATCTTCTTCGCCGCGTCTGGTGCTGTACGGCGCCACGTCTGTCTGGGGCGACCGCGCTTGCGTTTTCCTTGCAGATTTCAATCAAGTACCAGCTTGTGAATATGGTTGGAATCTGTTCGTAGTGTGTGGCCAATCCACTTGCATTTGCGACGCCTGATTCGTAAATTGTTTGGAGATTAACGGCAGAGCTTCAGAAGATTTTGATTGGAGATTCTCTCGAGCCAGTGAATACCGAGAATACGGCGAAGACAGCGGTTGACGAAAACCTGGAGTTGGTACGAGATAACCTTGGTGACCTTCCACGTCTCACAGCTATATGGCAGTAAAATCCGTACTGCTATACTCCTATAGATAATTTCGATAGATATTAAATAATCTTCTTATGTATGTAAATTCTTTGAGAATACTTGTAGTTAAACCAGATTATCATGAACCCTTCCTAATTTTCTTACAGTTTTATTTTGTTTCTCCCAAAATAAATATTGAGTAAGGTTCTATCAAAGATATAAGCCCAAACTTTTGCTGAGCAGTAATTTATTGTGATATACACAAAGATTTCTTCGTGATATTAAATTCTGTGACGTGTATGTAACATTTATATATTTTCCCAGAAAAATACATTCAAGTAAAATTGAAGAGGAAGCGACGCCCCCACAAAGGTACGGAGGATTATTTTTATTTCAAGGAACGAGCACTTTTAATAATATACCAGAAACCTGGGCTTTATCTGTTTGGAGGTATAAATAGCTCTTAGACCACCTCCGGAAATAAAAACCCACCATCAGTATATTCATTCAAGTAATTCAGGTCGTATACTAAACATATTACAGGTTAATATTATCGGAGATCGCAAAGGAAAACGTGATATTTTTTATCCATTAGAATGGACACTTGCTATGGAACTGGACAGAACTTGGCGTAGGGTTTGGCTCTCGTATGTGTTCTGAACAAGAGTGGTACTACTATTCAAAGCTTTTAAAGACGCTCCACGTTCGGACTCAATTAGTGAAGCAATTTCCTCTGAGGAAGTATACCGAGCGGTCTGCAAAGGAAGTTTTTGTTTGCGAATTCTACTTAAATTAAATACCCGACCTTTCTAGATAAAAATAGTATTTCAGGTTTCTATTAACCCGCTAACGAGTTTTTGTAGCGCCTATTAAAAGAAGAGACTCATTTGATGATCAGCAGATATTCGTAAAAATTTCAACGCTTTCAAGTTTGAGATCGGCAACGCTCTTGTGATGGCTCCAGTAGCGGAGGCGTCTACAGGCTTCCGCAACTCCTTACCATCAAGCAAGCCGCATATTTGTTTGCCAACTACATGGTATATACAAAATTCAATGATGGTCACCATGACGCAACATCGTGTTAATGTTTTCCACGTTGAACTATCACATTGGAAACCTTAACAGCGTTGCTATATTTCGGATGTTGATCAAAATTGACAAATTTCAGTTACTCCGCTGATTTACCTACATACAACGCCTTTAAACTGAATTATAGTTTAGTGACAGAATGAAACCTAAAAACGACACTTAGAAACTCCTCAGGAGAAGAACCGCCACTTTACCTATATTTTAGGACACATGCTTCGTACAATGGACTCGCAAGAGGTTGAAGTTATGTCATAATTTTTCTTAATGAAATGATATTAGTATAGCAAATTTAGAGTATCATCTCACATGTATCAACATCGATATTAAGAAAAATATCTCGATGTTTAACAAAACGATTCGTTTCCTGTTTCTCCGTAAACGCTAACAAAGGCTCGCGGGTATCGCGACGTGTACTTTTGTTTGTAGACAAGCTTAACGGGAACTTAAATAAAGTAAGATTCGTATACTTAATATATCCTGAGGCGGGTTAAACATTTGCTCAAAATACTTATAATCTAAACATTTAAAGAAAACGAAAGACAATTTTGTCTTCTTACGTTTTTGTTTGCTGATAGAAAAAGGTTACAGTGTAATGCTTAATTATATGTCTCTGTATGTAGGTTTTCCACAATTCTCAGCAGAATATTTCTAAGCGCTAACTCCTCAGTGCCGTTAGCTAAATGAACTAAAATTTCTGTACACTTGACATTCGATCTCATTAAAATACCAGACTCCGTATATAAACGTTTTAAATTGAAATGAGAGACAATGTGTGTTAATTTTAACTCGACATTTAATATCTATCTTGTGGTAGTGCTTTATATAAGGATGACCTTTCTCTAAGCTCTACATAAATACCTGGTGCGATTCGAAGTGACCAAGGGCGAGAGAATGCCATGCGCAGGAAGAGCATATGTGACGGTGGAATGGGCAACCACCATCAAAATAAAAGAGGGGAGACAGACGGACAAAACAAGTGCCGTAATTATGTTCCACGATACTACTAAACGGGACGGACGAGGCCACAAGGACACCTATGAGCTTTTGACATGACTGACCATAATAGTAGAAGAGATGAGAAATAAAGAGGTCTCAATCATAAAGCCACAAGGAGTGTGTAATATGGAGGATGCTACAAGTACTGTTCCGTGGAAAAGACATTAAGCTAGAACTAAGGACACCAAAAAAAGGAGAAAAGGCAAAAACCAGAATTAGGAAAGCGAGACGAAGTGATAGTCATAGAAAGAGGAACAACCACATACGCTGACACCGTAAGAAAACAGAAGAAAGAAGAAAGACACTGATACTGAAAGAAGGAATAAAAAGGACTGCATCCCTAGAAAGTATAAAGGGGGTAAAAAGGACAGAGAGGGGATAAGTCCTTTCAAGAGTAATAGGGAACATAGAAAAGATGACAGGGAAAATAAGAGAAATGATGGATGACAAAAAAGTAAGAAGATCAGAAAAAGAGGGAATAAAATTACTACTATGAAAAAACAAGAACGATAGAAGAAGAAAGACCTCGTATAATGACAGAATGAGAACAAGACTAGCAGAAGAAGAGAAAAGGTGCGTGGACGCGAAAAATCATATCAATTCTTATACCCTGGAGAGAAAGTAAACATGAAGAAATAGATAGATTAATGACACAAGCTCTAAGTGGGTATTGAGTATTCAACATCTATCTCCACGCTACAGGGAAAGCAGAAAATGACATACATCCATACTGCGAATACGTAAACACATCAGAGCACGCCCTGTTTGAATGCACAAACTTCACAGAAGTAAGAGAGAAAACGGAAGGAAACGATGGAAAAGTTATAGCAGAAAACGTGATTGAAAGAATGACGAACAGTTAAGTAGGATGGGATAAATATGCAGAAATGCTCAAGTAAATAACGAGAGTAAGGGAAAAAGACGAAAGACAAAGAAAAGAAACTACAAAATGATAGAGAAAAGCCTCTCTGAAGTAATACACAAGCGGTTCCAGAGAGGACAGGAGATCCAACGGAAGGAGGTTTTCAAGTCACCTTCTCAGTAGAGTCGGATATACCATCTGGGTCGGGCCTAAGGCTATCCATAAGGATTTCCTCCTACCGACGCTACAAAAAAGGATCATACTAATCTGTAACAGGACAATGAACTGTTCTACTTGCTAGATATTTCGTGGTTTTGTACACTTTATGCATATAATGCCTTAACGAAAGCTTTATTATAGATAAGATTTATAATTCACCATCAGATGACCTCCATCTTAAACTGAATATCTGTACTTAAAAGTTTAAATGTATCTGAAAAAAAAAGATCGTTTTATCTATTATTAGTAAGTAGCCCAGTTTCCGTTCGAGTTCATCTTCAAAACCTTTCACGCTATCGACCAGTGGAAAGATCCTCAAAGAGCGATATTTATTTTAAAAACACTTCACACTTGGATTCTTAAGCTGTGTATTCAGCTCCGCGATTCATTTCTGTACAAACAGACGTACCGGAAACGTTATAACTTAAAGATGATTGCGTTGACTTCACGAGGAAACACCTATTCATTCGAGAATTTTTACATGTTAATAAAGATTTTTTTTTAATTTAAGGGTGTATATATTTGAAAAGGTTTTTACATAAAATTTATGTATTAAGTATGTGTTATGGACCTTCCGTGAAATGATGGCGTTTAGGAGGCGACTGCTGTGGCTGAGAATCTTATTAGCAAAGCAAGAGTTTTAGTAACTTCCTTCCCTTACCGTCGATTGCCTCCTTAGGCGGGGGAACTTGGCGTCGCGTCCGACATGGACCGTCGGACCGGCGCCCCCCTTGGAGAGGGTTCCCAGGGTGTATCTGGCGGCGCGTCTCGTATTTCGACGTGTCGCCACGTAGGGATAGTCTGTCGGGAGAGGTGTCTCACATCCCTCCCCGAGGCGGGCCCGTTCGATCCGGGCACCGATCGGGCATTGGGGAAGATCTGCTAGATGTTATCCCGTGACCCCCGTGCATACTGTCGGAAGGAGTTGGAATACCGTGTGAAGCTTTTTAGTCGGTTGGAGTCCGACACTACCCCGTTAACGGCCCTTGGTTCCGGAGTGTGCGATCCGTTAGCATTTTGTTACACTCGTAAATAAAAAAAATAAATAAAAACTTCCTTCCCTTAATCCCTTTTATTTTTCAAGTTCTAGAAAACACTGTCTTCTACACAAATTTTTAAACAACATTTTAATGTAATAATTGTCAATAAAGCAGTGGTTGCTGAAAGCAAAGAAAGGTTAAATTTTTTGGACATTTATAAAAAGGATCTGCTCATTGGTTTCTAAGGTTGATCCAGGAGGACGAAATTGCAAAAAAACATAATCTTAGAAGAAATAATTTGAAAATATGAATGACTGCACTGGCCCTGTCATCAAATGAAGACCGGAATAGTTTTCTCGATCTAATATTCAAACTTCAGTTCCAGTTCGAAGAAGCCACTTCATGTTTATGATACTCTGATTTCGACTAACCAATGAAAGGATTACTAGTTAAATCTACGAGTTAACCAAACTCCAAAGAAGTTTATGTCACGTAAGTGGTGAAGAACTTTTTTGACATTACGTGGTTAGTAAGTTAACTCGTTTAACTTTCTCGGTAAATGTCGTGAGTTTTAACTCGGTTTAATTGATGACATTGAAAGACATAGTTTTATTTGCTTTTCATAACATGATATTGGTGTATATCACCATGGCTTCGTGTGTTAGGAAGTCGATACGCCCTCGTTGTTAATTTGTAAGTACCGATACATTCAGCCAGTTAATCAGGTTAGCGCGGCGGCGGCGCGCTCGCGAGTTGTTTACAGCAGCTGACCACAACGTTATTGCAATCGTAACTTGTTAGAGATAATTATCAGAGGACTGGAAAAGCCAATAAGCATTATATGACGGCTGATAGAACAGCCAAGAGGTTAGAGAATTTTCTTCAACAATTTTTGACCTCCACCCAGTATTTTTTACAGGATAAGACCAGTAAGATGATTAACTTTTAACCGTAACTATTTGACGCAAGTCAGGATGATATACATTGCACTATGTTACGCTTTTCGTATTGAGGCAGTTCAAGTTTAATTACTTCGGTAATTTCATCAGCTAAAGCACCTTTCAAGAAACACAGTAATGCATCAGTAGAGCTTATCCTCTCCAGCAACAGAAACGTACCATCAATCTTCTTTGACAAGAAACAATGTGACGAAATGAACCGATTATTCTGACTGGTAAGTTAAACGTCTGATCGAAAAAAAATTGGTGCTAATTTAAGTTCCTTAAGTCTCGGGTTCCACCCAACATTTGACGGAGTCAACCTTACCAGCACGCGGATCACCCCGTTAAACAACAAACGAGGCTCCGACCACCCATCAACCAGCAGTAGGCTAGCGTAGTGAGGCAAAGGCCAAATTCCTTCTCAATGAGGATCCTTGAGGGAGGCCTCTGCCAGCAGTGGGTGTTATACGGCTGATAAAAAGAAAATAGGTCTCTTTTATAAGACACTAGGTAGAGCTGTAGCGGCAAGACCGTTTGTAAATATTCTTGTTCCGATTTTAAGACCTCTGCAGCTCATCATTTCAGACTATTGCTGTCAGCTGCTGAACAAAAGAAATATGGTTTCCTAATAAATTATATTATTCCTTTAACAGTAACTTACAGTGCCGTGTACTATGTAGAGGCCATAGCAGTTCACTAATACAAAAACTATCGGTCCCATGGTGTAATGGTCAGCATTCTGGACTCTGAATCCAGCGATCCGAGTTCAAGTCTCGGTGGGGCCTATTTTTTATCGGTACTGCATTATAATGTTTATAATATCAAATAAAATCAATTCTGTGTATTATTAATCTATTATTAAAATCGTTTTAGGGTTAAAAGGGTAGTTAATTTTTGCTATATAATTTTAATTCTGAATTCACTTCTTATTGAATCTACAATGTTATTGTCATGCCGCCGCTCTTTTGTAGCACGGATTCATATTCATGTAAAATCCATCTAAATTTCCCACTGTTGGGATTCGAAGCTTTCTCACAGAAGGAGAAGGATCTGATTTATCGTTTTAATAACTCTATCAAGACGACACATGTATTTTTCGCAAAATGTTTTATAGTTTTCTAACAGACTACGGCGGCTACATTTACTTCCTAGATTGTTTTCGCGACCAACGCGTACGCCGATTTGTTTTGTAGTTTTGTGTTTTGGGGTATATTATAAGCATTTTGTTATTAACTACTGTTAAAAAAGAGAAATAACACAATTTTGCCAAATAATATAAAGAAAAAAATCTCCATGAAAAGGGCGTATTATTCTCTTAAAAGTCGACAAACCGCGACCCGTCTGGTGTTACAACTGTCCATGGGCGTCAGTGATTACTTCCCCCCGGTGACTGATGGTTCGTTGGTCCACTGTTTCTAAAAAAAAATAAAGCTAACATATGTATGCAGTCATTATTTTTTGACTTATAACCTAGCGCAAAAATAGTATACTTTTCATTCTTTCGATTCCGGAGGACGGTCAGTGTTTGCTTGTGTGCAAGCGTTTACATGCACGGTGTGGCAGTGTACGTAGCCCAGGGTACAAGCCTGAGCTACAGCCAGCAGCACAAGCAGTAGTAAACACTAACAATAATTATAGGTCTCCCTCAAAGCTCCTCACTGAGTTGAAATTTTGCTTTAGCCCCACCACGCTGACCTACTGCGGGTACATGGATGTCCAGAGCTTCGTCTGTTATTTAGCAAGGTGAACCGCGTGCAGGTGAGGTTGACTTGGGCTACGTAAGACTTTGTGAGGAACCCCTCACACCTCCTCTTGGTCTCAATAAAAGCATTGCATTTACTCTTATTCATTCAGTTAAATTATTTTTCTTTAATTGTTTCTAAGCAATAAGACACGGAGACATTTACTTTTTTGGCTGACAGATGTTTAGCTATGTTAAATAATCTCATTAATCCAAGGTTAGTCAGCTGGTAGGTTTCTGTTGCCGGAGACCATCTAGGTAGGTACTCACCGCAGCACCTGTTGCAGCCGACTAACACTAATGTGCAAACATTAATGTGTGACGGGCTGGCCTTTACCATCGCCCCGCCGTCTTCTTCTCCGACCGGAATCAACCCTCTTTTGATTCTGTTCGGGGCCCTCTTTCTGTACCATTACGGCTTTACAAAAGATGACCAACGCTGCCCATGCGCTTTTGCTCTTCATCAAAGCTGCTGCTGCTACTGGCAGCGAAAGATCCTGTCCGAT
Source organism: Ornithoptera alexandrae (assembly GCA_029030555.1). Lineage (NCBI taxonomy): Eukaryota > Metazoa > Arthropoda > Insecta > Lepidoptera > Papilionidae > Ornithoptera > Ornithoptera alexandrae. The sequence goes on along the minus strand of JARDVY010000303.1, from coordinate 11,363,111 downwards.
CCTGTTGAGCAGGCTTTGTCGGTCGGACTCCTGCGCAGGGCAATTAGCGAGCGTATGCGAATCCTGGTCCCCGCCACAGTGGTGGCATTGCGTTGTCGGTTCGCGGCCGATCCTTTTTAGATACTCACCGAAACACCCGTGTCCGGTCAGCACTTGAGTCAGTCTAAAGGTGACGTGCGCCATTCCACCCTACCGGAGCCATACTTCGAAACTTGGCAGCACCGCGCTTACGATGCGCTGTCGCGAGCTATGCGGCTCAGCGAACCGCTCTTGCCAAACCTCTAGAGCACGCCTGGGCTCCGACCTACGCACTTCTGCCGCATCCAGGGGCTCGGCCTCACCGTGGCAATAACGGAGTCGGTTACAGTCTTGCGCATCCATTTCTGCCAGAATGTCTAAGGGTGGAAACCGAGCCAGAATAGTGGCTGCCTCAAAGAATATCGTTCGGTTTCCTCGCGCGATACGAATGGCCATCTCACGCTGTAGGCTGTTCACTTTGCCTCTACAACGCCGGCCACATGATAGCCGATGAGACCATACAGGCGCTCCGTACAGAACCTTCGCTCGCACGACCCCCGAGTAGAGGCGGCGGACTCCTTCCCCGAGCCGGCAACAGGGACCTACCACCAGTATATAATAAAAATCAACTACCGACATATGTTTACAAACTGCAATGAAACCGGAAGTAATTTGAACGAATACACTCTATCTGATGATATATGATCTGACCACACACCACGAGCACCAGCTGGTAATGAACATGAGCACTTTTCACTTCATACTTGACTGCAGTTAAGCATTATCAAGTGAAGAGTGATGTCAGTAAAATTTTCGTTGTTTCAGTTAATTATTAGTTTATATAAAATGTTTAAATATTTAAACAATATCCGTTTGTATTCGGATGGGTAATTAAAAAAATTAATATACATTTCAATTTTACAACCCTTCCCAACAATAGTCATATATTTTGCATTAACAGAAATAAATCATTTTCTCATTTGCAACGTAACGATCTCTCCCTCGTAAAATCATTTCCAATTTCCGGTCAGGAATCGTGTAATAAGTTCGTAAAATATCGTTTTGTTCATCTACTGATGATTGCTGTATTGATTTTATGATCTATAATCAATATTAACAATCGCCGATGATGGAAGGGGTGAAGGAATTTTCCAAAAAGGTTTTGTTACGAATTCTTAGGTAGAACTTGGTTACTGAGTAACCGGTAACACGTGTTAAGTATAGCTGCCAAGTTTCCACCGCCAAACAGCAAACATTCAACATCAGCCGATAGACGACCACAGCTGGACACAGGTCTCGTCCAATGATCCCTACAACGGTCGGTCCTGCACTGCCCTCCGGGCACTAAGGGTGGTCGTTTGTAAATGTTCAAATGAGGGAGGGGTTCGGGTTAGGGAGCTAGAGCCTCGTTTGTTGAGTAGCAGGGTGCGCCACGAGCACACGTAAGCTTCAGTTTTTTTTTATTCAACGTAGCGACGAGACGAGCAGAGTCTTCACTTGATGGTAAGTGACACGCCCGCTCATAACATGCCGCTAGTTAATATAGTATATTGCTCCAGCGATAACACTAGCTACAGCGCCCTTTAAACCGGAGCACAGTGATGTTTGCCGGTTGCTAGAGGTGCTGCGGTGGCACCTACTTAAACCGTCTCCGGCAACCGAGACCTACCACCAGTTGAGTACTCGTATCTCCAAGAGAGACTTTCTATGAGTATATACTATAGGAAAATACTATAAGATTGGATGCAGCGAGAAGCCGAACATCCACATGATGGTATTTCCACCAGGTGAACTGTTGGTGCGTTTGCTCACCCTTCCCATAAAAGAAAAGGAACACATCCGTCATATAGCAGAATGGAATAATCTAGAATAGTTATAGAAACAAAAGGTAATTCCTCTCCTGACGAACCGCGCTTGTAACATCCAACTATTGTTCAGATATTACACGAGGAAATAATTAACTGCTGAAACCCTCCTCAAGTGAAGAGGGATAGGTTCCTTGTATTTTGGATCGAGCTGATTACATGGAAACTTGAGTGGTAATCTGTAACTTTGCTTTATTAAATTAACTGTTTTTTAATGAAAATCAGATAACTTGTAAAGAGTGTACAGTTTTTCTCGGAAGGCCGTAGAAACCAGATAATTCAGATCCATACAACGTATTTCAGTGTTTATTTAAGAGTTTTGACATAATTTAATTAATGTTACAGATGAATTAAAAGATTTACAGCATCTCTACATGAAATATGTAAATGATGTTCGCTATGTCTTTATTTGATGTCTGTTAGTAATGAGACCCGATGATGCCTGACCTGCAATAAAGGCCCGGCCGAACCGCTCAAGGCCTGCCACCCACAATCAAACTGAAACCAATCCTTCAGACCTTTACCTTTCACGGGCATATGCTTTTCTTTTACAATAATAAATATTCTATTAGAAACAGTATTATGTTCTTTATGTATCGTAAATTGAAAATTAATGCCCGTACGATTTGATTAGAAGCAGCAGACCGTTCTCATCAATTATCTATTATCTTCTTAAAACTGAAACTGTAGTAGATACTTAACTAACAAAGCAAATCGTTATTCTATCAGTTAACCTCAATTCTACTTTATACTAAACGGCTTGTTTTAACTAACATAAAACTAATATTTACGTTCCGGTACACATAGTAGTGAAATAAGATGATGAAATGGCAATTAGATTACGGTTAAACGATAACACGGCGTAAAACTTACTCGCAAACAGTTAAATATGATTTACTGCGTTCAAGCGGTTAATCAATCTCCGGTAAGAACTTGGAACATAAAGCGTCTCATTGGAATGCCTCGCGGATGAGAAATTGCTCATGGAATTCAGCAGACGATATTTTCATTTAAATCTTCAGTTACACGAATGTATAGTAGAGGCGATACAGGATCGAGATACGTTAATAAAAAAAAATATTTATCCCGTAAGTAATATTAAAACTCTGTTTATACTATTAGTATTTTACTATAGCATCATCACCGGTTTCTACATTTTTAAACTCAACTTTCAACAACTTCTATATTAAAGATTCCTTCTCAACTTGAAGGATGCTGTTGCTAGTAAGATTACTAAAACATGGATCATTGTTTAGACATTAAAAATGTTACCATTGTTGTTAAAATTACTTCCGTATTACTGTTATAAGCAAATATATCATCATCAAGTGAAAATGTTGCTTTGGCTCATTCATCGATATAAAAAAAATTAACGCCTTCTGTATTTGTAAAAATGTTTAAAAGTATCTTTAGAAGAGATCAGATCTGACTGAGCAGACAAACTGAAGAATGCTTAGTGGAAATATAACGTCAGGCAGGAGTTGATGAAACGTTGAAGACGAATTAGGATGATGTGTGCAAAGAATATATTGAAGGCAGCGAGATAGCTTTATGTTGATACCTGATAACTGCCTTTGAATTGAACAAGTTACACAGTCAGTCATCTATGAGATAAAATTATGATGATGGTGATATACTAGATATTATTTTATGTATTTCAATGTTAATTTAATACTAGATGATTACACATTTTTAAGATCCTGTAGGTACCCTATATGATGAAGAAACAAGTACTGACATAGTATCTTATCGTTTTTATAGTTATTTTTCCGCGTAAAACCCTCGGTGGTCACCTTCGACCTTTGAAGAGATTGCAGGATCTCCGTTCGAAACACAACCGCAGCCTCGCTAACACTATGCTGGGGTAGCCTGTCCCAGGGTCTACTGTATGCGGACCCTACCAGCTTTGTGAGCACTACTTCAATGACCAGTGACCACGTCCAACCATTGTCCTCCTCAGGGTCGTTTAGAAGGCGATGAAAACCCCCATTTTGACCGGCAACGACTCCAAAGATGTACTACCTGCTCGTAATGATTAAATCGTTTCACACATCACAGCATCATTTGTAAGACGTCGGACGAGATAGTTATGTTTCATTGTAATATTTGTTCTATCGAAGACATATGACTATATGGTGAATGAATCACTTAATGCGGAGTGAACTAAGTAAATTCTGCGATGAGAATAGCCTTAAATATACTGAAGGCTAGACTGACTGGGCCGTGTCTGGGAACGGCCCCAGCTGTTACAATTTAGACATCTCCTTTTGTAACAAAAATACCTTTTATTTGGATACGACGATCCTTTTACAGACTGTCATGTCTATTAGAACCTCCGTCATCGTCATCTCAACCAATGGTGAAATCCCCAATGATTGTTAATATTAATTTTCTCCACAACACATCTTTGCTCTCTCTCTACAAATCATCTGAACAAACTTTACTTAATTCGGGTTCGAAGGGCGCTGTAGTGAGTACAACTACTGAGGTAACGGAACATAACATCTTATGTCTCCTTTGCGATATTTTACGTAAAGATACGAGAACAATGTGCTGTATAGTGTTTATCATCTTTATGCCGCTATCATCAGCTGAGCGTCTCACTCGTCTCGTGACTGCCGAACAACACAACAAATGCCCGCTATACATTTTAAGATAATATTTATGAAATCCTTTTAGCCGGATAATTTTAACAAGTAAATTCTCCTGCCTCTTTATGATAACTTGAATAATGAATTTCTAAGTTAAATAAACTTAAATAGCGAAGTTTACACAGGAAGGAAAATGACGATTTGTTCAAATACCAAAGTCCCAGACAAAGGTTATTATAAACTATTTAGAAATCCAGTGCTTGTTGGTTAGGTTCAAGTTTCAATGTCATTCGATATGGAAAAAAATGCACGATTGCTTTATTGCCTGAAACGAGATTCCTATGCCTTCAGTCCATGTAATAATAGTATAGTATTAAAACTTAACTTCAGGGAGGGTAAAAATTATCTGCTTTGATTTTTTCAATAGTACTAATGTAACTTTTTCGTCAATTGTATGAAGTATTTATCAATTCTTTGTACTTCGGGAATGTCTCCAGCGAGAGACCCACCACCAGTAAGAGATTTCCATTGACCTTCAACAGTTCTCTCTTATTATATATAACAGAACTGAAGCTACGAATCTAACCTAAACTTTTAGTCTAAGTAAAATATGGTTTAATTATTATGATATGCGTACACTACATACTGGTACCGTCATTCCGTTAGCTTTACGACAGTTTAGCTAATGGTATTAATTACGGCTCACTGCTGGGAGACATACGAACCTGCTGATAACCGGCTGATAACGTGAACTCCTGTTACAGCAGTGCCGTTAAGTGTTAATTGGATATCACCATCATCGATTTACATGATATGAGTTGAACCTTATAATAACATTACGTATTTATTTGTTGAACATATTATAACTTGAGTTATATGAAACGAAAAAATGTTACGAAAAAAGAGACAAATGGAAAAGTATTTATAAGGTTTAGGCTGTGAGGGGGTGAGATAAAACGCTTCTGTATACTTTCCCTACCTTTTCTCTCCTCTTTGTCCTATGGTTTGCAGCTCCCCCACCATTCTACCAAAATATACAGATTGTGTATACTGTAGAGACTTCTTTTCTTTAATGTACTTCATGACTGAAGGTAGTGCTTGTCCTGAAATGCTCTTAATGACACGTCAACCAGCTGCCTCCACAGCGCTCTGTTCTCGGTACGTCTCAGGGCATTCGGAATGTTGGTGACTAAGATTACCTGTATCTGATCGGACCATCGGGTAAGCGATCGACTCTGTAATTTCTTGCCCTCGATCTTTCCTATTACAACCAGCTTATCTATGTTATCTGGTTGTCTCCGGGAAATATGGCAAAAGTAACTTAGGACTGGTTTGTAGCAAATAGTGAACAATCTGGTCGTGTTTTTGAGTTGCTCAAGAATAGATTTGTTGGTTCTCAAATATATGCTGTCCACGGTATGCGTGGCATTCTCCTCCAACACCACACCTCAAAAGTTAGATTTTCTTTCGGTCGTGTGCGTGGATCGACTATGATTCGCAACCGTACAGAAATATCGAGAAAACCAAAACAAGCACGAGTCTTGTCTTAGTGCTTGGTACTTTCTGCTTAAAAGTATATCGATTAGTTACTGTTCTGATATTGAGAGGGAGTGCATTCCAGAGAAGAATAGACTGGATAGAAAAGGAAGAGTGGACAATATCAGAGGTGTGACAAGGACACAAAAGAAACGGGTTGTTAAAAGAGCGAAGATCCTTGTCGTGGTTAGTACCTAAATACTTAAAACAGGAAAGAAGGTAAGGAGGTGGTTAACGGGAAGTCAAAATAGAAAAGAGCTTGTTGATAGCACGCAAGCTTCGCCGCTGACGAATGGGTAGCCACTTTAACTGTGAACGAAGCGTAGATACCATACTTACGAAGGTTGAAAATGAATCGAATGCAGTTATATAAAAGACGGTCATACTTGTTGAGGTCTGCATTCAGGTCGAAATAGCACACATCAGCATAGTCGATGATAGGGAGTATTAAATTTTACACAATCACTGTCTTAGTTCTTGACGGCAGAAAGTTTTTCTAGCGGTAGACAGCACGAAGAGTACCGGTTAGTTTCCGGCTAACAGCCGCCACTTGTTGTTGTCAACTAAGTGTTGCGTTGATGTCAAGACCAAGGTGTTTAACAGAGGGTGCCAATTCAATTATATTTCCACCGTATTTTATCGTAGGTAAAAGTTGATGGTTCCACACCATTATATCTTGACACTTTGAAGGGTTAACAGTTAGTCCAAACCTCTTAGACCAATGCTTAATGTATTCTAGGTCTTTGTTAATCTCGCCTATCGCTGTATCTGCACTATCCAGACTAGCCTGTGAATACAACTGCAAATCATCGGCATATGGATGATACGCACATTTAAGACCACGGGTAATGAGATTAATGAAAATTTAAAACAGTAAAGGAGATAGAATACCGCCTTGGGGAATGCCAGCATTAAGGTTACACCAGGTTGACGAAGTTTCATTAGTTCAAACCATTTTCTGGCGTCCTCGAAGATAGGAAGAGAATCAATCCACGGCTGCGGATGAAATCTTTGAATGAGTAAGGACCTGAAGTAGTATATCGTGATCGATGGCATTAAACGCATTAGAGAAGTCGATTAAAACAAGTACAGTAACGGTGGAGTTCTCTATGCCTGCCCTTATATCACCAGTGACTTTAAGAAGAGCTGTAACGGTACTATGGCTTGGTCTGAAACCAGATTGAAAGGGGCTTAATAGATTGTGACGGTACACAAAATGTGATAACTGTTTATGCACACTAGCTTCAAGTAATTTGGATCGGAATGGGAGTATAGATATAGGTCGAAAATGACTGGGTAAAGAAGGATTTGCAGTTTTTGGCAAAGGGACAATGTATGCTTCACGCCATAGTGAAGGATATATTCCAGAATCAAGTGAGAAGTTTATAATATGTGTGATAAGCAGAAGAACGTGGTCTAATATAGAGATAATCATGCGACGGCTAATGTTGTCGCAACCTAGTGCATTGGACTTAATGGAGAAGATAATCTTCTTAATCTCTTCCTCAGTAACGTATGAGAAGTAAAATTGCTCGAAGTTTGGTCGTGGTAAAGCCTTGATATGAGTTGTGGTGTCACACTTCGTTCGGTGGTCCAAAGGAGTATGATCGCAGAAATAGCTATTGATATCGTCTAAAGCGACTGTATTTAGAGGTTTAGCCCTACTCTGTTTGCCTAGGCCTAAAGTTCCTCGTAGCTTCCACAGACCTGTAGAGGAAGAGGAATTAAGGTTACTGAGAATATGTCGACGTTTAGCGTTACGTACCATCTGGTTGCAGCGATTTCTAGCAGTTTTATACGAGCACCAGTTTTCTTCACAGCGATCACTTCTATATTTACGAAAGGCCTTATCTCTGTTTCGCATCGCGATTCGTGCCTGATGGGTCGACCAAGGCGCTGGTGATTGCTTGATCTTCACTTTTTTAATAGGAGCATGAGTGTTGTCATACAAGTTTAAGAGGGCATCGTTGAACGCACACAGCTTTTCACCAACATTGCGAGCTTCAAGAACAGTTTCCCACTTAAAGGTAGAAGCATCCATAAGTAATTTCTCTACATCCATACGGCCAAAGCAACGTTTGTATAATAGTTTAGGACGGGACTTGGACATTTTAAAACGTTAGAAACAAAAATAAGATCATGATGGTAAAATCCAGGAGCAAAATGCTGACCATGGGAGAAGACAAGGACAGGATTGGAGGTCAGAATTAAGTCAAACCATGTGTCTTCCCCATTGACATTGTGGTGAGTGGCTTGCAAAGGAAGCACATGAAAGCCAACTGAATTATATGCAGTAACCTGGAGGAACGCGGTGAGGAATTAGTAAGGAGGTTTGTGTTAAAATCACCCATGATGATGTGATGGGAATATTCGGACTCTAAAGATTTCAGCATCATTTCGATGCTACAGAAATACTCTACAGAAGGTGGACAGTAAACAACGCCTAGGACAATTTTAATTCCTAGAACACTAACTTCCAGGAAAAAAACTCTGCCGATGTGTAATTGAGGAGGAGGAGGCGATTATTTTAAAAGGAAAGTAACTGCGGAGGTATATAGCGACACCACCACCTCTTCTATCCTCACGATCATTGCGTACTAGAGTAAAGCCAGGGAGGGGGCAAAAGGTCGAAAGAAGTTTAGGTTTGAGCCAGGTCTCTGAAATCAGAACAGCGTGAATATCGGCATCACTGAATGTCTTCTCCATTTCACAGCAGTGAGCAGGCACGCTTTGAGCGTTAATATGACACACGTTCAATAAAGACCTACTTTGGTCAAACGTACCTCGCACGAAATCGACCAACGTACCAGTTACGGAGTGAGAACTGTGTTAGATAATAAATCCGAGTCATGAAAGGAACCAAATGAATCCTCATCAGACATATTACAAGTAATTATATATAACTCAGCAACAGTATATTTTATATAAATGAATATATATATACAAATAATGTAAATAATAAGCACAAATAAGAATTATAATAGGCGCACAGAAGATATCGCGTACTACCGTTCATCTTTGCACCACCCACCGGCATACATAGTTATAATTCACACAGTATAAATTAACAATGAAAGAAAAGAAAAAAAAAACGCTACGTTTAAAAATAAGGAAAATAAATAAAAATATGAGACAAAAAGAAATACAAGGGTTAAAGCAATCAATGCAGTAAGGCTAAACCGGTATCAGATAGTGGAACAAGTTCGACAACATTTCTGGTAGCGTTGTGCCAAGAAGTATATTGCGGAAATGCAAGCAAGGAACAAATGGAAGGAAAGTAAAGCTGACCTCAAACCAAACACGTTAGTTCTCATCATCAGCCCATAGACGTCTACTGTTGGACATAGGCCTGCCCCAAAGATTCCCACACGATCGGGTAGGGACTCGAGCCCAAATCACCTCAGGATTTAGGCTGATCAAGAACTACAATTTACCACCATTCAAATATAACCTGGGTCCCTATATATATATAAAGGTACACGTTGTCCGCGTGTCCGCGTTTGGTTTCGACGATTGCGTTACCCCACTACATTAATAGTAACGATAATATATTTGGTGTTTTTGACTTAATTTTATCAGGTTTTTAACTTGCTTATAAAAGACGACCCCTGTTATTACTTAAGCAAAGTAGATAATAAGATCTTGGTAAGTTTGTTTAGGCAAAGTAAAGGTCCGTTAAGCATCTTGTAAATTTAAACGATTGATCGATATAAAAACAATTTTAGGTTTAGGGCTTTAATAAAAACAACAACATATTTGTAAAGCAATAGTTTTTTTTAGTAAACCGCAACTTGAAGATTATCCATAACTTGAGGACATGGAAGGGAGGGAGTTCGTGTTTTGAACAACAGTCTCCTGGTTAGGATGTGCTTAGGCCAATGGTAATAATATACCGAGCAACAAGTGTTTCCGTTTTCGGAAGAACTTGCACACATTACAGCCAGCAGTATAAGGATTAGGGATCATTATGAAATAGGTTCAGGAGTTTAAGGTGCTTTTTAAGCGCATTTTAAAAAAGATAGTAAAATAAGAAATAGCATACGTATAGGTCGTTATATTGAGTTACATATATAGGGACGTTCTCACTAATTCCACTACGGGCACTACTTCAGAGACTACTACATCACTATCTCTAATCTCCTGTAATTACTCGTGTATCTGTCCTTTCTTCATACACCCAGTTCCCTCGCCCCCGCCCCTCCCCCCAACGCCAAAAGTGCGAACTCAGCAATTAGCCTCGCCCACAAATCTTTATAGTCTGTCTGGTGCTGTGCAGGATATATAACTGGATGTTATCGTCTACTTCTGCTATATAACTTTAAATTATACTAAACATGTTTTACAAATTCATTTGACACTATTTATTTGATAAAGATCTAAAAGAAAAAAATCATAAATCATCATCATATTAATCATCTCATCGTAAAACGTTCTTCTTGAAGACTTAGATCAAGACCGACTTCGAATAACTGGCAATAAAGGCGGAGAAGATTAGTTGCAGCTGAACATTCTTTACGTCAATATCAATCATGATTAAGCACAGGTTACTGTTGTGATTGGTCATGATTTAAATACAGGATGTTATTTTAATATATTCATATTTTCCAGATAATAATAATATTTGATTTTCTACCAACAGTCCGTCGGCCGTCGTGTAGTGTTTCATATGGGGGGCTTTGGGCCACTTCCCACCACGCTGGCCCAATTCGGGTTGGTGAGAGTCAGTGCCTCGTTTGTTGATTAGAAGGGAATACCACGAGCAGGTTCAGTTGGCTTGGATTCCATGAGTTGTGCGGGACCCCTTTCTACCAAGCGGCCATATATTTAAACGGCAAAACATTGCATATTTCCACAACATATACAACCAATATATATACGCTGACTATTTGTACGCGAGATATATGGGAATAGCAATCTTTCCGTTTTTGCTGAATTTATTGGTGTGTGTGTGTGTGTGTGTGTGTGTGTGATTATTAATATTTGAAGAGTCGACTCTTGCATTTGGAGCGTGAATCTTTTTTAATTGACCCTACATAGATGAAGCTCTGTTCTAATTTAGACGTAGACATATGTTCCATAGTAACATACTGCGAATGATTATACGGAAATATATTAGTAGGCAACATATCATTTTGTCCAAACCCAACACTCAAGACAAGGTGAACAATTAATGCATGTTTTTATATATTATCATAAGGAGCTAACAATGCCTTTATATAGTTTAAATATAGTTAAGATACCTTTGATCGGCATTTGAAAAGAAAACGTATAGACTTGAGATATACTCGCAAAAAAAACCCGGGGAGGTTTATTAAACACTAGGATTTGAAACGTTTCTTAATAATTTTTTTTTTAAATCTTTATTATAGTAAACTTGAAAATGTACCCTTATTTAAACACTATAAATAGCAGTATCAACCGTTCAGAAGGAAATTACATTTTAGGACTTATACTTTGTTTTTTTTTTATTTTCATTGATGTATTACATAAATTTATCTTAGTATCGTAAAGTACTCTTTATGTTAACAGCAAAAGTATAGTAAAAAATATATATTGTATAACATAGATATAAATCTTCAACAAAATGATGGATGTAGTAAAATTGTATAATAAACTCAAAATTATTGTATACTGGAAAGTTTTTGTACGAGAGTTTGTTGTGCGCGATAGAAATACCTGTTTTTAATACCTGGTCCCGTGAATACGTCTCATGCCTATTGCAAACACGTGTAGTGAAGCTGTGACACTTGTGAAATCCTTAAACTGTCGCTTTCCGTTTCCGCGTTCGGATTCGCGTCACGCGCCGACGATTTCTCGCATTATGTAAATTCAGGGCGAAGGTAAATGAAGTTTCGGCCTGCGATAAGTCGTGAAGTGAAAAATGCCACCCCATCCCGTAGGCGGACTCTATTCTTGTTAATCTTGATAAATAGCGCAATCAAATGTTACTTGGTTAATTCCACACGATTTGGTAACGGGGTTGTGAGGAATTCGATTAATATGAATACGGGGTAGCGTTTCCAACGAAGGTTTTGTTGCGTCCCTTACTGTATATGTATATATACAAATACGTACATATACATATGATGTTATACATACATAGACGGTTATTTAAAGAAATTAATATATTATACATTTGCATATTTATAACCTTTTCGCATTTAGGATAGACTAACACTCATTTAATTTTCAGTCTATGTGTTTACTTTCACTTGTACCAAAAAGACAGAACTCGTCCTTTTTTGTGGTTATTACAATACATCGCTAGAAGGACTCCAACAGGAGTCACTAACAATATAAAAAGGATATTCACTAGACACTTTTTTATCAATAAACCTTCTCCAAATGTATGTAGGTCGGACAATTCAAAAAGGGTTTACAGTTTTGCTTTTCTATCTGCGCCGTGTCATAAATAAAATAAGCACCCTCTTATTATTTCCACGGGAGGGACTCGGGGTCTCCTTTTACAAAGAGATAGTCAGGACCCTTTATCCACCGTGTTTGCCAAGTATGGATGAGTGAATGTCACATTCGCGAAAACTGGACGTTCTTGGAATATGTCAATCTCGTTACTATAATTGCCTTCAGCGTATGCTCAAGCTCGGCGGGGATCGAACCCGCCCCTCTTCTATAACTATAGAAAGTACGGTTTACCTAATAAACTGTAAAATAGTAAACTGAGCTTAACTATATGTTAGTAGTTTTACTGGTGATAGGCCTCTGCTGTCGGAGACCGTCAAGGTAAGTACCACCGCAGCGCCTATTACAGTCGACAGATAGTAGTGTACAAACATTACTGTGTTCCGGTTTGAAGGGCGCTGTAGCTAGTACAATTACCGTTACTCCAGTAATTACATTAGCTACAGTGGTGTTGTGTATACTATCCTAACTCCAAGTTATAATGAGTTTAACATTTAAGGAACGTCCCGCTCGTCAAAACAGGTATAGGCGATAATTTAGGTTACTTATAAAGCACTAAGTTGCGTTTCACGAATAAAGCTCTGTGTAGCATTAACACCGGCTGTAGTTAACTCTCCCCCGCTTTCATTCAGAGACGTAGTATTTCAGGAAAGCGTTTCATAAATCATGGTGTCAGTGGACCGACAGCGTTTCACTTTTATGGATGTTTAATAGCGTTGCGATTCGCCGATTCCATTACGTTTCGGTTCGACTCCACGCATTTAACTGTTCCATTAATCTAACTGGTTAACTGTTAACTTCCAATTTTACATATGTATTACCGTACATAAGTATCAGTACATTATGTTTTATATGTCAAAGCAATGAAATGAAGGTAACGTTGAAGTAGTTAGTATCGATAAGAATGATAAAGAAGTCAGAGTTTCTATCATCTTTCGAAACTTAATCTTCTCTGTCAAAGGATAATATTTTCGTTAACTTTACACTCAACTTTTTTTTTTTTTCTCTCCTTTACTCTTCTTATCATCCTACTTTATTTTTACTAGAGAAGTTAATCTTATTACAGCAGTAATCATAACAGCTAACAAATATAATAGCTGTTTCACTTGTTTCGTGGTTTCCTGTTCGTATGTTTGCTTGGATCTTAATCGCGATACTTTATCAGTTAAAATCAATAAGTTACTTTCTCTGAGTTAGTTATAACTATGTTCATCATCATCATCAGCCGATAGATGTCCACTGCTGGACACGAGCATCCCTCCAAGATTCCTACATCGATCGGATAGGGTTTCATATGGGATATGAGGCATTGCCCACAACGCTGCCACAATGCGGGTTGGGGAGAGCCAGAGCCTCGTTTCTTGATTAGCAGGGTGCATCACGTGCAGGTGACGTCGACATGAGTCTCCTGACTTGTTGTGCAGAACCCCTTGCACCCTACAATGTAATTTAACCGGAGGACATTCTCTAAATTACTACTCATACTAAAAATTGTCGAAAACGAGTCAATCATTTCGTATCTACTACAGCATTTATAATATAGACAAGTTTACATCTTATTTAAGTGGTGAGACCTTCACTTGATGGTAAGTGATACGCCTGCCCATAACAACGCGGCGCTGGTTAGGATAACACACTGCTCCATATTGTACTCCTGTCCTTAGATAAATAGATAGATATAATATGTCAAGTCTCGTTACATCAATAATTTCCTTAGCTATGAACCGTCAAACCGGAACACTTAGTCTCTAGAAACGGAAACTTACCACCAGTAAAGAACACAGAACATTTTATATTTGAAGCAGATCTATAATATTATAAACCAAACGTATCTTTTATATGGGGATGCGTCAAAAGAAATACCAAGATGTTGGTGGAGGTGATGGTATTTATATTAGTCTCGTGGTATTATAGTGTTTACGTGAACCATTATAAGTATTTAGTCTTGTGGTATACGAGGAGTTTTCATCGTCATCATCAGCCGGTAAATGTCCACTGCAGGACAGACCTCCCCCAATTTTGACATCGATTGGTCCTGCGCTACAGTTAGCATGGCTCCCGAGATTGTTGGGCACTAGAGGTCGTCGTCCCCCATATGAACCCCTCCAGGAATCTTGAACTTATGATGGAAATTTATAATCTAATAGTATATCAGGTACTAAGATTGATATCATGTTTTCTCCGCCTACAAAGAAAACTGCAATATCGCCACACTCAAATTTATTACCATAGTAAAGAGTATGCAAATTGGTGCAGTCTAACATATGCGGACCCTCGACGTGAGCTGATTGAATACAGGACCGGAAGAAAATTGCTAGACGGCAGGCGCCTTCTTCGCACAAGGCTGGGTATCGCAGTATCCAAATTGAACAATAACACCGATAAGTTTGACCTTACGCTAATACAGTTTTAGCTGGTTGTTCCTCGCCAGCTATATATAAGACTAACAGTCTTATATCTGAAGGTGCTGATGGTAAATATCTGCTGTCGGCACCGTCTAAGTATCACCGCAGCTCCTATTCCCGTCGCCAAACAATAGCTGTGCAAACATTACTGTGTTCCGGTTCGAAGGGCGCTGTAGCTAGTGAAATGACTGTCTGAAATTAATGAATGACTGACATCAGGGAGTGGACCGGGATAGTAAATGCCGTCCAACTGTTCCGCCTAGCACAGACCGGGTGAAATATGGTAACTTGACCGTCAAACCCCGCTAATCGGAGAGGCACCTTAAGAAGAAGAACCATCAAGTATACCACCCTAATCAGCGCCACGTGGAGATTTCTTATATTATTAAAAAAAAAACTAAAATTTTACACAACTACCTTCATGGATAATACAGAAGCTCAGCTTAGATTTTGCATCACACAATAAATCTGACTTATGTAAATAACTTGATAGCTTTAAATGGTCAGGAGTCTGACTTGAGCATTGCCGTTTAATTCAGGTCACGGTACAACCGACTTTGATAAATGGCTCAACCGGTAGACCAGCGTTTACATTTAACTTTAACTTGTTACTACGCTGTTGTGCAAACTTAACGCTTGCCTTGTGACATGGAGGTCCCTGCTTCGATTCCGGCGACAGCAGAGACTAGGACTTTGAGTGGAAACTTAAAGATGGTCCTTTCCTATATTATAAAAAAAATGGCTTCCGTTCAAAGATAGCGTTAGTAATATATATATCCTAGGGTTTATTATTTGATATAGTCTGAATCAAAGTTATTTAAAATACGAGATATATATATTCCACCCATGTAGAGACTCAC
The DNA here is from genome assembly GCA_029030555.1 of Ornithoptera alexandrae. Lineage (NCBI taxonomy): Eukaryota > Metazoa > Arthropoda > Insecta > Lepidoptera > Papilionidae > Ornithoptera > Ornithoptera alexandrae. The sequence goes on along the minus strand of JARDVY010000303.1, from coordinate 11,347,416 downwards.
AACGATATCTCTGGAGCCATAAGGCCTGGAGACTTGAATTTAGCTAACAAAGGATTTTACGAAATGTTACCCCAAAAAGGGTTGCGGGGGTGGTATAGCTAGCAAAGCGGACGGGGAACAGGTACTTTAACAATGAATAGAAACATTTTTCAATTTTGACCTACATTTTCAAAATGAAGTCCTTATTTCACGCCACATGTTTCGAGTTTTTACTGTTTCCTTTAGACTACTATTCAATGCTATGGTACCCGCGTCATCATCATCAGCCCCGCATCGATCAGTCCTACGGTGTCTGCATCGCCGAGCACCAGAAGACGTCGTCTGTAGGGTTCATATGGAGGGAGTAGAGCCATTTTCCACCACCCTGGCCTAATGCGGGTTGATGGCCACCGTATTAATAATAAGAAATTAAATAGTTTATAAAAGTTAATAAGAAATAAAACGATGAAGGATCTATGAAATTCAAAAACTAAATATCCTATAACAATGTAAAAATCATACCGCAACGAATGATCATGTCCCCGTGTCGAGGCGCACGTGATTCGCGAACAAACAAAACCTATTATAATTATATATTGTTTGAATCGATTGTCAGAATCGATTATTAGAATCGATAGCCGCAAGAAGTTTGTCAACGGGTTGCAGCACACGCGCACGCGACGCCTGTACCGGACGAAGTGGGCGGCGCCGGCGGCAAAAGGAAACACGACGACGAATGTACTGATGCAAGAGTAGTCAGCCCGCAGGAGTAGTGGGAGTCACACGTCACTCTTTAATTAATTGAATTGTTTTAAGTTCAAATTAAATATTTGATTAAACAATTTATGTAAATGTCTTGCGGAATTAGTGAATAAAAGTTATTGTTGTCCGCCTCGCTTCTCATTTCCTAAATATAATAATTTTCTATTCATAAATATATATACTCCACCTTTCAGGAAAAGTACCTTCCTCTCCTGAATTAAGTGATCGGAGGGTTGTTTTATATTTTTTTTTTATTTTCAACGACAATTTCATAAGGCTACATCTCGAGCGTGAATAAAATTCCATTTAAGATCGCCCTCTCCAACCCCTATTCGGGGAATTTCTTTTCGCAAATTGGAAATTGCCCCGGAAACAACACTCAACAGCGACATTATTTAGCACAGCTTTTGTATAACGCTACAATCATTTAACCGACAACGGGAAGGAGGGTTGTCAACCGGTATCTCAACCCGGTAAAACCTAATCTACTGATAAGTCTGTTGCCGGAGACCGTCTAAGTACCATCAGAGCGCCTATTGCCGCCGACAAACAGTACTACACCAACACTACTGTGCTCCGGTTTGAAAGGCTCTGTAGCTAATGAAATCACTGGAGTAATGGGACTGAACATTATTTGTATCAAGGCGGCGAGCACAATACAGTGCGGTGTTTATAATCCTAACTAGCGCCACGTTGTTATAGGCAGACGTATCACTTAACATCAGGTGATCGTCTCGCTCATATCGTCACTTCGTTGAATAAAAAAAAATAACTTATACTGATAGTCGTCATATGTTAATAGTGTTGGTCGTTCTAACATTGAACTTTATCACCACTAGTTGTAATAACAACAGAATAGTGTTAATAAGCAATATTTTTTTTTATTTAACGAAGCAATGAGACGAGGAAGACGTTCACCTGATGGTAAGTGATACGCCTGCCGATTAAATCTTAGCGCTATTAAGGATTTTAGACACGGCACTACATTGCGCTCGTCGACTTGAGACATAAAATGTTGAGTCTCGTTACCCCAGTAATTACATTAGCTACAGCGTCCTTCAAACCGGAACAGTAATGTTTGTTCACTACTATTAGACAATGAACTTTCTTAAGAATTATGAAAGGAAGCTCAGAGTCACACAGCGGGCGATGGAGTGGGCGATGCTTGGAGTATATCAGCGTAATCAATTCAGAAATGAGGAGATCCACAGAAGAACCAGAGTCACGGACATAGCCCTGCGAGTCGTGAGGCTGAAGTGGCAATGGGCAGAGCACATATCTTGTGGAACCGATGGACGTAGGGGTCTTAAAGTGCTGGAATGGCGAACCCGCGGAAAGCGCAGCGTCGGCAGACCCTCCACTACGACAGAGGATAAGAATCGCTGCGAGGCACTGGATTCAAACAGCGCAAGACCGTGCATTGTGGAACACATTACAAGACACCTATGTCCTATATCTACCTAGACGATCTCCGGCTACAGAGATCTAGGACCATTAATCATCAGAACATAACTTGAAAGCTAATTATCCTTATTTAAATGAACTAGATAATTAACACGACAGTGAAGAAAAGAATACGCTTTGGATGAAGATAAATCAATATTAACTTAATTTCATATAAAAAATATTAACGCTGTGAAAAAGTAGGTTAGGTAGAGACGTGGCACTTGACCATAGAGCTGGTCCACCGATTCAGTAGCACAGCGAGCTATGGAGACAGCTATGCTTGGCATTTCTCTGAGGGACAGAGAATTCCGACGGAGAACTAGTTGTCCACGTGGTTCTCAAAATATGTAAGCTGAAGTGGCAGCGGACCTGACATATATGACGTGTTAATGACGGCCGGTAGAGGTGGAAAGTCTTGGAGTGGAGGCCAAACAGGACGCAGTGGTGCAGGACGCCCTCGCTCAAGACGGACTGACGACATCATAAGAGCGGTCGGAAGTGGATGGATGCGAAAAGCTGAGACCGCATCTAGTGGAAGGCATCCTGGTACGCCTACATCCAGCAATGGATTGAAAAAGAACGATGATGAAGATGGTGTAGGATAGTGAAGTTATTTAGAGTATCGAGACTTCTTAAATAAACCGGGTTATAGTGTTTTGTAAATATTTAAATTAGTCCAACACTGAAAATTGATGAATAAGTACAATTGTATGTCTCCCATAACAACCCATAAAAATGTGGAAATTTTTGGGGGATACCTATGTCCAGCCGTGGACTTCTATCAGCTGATGATGATGATGTGTGTGCCGTCTCATTTTGAATTAATTTCGATAACAAATTCATTCACCTGAAAAGCAGTCACCTTTCGAATAAACTTTTTTTTAGTTAGGATGTTATACACAGGATCATATTGTCTTCATCCCCTTGAGACACAAAATGGACCATTTAAAGAGGAACATGACAATATTCACACAGTATTATTTATAGGTTGCAGCAAACACTGGTAGAAGGTCTCTGGCAACAGATGCCCACCACCAGAAAGATATAATTATTATATATTTTTGTATTAGTGTAAAATCATTATACCCTCGTATAGAATGGGCCCAAGTATGACGCCGGTCCCGCGGGATGGGCCGATCAGATTTAAAGCAAAACATTTATCATTACAGTTGGGGTGGTTTTTCGGCACATCAAACACAAGTCCATCCACACATTACCCCTATTCCCAGTAGTAATTCCACTAAAATCCCTACAATATTATGAAATTAAGAAAATAAACTACGCGATCATATTGCCAAAATAAGGTAATAGGAAAAATATAGCTTTTAGTCTTTACAGGCTTAAATATGGTTTACTGCAGCCTCTATTTATGTTTGCTGGTGGTAGGTCTCTGTTGTCTATTGCAGCCCACAAACTGTGCTGACATTACTGTGTTTCAGTATGAAGGTAGATGTAGCCAATGTAGTCACTGGAACAACGAGCCTCAACGTCTTACGTCTCAAGCGTTAAGAGCAATGTCGTGCAGTATGCATCATCCTAACTAGTGCCACGTTGTTGTGGACAGACGTATCACTTACCATCAGGTGAACGTGCCGCATGCCTCATCGCTTAATTTAATTTAAAAAAATCTTATCATACAGTAGTTTATATATGTGAGTTTCTACTTGAACGGCGCTGTATTATTACTAATAAAATATGTCACTCCTCTCCCCCTTTTTTAGTTTCGGGGGGAGAGGAAATCTTCGAAAAGATACTCTGTCTTCTGTGGGGAAGTCAGAGCTATGTGGAGATTTTTACCCACTAAAACCCCCTCGGTGGTCACCTTCGGCGCTTGGAGAGGTCGCGGCCTTGCTAGCGCTACGCTGGGATAGCCCGTCCCGGGGTTTGTTTTATGCAGACCACCCTACCAGCCTCGTGAGTACTTCAATGACCAGAGACCACGTCCAGCCACCGTCCTCCTCAGAGACCATATCACTCCTCTTCTAAGTTAACTTTGTAGCACAACAACTACACGGTGGTCTTGCATTGATGTCCCTGGATTGTATCCAAGTCTACTTCCAGATAACTTTGGATAGTGCTAAAGTTCTTCGAATCATGTCGTTTTATTTGTGGTCGTACCTATGTCCAGTGTACTTTAAGCAAGTACATTATACCCAGGGGCGTGCGCTCCACATAGCAAAATAAGCACTACATACCTTGGCTCCCTGAACTATCTAAATACTAATTTCTCAAGTTATACTAAAGGTACTTAACTATACTTTGACTATTGTTAAATTGACTAAATTGGTAAGAAATTTTGGTTGCGGTTTGCATACCCTATACGAAATCTTTGTCCATGCCCCTTATTCCATCATATCTCTCTGATGTTATGGTGATAGCTTGGAGTAGCTACGTTACCCCACACGGCCAAGTGATGGATAAGTTTGGCCTTTCCTCTGCGTTATGAGAGAAAGCCCAACAGTGCAGTAAGTACTTATGTAACTCAATAAGCAAAGTGAAATAGTTCAAAATACGATATTTAGTGATCCACCTTGTCTCCACTGGTTGCTGGAGATGAGATCTTGCGCCGTTCTGTTCAAGTCGCAAATACCATCGATGGAAAGTATAATTTGAGAGGGTATCACCGAAATTCACAATGAATGTTATCCTGGAATTGAACCTAGGAGCTTCTTGATTTAACTTGAGGGTTGAGGTTATTCTAATTACTTATAAATAACATTTGATGATGTGTTCAGCCGTTGAATCAAACGAATAGACTGACACGTATAAGCACAGATTAAAAACGTGTTAATATCTTGTGTCGAGGATTTTCCTGTTACCATGTCGTGATAAATTACTAAAACCACCTTTTAAAGCATATTTGAAATCAATAAAAGAAATTAATACTCCCTATCCGTCTTAAGATGGTGGATGATGATGATGATGATAAGATGATGTGTTGGTGTTGTGTTAACGTCTTAACCATCGCCACGTTGTATTCTGTGTAGCATTTACTGTCAAAGGAAGAAGAAGGAAAGGACAGGTATATACTGGTGGTGGGCTTCTGTTTCTGGAGACCGTCTACGTGGGTATCATCGCTGTACTTATTTATGTTGCCAAACACTGTGTAAACATTACTGTGTTCCGATTTGAAGGGCGCTGTAGTTAGTGAAAGTACTGGGGCAACGAGAGTGAACATCTCAAGTCTCAGGCGTCGAGCGCAATGTGGTGCAGTGTATACCATCTTAGCTAGCGCCACGTTATTGTGGGCGGGCGTATCACTTACCATCAGGTGAACGTGCCGCTCGTCTCGTCACTTATAATTATATATAAAAAAAAATATATTAAAATTAATAATAATTTGATAACAAACGGAAAAATTTATGTACTCGTATTTGTTTAGATGTATGGATAGATTTTCGTTCTTTTTAAAACGCCTCTCCAAACACTGAAGGTTGGCGATCAGCGTGGAACAATCCTTTCTGTCTCCAGCTCGGCGGAACAATTCGGATGGTCCAGATATGCCAGTGCATTCCCCGATATTACTGAACCACGACATTTTCCTTCACCCAATGATAAGTGCTGCTTTCTTCATGAATAGACAGGACCGCGGCTACCCCGCGACGCACCGCCAAACTTAATAGGAGACCAAGGCGTCAATTGCAAGTGAAATTAATATAAAACTTATTACTTGCTCGTGTAAACCTTACGCACCCCCCTTAATATCGAAAACCGATAATCTGTCGGCTAATCTCGTACAAAGTCCTCCCTCTGTCGGCGCGAAACGCCGACTGAGTCCCCGATTAATGCAGAAAGGAAAAGTCAGCATTAAACTTTATCCGTTAGAAAAAGCTTAATCCTTCTGTCTATATTATAATATGAAATCTTTTAAAGCAGATCTTAAAGCCTCGAAGCCCTGCTCACGCTTGGCCGCAGCTTAAAGTGAGGTTAAGTAATACATGGACTGTTGTCTGTCTTGTGTGTTTACCGTTGACTGTAACATATTAGTGTTCTACGTTATGATCCGTACTGCAGGACTTGGAACAGAATAGATGATGATGATGGAGTGTTTAAAATATCAGATCAGAAGAGAGGTGTTGATGCGTAAACACAGCATCAATACTCCTGACCTGGACGCCTTACACATGGTGTTGTATGAACCAAAGTCTAGGATAGCGCGAGATGTGTTTCATATGCTGTAACCACAGTATTAGCACCCCTAAGTTTTTTTTAATGTTATGTCTTTTTTGAACCAATGGGACTGACATATCTCTAAGGGATAAAAGCCATCCCTCAAAAAAAATAAAAAAAAATGTTATTATGGCAAATATACAATATGAAGAAATTACCATAAAACTAATTCCACCGCAATAACGATCACCTTATCCTATTGCTTTTAACGTGGACTGAACTGCTGGTAGGTCTCTGTTGCCGGAGACGGTCTAGGTAAGTACTACTACAGCGTCTATATCTACCATTAAACAGTAGTGTGATAATATTACTGTGTTCCAGTTTGAACAGCGCTGTAGCTAGTGTACTAACGATTCTCAAAATCTTATGTCTGAATTCGACAGTGTATACATCCTAAGTAGAGCTACGTTGTTATGGGCAGGCGTATCACTTACCATCAGGTGAACGTCCCGCTCGTCTCCTCGCTTCCTTCGCTCTGCTTTTAATTCGGTGAAACGACAAATTTGTTTAAATAAAGTTACGTTGTATTTCTTCATTTATTTATGTTTGTTATTCATTAAAGCGCTGTTTACGTAAATAATTTGTTTAGGACAAGCCACCCTCACCCCCACACACCCATACCCCACAACCCTCCCCCACCGCACCTGTTCCCTAACGAGTAATTATCAAAGTATTAACAAAGTAAATTTAAGTAGCTTGGAATCGATAGCCAACTGCTTTAAGGATACAGACTAAAATAACCGGCTGATGTAAGTCTTTGTAAGTAGGGGTAGGTCTCTGTCGTCAGAGACCGTCCAGGTAGGCACCACCACTGCCCCCATTTCTAACACGACACGGTTATATGAAAACATTGCTTTGTTCCGGTAAGAAGTAGCTAGTGGAATTACTTGGGCAAAAGGCTTAACATTTTCTGTCTTTAGGTAACGAGTACAATGGTGCAGTGTATATCATCCCTTAACACTTAACATGAGGTGAACGTTCAGCTCCAGACCTTGAGCTAGTCTACCGCAGCTAGTGTAATTACTGAGGTAATTATACTTACTATCGCCGCATTGTTACGGACAGACGTACGAGTGTATTTTACCTTCAAATAAAAGTCCTGCTCCTGTCGTCGCTGTAAAGCTATATTTATATTTACTTCCGCCAGCTGGATAGGGTTCTAACGATATTCAATGACTGAATAATAGTCGCCGTCTATACTGTTTCTAACGTTTTTTTTTTATAATTAAGTGAGTCGGGTCACGACATTCATCTTATGGTAAATGATACGCCTGCTCATAATATTACACCACATTGCGCTCGTCGCTTCATATATAAGATGTTGAGACTCGTTACCCCAGTAATTACAACAGCTAGAGCGCCGTTCTAACTGGAACACAGTAATTTACAAACTACTGTTTGGCGGCAGTATTGGGCGCTGTGGTGGTAGCTACGTAGACAGTTTCCGGCAACAGAGACCTACCACCTACTGGCGGTAAGTCAATCAACGATGAATTCTATAATCAATAACATTTAAAAAAAATAATTTTATCATTCGATGGTTACCATGACAAACACACACTCCTCTAAATAGAAACTTGTTGAGGAGTAGGGGTCATTTGCGTGAGGGGTGAAAAAGAAATGATAATGCGGTTAGGGTCAGCGCACCTTATATGTAACTGTACGGACAGTAAATTACGAAGCTTCACGAGGTCCGCCTGTCTCCTGAAAAAGCCATTCAGCCCCCATTCATTTTAGAAATTCTAGACACAGTCCGCTGGATCACGTACCTAAGTAACTCCACCGCGGGGCCACTTCACTCTGTAATGGACAGGGCTTTAATACTTTTATAAAATAAATGAATGGAGGGATGTGGTGGGGAGTGTGGATGCTGGATGTGTTTAATTTTTATACAAATCACCACGGAAATTTGTATGCTCTTTCTCATGAGATCTGCATCTATCCCTCATTAGTTATTTTTAAGAAGAGTGTAAAGGACTATCTTTGTTTCTCGCTTTGTATTATATCATCATCATTACCAGCCGATAGACGTCCACAGCTGGACGTATACCTCCCCCAAATATTCCCACACCGATCGAGTGGGGATTTTAGCCATTTCCCACCCCGCTGGCCTAATGTGGGTTGACGGGTGACAATGCCTCCTTTGTTGATTAGCAGGGTGCACCACAAGCGGGACGGTTGACTTAGATAAGTTACAATGTAAGTATGCATTATGAAATAAATAAAAACTTTACAGTTAGTACAAAATAGTAAAAATTAATAATCAAATGAAACGTATCAATTGAAGAAGATAAAGAAAACCTAGCTCTTCTCGCCCTGATAGTAGACTAACAGATATCTAACACATCTATTCAAGATCTTATTTTTTTTATTTATTATGTTATGTAGTGAATATCCTCGTTTGTATTAAGAGTTATACGTAGATTGTACATATATATAGGACAACATAACGAGGGTCCTTACTTCATCAGGTGACCATGGTCAGATTCATCTCCATTTTGTACTAGGTAAAATCGACCACGGAAATAGGAACTATAGTACACAGGCAGAAATAAATACAGACATTAATAGTATTCAAGTATGTACTGTCTGGTGGTGGAAAAATGTGTGTTGGTGGTGACTATCTGTATGGTCCACACCAGGACAGGTTCTTCTTTAAGTACAAGTGGAAATCTGATAACATTTTTAATTATTTCGAATGTCAACGTCGCAGTGCTTCTGTGGTTACCCTCTGATGTTTCCTTCTTCTCATGTTCAATCCTAGATGCACTAGATTCGTTTAATTTACAAGAAGTTCGACTGTAAACTGTATATAAATATATAATATTGTAATAAAATAATTTTACCCCCCCCGTATCACTTGTTGAAACATATTAAATTTTATATATAATTGATTGATATTCAAGTTTAATTTTCGAGTTCGCCCCCAAACAAAATAATCAAGGGTGCCGATAAAATTTTCCCCCGTAACAAAACCCCTTCATCGAATATTTCGGTTCGTTATTAAAGATATTTTGATAAACTGTATAATTTTTTTTAATAATCGGTTATTGAATTAAGTTATCACAAAGCTAGAGCTTTTAGTTTGCTTAAGGCTATAACCGAATCTAGGTCTTATTTGCGAATATTTAACATAAGCTACTGTTTCGATACCGAATTAATTTTAATAGCTACAACTCTTCAAACGGGAACAAGCTATTGTATACCACCGCTTGGTAGCAGCAATACTACGCTGGTCCTCCCTTATTAGTTGATGCTTCGTCGTGAACGTGGAAGCTTAGTAACCTGGGTTACCGAAAAGCTAAGAGAAACCTAGGCGATTAACCGATACCGGTAAACCTCACCACTAGTACATGTCTATTTTTATTTGATGAAGCGACGAGACGTCAAGGTATCATCATCATTATCAGTCTTTTTTTATCCACTGCAGGATATAGGCCTTCCTCAATGTCTTCCATCAAATGCGATCCTCGACTTCTCGCATCCTTCCACTGCCGACCGTTGTGATGATACCGTCGGTCCATCTAGAGGAACGATCTGATAGTAAATGCTCATAACAATTTGATACTTACTATGATGATGACTCCTTTAAATGTACATTAAGTCTCGTTACCGCAGTAATTTCACTAACTGCACCCCCACAAACCGGAACAGTGACGTTTTGCATTGTACTGTCGGCTGCGGTTGTACCTAGACGGTCTCCGGCAGCAGAGAGCGGTACGTCTGGTGGTAACTGATGGTAAGCAGTCAACGAAATTGCTCATTTACATTGTATCGAAATTAAATAGGAGCATTTGTTTTTATTGCAGCGGTTAAGTTAAACTGTAACTCGCAGTTAGCTGCCGTTTAACCGCATTAACCGGCTCGCTGTACCCGATTGCGTTTAACTAATGCGAACACGTAACACTATCACATCACGTAAATTACAGTGTTACCATCATAAAGTATTTTATTCCTTCTTAAAACTGTTACCTGTAACAACAAAGTTATAATCTTGTAAAGGATTAAACCTGCCGCATCATCTCAAACATGGAACCTCCAGTAAGCAAGCGTTAAGTTTCTACTCTTCAAGAGACAGCTGTTTCATTGAAGGTATAAGTTAACTCCATTTTATTAAAGAGTATTCTTTTAGTGGAGGTTCATAGCAGTGAGGAATAGCCATGATTTCGTGTTGGGTCATTCCAAGGTCATATTGTGAGGTCGTGTTCTAAGGGCGGCATATCCTTTACGGGGCACACAACTTAAGTGATGCTTAATACAATTTTTTATATAGTTAAGCGATATGATATGACTTACATCATCATCATTAGCAGATAGACGTCCACTGCTGGGCATAGGCCCCAAAACATTCCCACATTGATGGGGCGTTTGGGCCATTTTCCGCCACGCTGGCCCAATGCGGGTTGGTGGGAGCCAGAGCCTTGTTTATTGATTAGCAGGTTGCACCGCAAGCAGGTGAGGTTGGCTTGGGTCCCGTGAGTTGTTGTGCGGGACCCCTTACACATGGTGCTAAATGAGCATCAATGAGCTTAGGATATTTACACAAGTCCACTCTCACTTGGTTTTAAGTGCGAGATAGCTATTGAAATTCCTGGTGTAATGACACTTAACATCTTGTGTATCACGTGAGTACACTGTATTGTGTATGTCAACCTAACTGGCGCCATGATAACATGGAGCAAGTGTACTTCTCGACTAAACGCTTTTTTAATTAGGTCTATATAAATAATTAAAAAAAGAATCATTTGTTCTACAGTTATTAAATATAAAAAAAAAGTTAAAAGCCCCACCGAGACTTGAACTCGGATCGCTGGATTCAGAGTCCAGAGTGCTGACCATTACACCATGGGACCGACTGCTAAAATGCATAAAAATCATATTTAGTAGTAGGTCTTTGTTGCCTGGTCCTGTAGTCTTGGGCTATTAACAGGATTAAGGTATTCCCTGCCTGGCGTACAAGGCGAATAAAAGGGTCCTCGGGTGCGTAAGCCTTGAGGGTTCAGAGCCTTCAGAATTCAATAAGCGAGCCGTAGGAGGCAAATGCATGATGGTCTTGTATTTGCCGTAGCACAGCATGGGTGCTAGGAAGGCTTTGCTCTTCCGCAGGATGTTTTAGCCAGAGTGCAGGGGAGAACCAGTGCGTTCCGTAGGAGATCTCGAAGCCCATCCTAATGCACTAACGGAGACCACCGAGAAGGTTTTAGTGGGTAGAAGCCCCACATAACCTTGTCTTCTCCCCAGAAGCAAGGTATCTTTTAATATGAATTTCCCCGCGGTAGAAAAAAAGTTTGTTTCCAAATCTGCTTACATAAATGTTACCGCCGACAGACGGTAAGTGCTTACATTACTGAGTTACGGTTTGAAGGGCGCTGTATGTAGTTAAATTACTGCAGTAAGGAGATTTAACATCTACATCCTAACTAGTACCATGTAGGCAGGGTCATGACGCCTTACTAACCTCATCACTTTGTAGAATGAAAAGGGAGCTTTCTATCTCTTTTTATATATTCTCAGAATGTTGTAAAGTGAGTAGTAGAGTAAGAGAGTGAAATTAACTTTTATATAAGACTAGATATAATTGAACTTTATAAAAAAAAACCGTTAAATTATCTTAAATATTAACTTTTTACAAGAGGGGTACGTTCCTTTAGAATAGTTCAAGTGTATATATATCTGAATTAACAGTTCGTTCTAACCGACACAAAAAGGAGAGTGCAAATATATATGTTAATGATGTAAATCGGTAAATAATATGAACCTTTGTTGTTATTTTTTTCTATAAAGCGACGAGACGTCCACGAGATGGTAAGCAGTACGTGACGCTAATTGATGGTATACACATTACCACGTAGTGCTCGTTGAAACACCTTTTGGCGGCGGAAATAGGAGCTGCGGTGGTACCTAGACGGTTTCCGGCAATAGGAGCCTACCAATTAACCTTAACCATTATAAAATATCGCACAACAGGGGCTGTGAGGGTTCCCGCATAACAACTCACGGGATCTAAGCCAACCTACCTTGTTTGTGGTGCACTCTGCTAATCAACAAACGAGGCTCTGGCTCCCACCAACCCGCATTGAGCCAGCGTGATGGGTAATGGCCCAAATCCGCCCATGGCCACGCTGACTGCAGCGCAGGACCTATCGACATGGAGATCTTTCGGGGATGCTTATGTCTAGCCGTAGACGTCTATCGGCTGATGATGATTATAAAACATCAGTTCAACCAATTTAATCCAAACACCTTAACGCTATAATGCATCTTTTAAAAAGATTAATAATTTTTATATACTTTCAAGAGATCCTAATGAAAGATAAGAGTCTTAAAAAAATATTAAAAATAAAGTTGTATCTTATACTTTTCCATCGCTGACTTCCGTTTCCGGCCTCATTAATATAAAAGGTAATATTCGTATCTGATGAAAGTTTCGCCGAATTCCGAATGAATCTTTTTATTATACATTTCACTTTAAGGGCGTATTGTTATACCCTCCCTACGGATTTCAGAAAAAGCTTCAAATATTTCAGGGGTTTCTTTCAGAAAAGTTTACGGGGGGAAGATAAGTTAATTCTATGTTTACTTTCATTGGAAAATTATAATAATTTTGATACTAAGTGTAGTTAACTGCAAGAGTGTTTTTTTTTAATTGCATGATGTTAATAATTTTTATTTGTTTTTATGTAAAGTTGCTTCGTAAGCTTATCAGCCGTCTATCGCGGAGACAGTGGATCTACGGCACATAACAATAGCTGTCACTTGTCACCATTAAGCCGTCTACTTGGAAGGGAGGTTAATTAAAAATAGCTTCTCGGAAACTAAGCAAAATATTCTCGACCTTATTACATTTATCGACTTAACTTCAAAAGGTTTATATTTGATACCCTGTCTGTCATTTAAAGTTAATAAACGTTCCCTTAAACATTTTTAGGGGTAAAGGTTAACGTAAAGTAATACAACATTGTTACACAGTCATGCTCAAGCTAATGTATCCGGCTTCATAGATCCCGTCGTCGAGCTTAAGACCGTATAATTGACGTCGCTATTTTTTGAAAACTGTATAGTACGATAATCGTTTCATTAATATGTGAAGAGTGCTGTAGCTAGTGAAGCTGCAGAAGTAATGCTACATTATTGAATCTCGCGTTCCTGTAGTCCTGTGTAAACATCCTATTTTATTCAACAGCCAATTTACGTGCTCACTGTCGGGGCACAGGCCTACCCTCAATATGAGGCCGATGGTCCATAGTCACCGCGCGGGCCCAATGCGGATTGGTGACTCCACACACACCTTACAATAAATTCCAATTCACTACATAACTTAAATGTTAAAGTCATCGGTACATGCTTAGATGCGAACCCGCGACCTTCGCAATGAAGGCCGCACGCTCTGACCATTACGCCAGCGAGCGAGCGAAACATTCTAGCTACCATTAGTTATCATGATGTCTCTTAGTCTTATAAATTAGTATCAAATGAAAGCCTATTATATATACCTCGGATAGAAGAACGGACTGAAGTTGCAATAGCGGGTTCTTCATCAAGCACGGAACCCTAAAATGTTAAGAACTCTCGTGTTCCGCCATGCACCCCCTCACCATCCAGCTCTTGACCCCGCAGCAAGTGCCCTCGACCCGCTCAGCTTTTCCCTGATGCTTAAGGAATATTTATGAGCTTGACAAACATTTACTGCCACATATATTAGCTGCAATAACTAACACAGGGGAGGCGAAAAAAAAAATTCTCATTAAATTAAAATTGATTTTCCTTACTTTACAGCCAATTTACACCCCTATATCGGCTGATAATGACTTATTTACTGATAATACCGTTATTACTGTGTTCCGGTTTGAATGGTGTTGTAGTCACGGTGATAACGTTGATACAACATTTATCAAGTAACTTTAAGGCAAACAAACATGACAAGCTATTAAATCGATAAGGACCTTTTTTTTATTCAACGAAGCGAAGAGCGGGACGTTCACCTGATGGTAAGTGATACGGCTGCACATAACATCGCGGCGCTAGTTAGGATGGTATACACTGCGCCACACAGCGCTTGTCTCGAGACATAAGACATTAAGTCTCGTTACTCCAGTAATTATACTAGCTACAGTGTACTCCAAACCGGAACACAGTAATGTGTGCATACTACTGTTTGTCGGCTGCAATAGGAGCTGCGGTGGTACCTACCTACCAGCTAATTATGGTTACACGGTTTCAGTATCACAAAACGGAGTATCAAACTTTATGACTCCCATTGAAAGTCTATTCTCCTTCTAGTCTCTGTACAGCTGAACTGATCATGAAGGAGTATAACCACCCCGTCGATGTTCTCGTCGGGGGCGGAGCTGGATACCTTCGCGCAGTAAAGCAGCAAGAGTCGCAGTTATCCCTGAGTAATTCAACATAAACGAACCGAAACCCGGGCGGGCACCCCGGAGACGCTCGCGGGGGTTTAATGGCGTTCGCATAAGTTCGTTAATTACTTCGTTTCCATTAACTTAAAGCTATTATCGTCTTATGTATCTAATAGAGCTTCGGATCTATTGAATTACCCCTTTTGGAACTTAATATAAAACCGCTAACAGCCGTATTAATTACGAGGGGGTTGAGGTGTGTTCAGGCTATCTGTTACCTGGGACTTAATGTCTGAAATTATTATTATTTATATATTTTATATAATTTAATATAAACAGCCCTCTCATTATTCCCACTGTTGGGAAACGGGGCCTTATATCTCGAGGATACAAAGTCCTTCATGTACCACGACGGCCAAGTTCGAGCTGGCGGACACGTGTCTTCGAAAACTGTTGTTGCAGAAACATATCGATTTCCTAACAGTTATTTCCATTCACCGGAAGCTAAATTTCCGTGGTGATCGAACTTTTGCCTTTTCGAAGCGATACGAACCCTTTACGACCTCTGATAGCTGAATGCCGCTGCTGAGGGATTTCTATGTTTGTTTTTAATTACGAGAAATAGCGATACATTTTATGGCTGTGACAATCATCCCTTAAACAATAAGAAAAGTTTTATAAATTAAAAAAAAGACTCTACTTCCAATTCGAGACGGATTAGAACATTCTCACTACTACTCTATTTTTAAAATGCTCTGGGACCAGCTTTCATTGTGACAGTTACCAACATATAACTTCAGTGAAGCCTGTGTGCAGCAGGGGGTGTGTATATACTGATAATGATTAAGGTGTCCTGTTTGTGCACGAAAATGATTGGACATGTTTGATCCACTGCTTGTTTGAAGGATAACAGTTCCGTCATATAGCTCTCATTATATAACTATTCTATCTAATTGGTATCATGTTGGAGTTTAAAATCTGAAATATTTTTTGTAAAAACCCCACAGCCTCTCGTCTGTTTGCACATCTAATTGGCAGGGTTGAAATATTACAAATTACCGATTTGTGAATAATTAATCTTCCCCCTATAATTTGCACATCCACCGAAGTTTACGCGGTAATAAAGTTGAACGAGAAAATCGCTGAAACGTTCAAATTGTTTTTTCAAACTCTAAAGTTACAATACATAACTGTATAAAGTATATTTCATCATCATCAGCCGCTAGACGTCCACTGCTGGACATAGGCCTCCCCCAAAGATGTCCACATGGATTGATCCTGTGCTGCCCGCAAAACCGCCAGGCACTAGGAGTCGTCGTCTGTAGAGGTTCATATGGAAGGACTTGGGTCTTTTCATATCTCACTAATTAAAGCTAAAACAGCTTTATCACAACCCTTGCTCTATCTAGTACTACGGCCTCCAATAATTAAAATTGATTCTCCTTACTTTACAGGCAAGTTACGTCCCCACTGCAGGGGCAGAGGCCTACCCTCAATATGAGGGCGATGGGCCATAGTCACCACGCGGGCCCAATATTGGTTAATGGGAGCCAGAGCTTCGTTTGATGATTAGCAGGGTGCACCACGAGCTGATGAAGTTGGCTTGAGTCCTGTGAGTTGTTGTGCGGAACCCTTACACCCCCATAAAGTATATTTGTTAATTTACTACTTATGTTAGTGTTATATATTTTTTGATAGATACTATATAAGTAGGTATTAGCACAGAGCTGCGTACTGCATATATATATATATACAGGGTGGCGCAAAAGTAATCCTCCTATCAGAAAATGCTATAAATTTTGTCTTGATGTAATAAAATTAAAAGACCAAATAAAAATAATCCACAAGAAGAATCAAAGTTTTTCATATTTTTTTTAAAATTACAGCCAAAAAAAATAACCTACTCTGTATACAAGGTATACAAGGTGGCGCAAAAATAACCTTCCGATGTTTTTTGGCTGTAATTTTAAAAAAATATGAAAAACTTTGATTCTTCTTGTGGATTATTTTTATTTGGTCTTTTAATTTTATTACATCAATGCAAAATTTATAGCATTTTCTGATAGGAGGATTACTTTTGCGCCACCCTATATATATACTCATAATCTTGATCATCATTATAGGCCTTTGTTTATTCACTAATAAATATAGTTCTTTCCCAATGTCTTCCATCAAATGCTATCCTCAGGTTCTTGCATCCACTCACTTCCGACCGCCCTAATGATGTCGTCTGTCCGTCTGAAGGGACGGCATCCTACACTTTTGCGACCTGTACGTAGCCTCCACTCCAAGACTTTCCTCCCCCATTGGCCGTCACTGACATGACAAACAGGGCCGGCCCACTGCCACTTCAGCTTGCAGATTTTGAGAGTTACCTCGACAACTTCAGTTCTCCGTCGAATTTCTTCATTCCGGATTTTGTTCCTTAGAGAAATGCTAATTACAGCTCTCTCCATCGCTCGTTGTCCTACTTTGAATTGGTGGACCAGCCCGACGGTCGGGTGCCGTATCTCTACGCCGTAAGGGTGGGAGAGTAATACTAACCGAAAGACAGTAATATATATTACTGTCTTCCAGTTTTAAGGGCAGATTTAACATTAAATATTTCAAGGCAACGACTACAATGTATAAGAACCCCTTTATACGAGTTCCGTTAAGTATTAACTAAAGAAAGTATTTCCTGCTAAGTATTAAGTCGTCGTAAAGGAAAGCTTCGGACCATTTCATTATCCTGAAACGGTTTAAATGTCTACGGTCATTTTTGTTTTTTTACTTAGGATTTAAATAAACAAGGAGAAGGCTTTGATCGTCTTTAAATTTGACATATAAATTTACTTAATAAACTCGAGCTTTCCGTTAAAAGCTCTCCTTCATCAGTCACTTACGCAAATAGCAGTCGCTCTTTGAAATTTGCTCTTTGGAGTCGACAAAAAAAAATTCCATTGTTTTTTCTTCATCCAGATTAAATCTGGAAGTTTTCTCATGAAATACGAGTTCCGCGGGATTAGATAATTAATAAAGATCTTTTAAAACTGTTTAATTAAAGGAAGGGAAGTGATTGGTGGTAAAGGGAAGGAGGGAGTCAGGGACCGCTTTTGGTCGGTGAAAGGGCAATCCGTCTTAAACCACAAAGGTTTCCAAACATTGCCCATTTAGTATAATAAATTTTTATTAAATTTTTTCAACCGGAAATTAAATATCACGTTTATGTATACGTACACGTCCTCCGACAACCAAAACCTACTACCAATACTATATAAAACCGGTTCAACTTCCTCGTAAAGAAGTATTATTCATTCAATTCGTTCTTTAGTTTTGTAAGGAACATTTACCTTCAGAGTTAATCTCCAGGTTTACTGCCTGCTTTATAGCCAATAGTAACTTATTTTACTCACATAGTATTTAAGAGGCTTAATAGAAATGTTTAATTAAGAAAATGATGGCCCAATAATAGCTTTCTCTTTGTAACAAAATGACGGTTTAAATAAACTTCCGGTTATAAACGAGTAATGAGCTTAAAGCTCCGTCGGTGACAGTTACAGGAGAGAATGAATTTCTGTGTACCTCCATAGGTTATTACAGCTTCGGAGAATCCATTTCCTCCTTTGACAAAGGAATAAAATATTCTGTCTATCAAACGACTAAATATCAAAATAGCTACTTAACATTACATTAACTTGAACACACTTGACTAGTTAACTTTCAATATCCCACGGAGGCGATTAAGTTCAAACTCGCATAACGCTTGCATAACTAACTTCGTTACATGTTTGTTCGGACATAATACAATTTATTGTTTAACTTCCTCTATAAAGTTGATAAGTTCAACTTTGTCAGCTAGGTTTCGACTTCAGGCATGTTATTTGAAAATTGTAATCTCTACATCATGCTGCGCTTTCTGTTTGAGATTTGGAAAGTTTAAGAAAAGTAAACTAATTCAATGTTATTAGTCTTTCTGTATATTCACAACACGAAGCTTCGGTTACCGGAAATAATTTGTATCTATATCCATAACAACCAATTTACGTTTACACTGTTGGGGCACAGGCCTATCTTCAATATAAGGGCAATAGGCCATAGTCACCACGCGGGCCCAATGCGGATTGGTGACTTCACCCACACCTTACAATAAATTCTAATTCATGTGCAGGTTTCCTCGCGATGTTTCCCTTCACCGTTTGTATTTCGCTGTCGTTACTAAAGTTCACAAATGTACATAACTTAGATATTAAAGTCATCGGTACATGTCGAGATGCGAACCCAAGACCTTCGGAATGAAGGTCGCACGCTCTGACCATTAGACCAGCGAACTAGCTAATTCCTGTTAAGTAGACTTGACCTCTGATTCCAATTATAGTGTAATTAGTAAATATACTATATTACCGAAATGTAAGTTATTACATAATACTTAACTCTTATTAAATATATCGAGAACGTCATATATCTAATTAGAACTCTTTTCTTTTACCGCTTCTACACTTTCTTTCTAATACTGGGATCCGTTCAATTCCATTCTTTATGTTGGTGGAGTTTAGAAGGTGATAGGTTCTCATGTCGAATACCAGCATTATTGTCAGGCTATCAACTTACGACAGCATATTTAATATCATGAGAAATTGAGGTCATTACTTAACGGCGGATGGCCGCAACCGTTTTCAAAATCAATATTAAAAACAATCTCGAAGTACTGAGACGATTTGTTTCTTACTGAATAGCAAGTGCACAGACCAAGAGGCAGAGAACAGTGTGACCCTCGGTGACAGTCAAGCATTTTTAATACCTTAGAGGTATGAATATAAAAATAGATCTTTTAACCCTTTTAACTACACGAACAATACAAACCTACCCATTTAAAGTAAAGTCTAAATGTCTTAAATAATTAATTTAGTCCTTAATCGTATTGATTTTTAGCGAAAGTAACAAAGTGTCAACGTAACGGAGTTGTTAATAGCAAATCTTCTAAACTCTAAGGTCGGTGGTAGCACCATCAGGCGGACAACACTTAGACTGTACTTAGGGAGTCGGTAATTATTGCATCTACGATTTGAAGTCGCTAATGTTTTAATGGAATGTTACAAAGAACTACTCAAAGTCCCAAAATTTAATTTGCAACTCCTCGCCGTCGTACCGTCGCTAATCACCCGCGATTAAGTGACGTTACGCTTTGTCGTTCCGCTCCCGGAAGTTTGTAGAGAGGGAATTGTTCTTACTGTTGCTAAATGAAATTCGTAACATTCTGCAAGTGCCCCGGATAGGAGCGCCTTTGTTGCCGATCATGGACATCAAACACCATGAGGTGAGATGATAGTCAAGTCTATTATTAAAATATTACAACAGCTTCTGTAGTCCGCTGGTCTTTTAATCTCGAGGCCTCCAATTTGATTCTAGGGTAAAATGTTGTAGAATCTCGATGATAAGGTTTTCTCTGAGCTGTGGGATGATTATTGGGATCTTTTTATCATCAAAACGTACCCTCGAATGATATACTTACACTTTGTCATAAAAAAATTACTCCTCCTGCTCTTTCCTCGGCTATATATGGTAGACACAGTATGTACTTCTATTCCATATCCTTCTATCGGCCGTCATATCTGAATTCACACTCTTCTCACACATGTCTTTCACACAATCCATCCACACTTTCTTCGGTCTACCTCTACCGTTATAACCATCCACGTTCATTCTCATTACTTCTTAGTTGTATGACCTTCATCCCTCCGCACAACAAGCCCGCACCGCGCTAACCCTAGTGTACAACAATAATAAGCAATTAGCACAAATATTGTAACTCAGTTCATACCCGAAGCCGATCAGTGGCAGAGCTGGACGTTAACGGTCAGGCAGTCAGCTGAGGCCGGACTTTCACAAGGTCCGCACTGTTCGTTTCACTTAGGCCCCCAACTTAATTACAGTTCTAACGAATAACTTGGGAAGTTATCAAGGACCCCAATCTACAGCATGGGAGTCATTACGCCCTTTGTATATTGGATTGTTATAAGTCGACTTTGGTAATTGGATGTAAAGTTATGGTGTACATACTGAAATGGTGTATAGTTCGTTTGTTATTTAAACCCAGAATAATAAAAAGAAGTTTGTTATATGTTCAGTTAAAATACAAAGGTCAAGATACAGTTTAGAAAGTTTTTTTGATACACTGAGAGCTATGATATAATTTCTCCTTACGATGATGGACACTGATGTATGGAAGATACTACAATATTTACAAACGCATCCTTCTTTTCTGTCACCAAATAGTACACACTGTATTCTACTTTTACGGATGATGCAGCCAGTAAAATTACTGGAGCAATAAGATGAAATGCCGTTTGTAAGATGTGTAAACATATTAAGGGCTAACTGTAGTGTAAAGGCATTTGGCGGACGCTGTGTCCATCTCGTTGATAAGTTAAATGAAAAACAAACGTAAACTTTGTTACTAACTACAATATCTACGATTACAACTGAAATCCCAGCTGGGAACAAACAGTCCCTGCAGTAATTTCCCACCACCCCACCGTTCCACCGTTTCATTTGTCTTACAAACTCGGAGCAGCACTTCGAATTTACTTTATGAGAAATTCCATCAGTTAGTTTCGCCGTTGGAGTGTTTCTTACAGCTGCTTCAGCCTGCGTCAACTTTGTAAACTGACCTGTCTGGCTTTTCAAAGACCTGATGTATATTACACATAATGTAATGTCAGTTTATTTCATTTTATACAGAAAATATATCCTCTGTGTCCTTACAATCATATACTGCTCAATTGCAAAGAAAATACTGATATACATGATTCAACTTTATCTTAAGTAACAACTAGGTTTAAGAGATGGTTGACCTTTCCATCCTCCATTTATAACAGCCAATTTACATCCCCATTGAGGTCCCCATTTTGGGCCCAAGCCTCAATGTGGGGGTGATAAGCTTTACCCTCAGAATACTCCAACTCTCACATGTAGGCAGCCATACCGTAGTGACGCTGTTACAACAACAGGTACAAGGCTCCATGTCAACCCGGTAAATTCCAATAAAACTCAGGCACCATCCAGACTTCATCAAATATTTCTAAAGTAGTATGGACACTAATGTTTACTATATTACTATGAATTAGAAAATAAATTATCGCAAACAATATCATTGCTACGAAAGTCTATACCAGACTATATACAGGTTACAGAGCTAAACCAATGTTTCCTTATTGTTAAAAAAGATTTACTTCATCATACGTGCACTGCTGGACATATGCCTCCACATCGATCGGTCCTGCGCTGCCCTGGTTCCGGCGCCTTGACGATGTCATCTCCTCATATGAACCCCTACAAATTTACTTAATACATAAATTCTCCAAAGTCACTAAACCTTCTATTTCCATACGATAGTAGATATCCACTTCCTCTCAACTAGTTTTTGAATTTATAATAAAGTTATTAATTCACAGAGTAAAGTCGTCATCATCATCATCAGCCGATAGACGTCCACTGCTAAACGTAGGCCTCCCCCAAAGAGCCTCATATCGGACGGTCCTGCGCTATCCGCATCGCCGGGCATTAGAGGCCGTCGTTTGAAGGGTTTCAAATGGGAGAGATTTGTGCCATTTCCCAGATCGTTGTCCCAATGCGGGTTGGTGTAAGCCACAGCCTCATTTGTTGATTAGCAGGTTGCACCGCGAGTAAGTAAGATTGGCTTGGGGCCCGTGAGTTTTGCGGGACCCCTTACACCACTACAGAGTTAATTAATCTTAAATAATTTTATTCAAATCCTTTGTACAATTATATTTCAAGTTGAAACTCTAAGTTATAAAGTTGTTGGCAAGTTATTAACTGATTAAAGTTACGCTCGCTGTAATGAATCAACAGATGAACACAAAAGCAATTCATCTGATCTCGTACCGGAAGCCAATTTGAATGTTTAATTAGATATGATTGTTAACCGCTTTCGGTTTAATATTACATTTAAACATCATCAAAATTTTCAGTTCAGATTTCAGCTGTGAAAACAGCCGATGAAATTGAATGGGAACTTTATTCCCTGTACAGCTTCTCTGTTTCTGGATAAGTTGTAGTCGACTCAAGTGCGACATTACAAGAATGATTTCATTACCTGAAGCCTTTCCCAAATCTAAAACACAGTATATTGCCTCAGTACTGCTTATAGTGATGCGCCGCGAAGGTGAAAACGAATCCCAGTCTTTTGCAAATTTGATATAATATAGTAAAGTTTATAAATATATAAATATATAGTTTAATTGTAAGTAGAAAATATGTTACAACCCTTACTACTTAATTTCGCAAAGCTTTAATATGTACAAACTCTACGTATACGAACGTAGTTTGCAAAAATTGGTTCCAACACATCCGCTGCGAGGTTTTACAATTCTCCCTCTGCTCCGTAATTAAAGCTCGTATTTCGAGAACATTTGAGCTCTCGTTCAAATGCAAAACCTATACCAGAAGCTTTCATATTTGCAATGAAAAAAAAAATTCTTTTCTTCTTTATTTTCAATGAATTTAGTCAGCGTTATCGATGCGCACAATATATTTATATAAGGAAGCGCAAATGAAAGTAAATTCAATACAAACGGATCTGTCGTTACAAACTCAATTTAACGTTGTGTAAGCAAACAGTTCGGGAATTGTTTCCGTTTCCGATTATTTACCGATTCGTCTTGGCGTTGCGACGCTCGAGTTTACTTTGTGTAAGACACCGGCGCTTAGCTCCGGCTCCGACGGTATTGGTACCGAAGCAACGCCATTCCCCAACGCCCACCTCATTTCTAACTCAAACATAGCCCTCAAATCCCCTCCACAATACTACCCATTCATTTATTCATAGTGAACGAATATTAAAATTTACTAGCTACAGCATCCTTTAAACAAGAACACAATAATGTTTGTACATTTTCTCCAGCATCAAGGACCTACTGCCAGTAACTAAATATTATCGCAACTACTGAGAGACTGACTACCTTTTACATTCTCTTTCATCTTACGGTAGAATCTGTAAGATAAGAATAACTAGGCTCATTTGCTACAGAGTTCACGACTATGCGCCTTCTGCCAATAAGTCGACTATTAAAAAAATCTAGGGTAAAAATTTATGTCCTTTGTACTAATAATACATTATATGTGTATAAAAAAGCTCAAAATCATCCAAATAGCAATGGAGAGGATTATGCCCGAAGTTTCTCTGCGCGATCGAATCAGAAATGAGGAGATCCGTAGAAAAATTCCGTAAATTTGTAGAAAGTCATCGACATAGTCCAAAATATTGCTAGACTTAAGTGGCACTGGGCAGAGCACATTGCTCGAAGGAGTGAAGGGTCGACGCAGTGTTGGGAGACCTCCCACAAATTGGACCGACGATCTGATGAGAATCGCGACAAGTCTCTGGACGCGGCAACGCGCGACCGATCGATTTGGAGATCTTTGGAGGTGGTCTAAATCCAGCAACGGTCATCTATCAACTGATGATGATGACAAAGATGATATATAATGCCGTTAAATTTATTAGCATCTTTGAGAGACTTTCCTTGGAAAGATTCATAACATATACATGGACAACTATTTCTGCCAAGTAATCATCATAATCAGCCGATAGACGTCCACTGCAGGAAAAAGGCCTCCTCCATAGAACTCTGCGTTTATAGGGGTTCGTATGAGGGGTATGAGCCATTACTCAATGCGGGTTGGTGGAAGCCAGAGACTCGTTCGTTGATTAGCAGGGCGCACCACGAGCAGGTGAAGTTCGCTTGTATCCCGTGAGTTGCTATGCGGGACCACTTATAATGTAAGTTTAAAGTAATGTTTAAATTAAATTGCTTGGTTAACGAGCTGGTCTTCCTGTCTGGAGGTAAACCATAAGTGCGTGCGTTCTTCGTACTCCCAACCACCCACCGCCGCTGAACTCACCCAGATATTTAATTTCAAACATTTCTCGAACTTCGACTTCGACTCGCGGAGACCTGAATGTTTTTCTTCCATCGAAAGCAGCTTCATACTAAAAGTAATAAAGCGAAAAGGAAAACATTTGGGAAATGTTAATTCAAAGCGGTAATTTGATTAAAACATAATTTTGGTACTGCTTACTGCTTACTGCTTCCAACGGAAAATTTCTTTTAACAAATTGTATTATCCAGTTCATTGAAGAAACAATTTCTATTAACATTTATTATTAGTTCTTGTTTGTGTGTGTTTTGTAAACAAAGAACGATGCTATTCAAAGATTTTTAATAAAACTTTCGTAACGAGCTGATCTCTCACCCGACGGTCGGCGGAAATTCGTTACTTCTAAAAACTTCCGCAAAATACCATACTATGAACAACTCACCGTTATTTCAATCAAACGAACAATTACCTGTCTATTTTTAATTATACCATCACAAATACACCACTCACGGGATCCAAGCCAACCTCACCAGCCCGTGATGCACCCTGCTTATCAACAAACGAGGCTCTGGCCCCCACCAACCTACATTAGGCCAGCGTTGTGGGAAATGGCCTTAATCCTTGCATATGAACCCCTACACGATCGATTTGGGAATCCATGGGGGAGGCCTATGTCCAGCAGTGGACGTCTTTCGGCTGATGGTGATGAAATAAATGCTCACTAATTCCCAGTCGCAATACCCAAGAGTCACTTCAACAATTGTACTCATACGTCCACTCTTACCAAACAAATGATAATATTCACTCAATCTTCATCAGCCGATAAGTAGTCCACTGTTGCACATAGGCCTCTCTCAAAGGTTTCCATATCGATCGGTCTCATCATCCAATTCCCTCGACCTTACAGTCAATGTGGCTTTCTGTACTGCTGGGCACCAGGGGCCGTCGCTTATAGGAGTTCATATGATGAGATTTGAGCCATTTACTACAACGCTGGGTCAATGCGGGTTAGTGGGAACCAGAGCCTCGTTTGTTGATTAGAAGGGTGCACCGCGACTAGGTAAGGTTGGTTCGAATCCCGTGAATTCTTGTGAAGAAATCTAGATCACATAATAAAAATAACAGATAAATCATAATTTTGTGTAATTGTAATAAACCGGGAAACAGTTAATGATAACTCACTGCTGGTTAAAGCTGTAACTTAAATGATTTTAAGAAGGGAACAGACTTGAAGTAAAGAAAAATGGTTTGCATGAAAACGGCTGCAAACTATTTAACCACACGCTGACAGTTTTAGTTCAAGTTCGTGCTTAGCTCGTTCACTTAACGGTGAATGATAGATCGGTTAAAATGCAATCATGGTTAAGTTCAGAGTTCACCGCAATGCGGAGTTATCGAATGAATTTAACCCATTATCTTTAACTTTAAAACTTTCAAGTGATATTACAAGTCGTTAAAGTGAAGCTAAGTTGGGTTCGATCTACGCTTGGATGGGTGTCCGCTGTTAACTGCAGCCCGCGGACATAAAACCGTCTACCGCAGCAATATCATGACGGACATAAACTCTAAATGAGCTTCTGTTTTTCATCCGGATCGGATCAAAACTAAATTAAAAATATCCCATGTGCACCCTGTTTTGGAGAAGGGTTGAAATATCTGCTCCTGTATTAGCAGCTCCAACATTAATCTTTTCCATGTATTCGCTTTATTTTTTTTATGTTCTAAGGTCAACTTTGGGGTAGACTGTTTCCAGCAAAAATTGAGGCTGCTTTGGAACAGATTCTCACTAACACACAAATTTCTTTAGGTATATATAATAGGTATTTCTTTCGCGAATTTTTTTTTTAATTCATCCCTTTCATTTCATACCTGTTTGAATCTCAAAGCAATTGTGCTCATGTCGTTACGTAGGTGTGCCATATTCATTCAAACGAATAATTAACTTATATATCCCATTTCCTTTGTGCTTTTTATCTAAAATATTATCGTATACCCAAAATATTTGTCAGTTTTTAGAAAACGTATAAATGGAGCAGCCAATAGCATCGCCTTAATCAATCCCGAACCAGAACTCTATAAAAGAGGTCAATCCTATACGGATTCCGATGACAAAGTTAAAGTTCCACTATAAGTAATATAACTTGATTTTTGTGTACCAAAACGAAATGCCCAATACAGTAAAATATGTTTTGGTAGAATACCAACTCTTCTGTTTTTACATAAGATTTAGAAAAACAATTTGCTTTTAGGAGATTTCAGTGGATAATCTACATTACGTGAGAGTGGTTACAATATTTATAAAGATATTATAAAAACTAAACTTGTCTCCGCTCTCTTCCAAAGTTACGTGAACATTCTTATACTTATATTCTTATATTCTTCATACTGTTTCGACGGTTATTGATGTATTCTATCCACAATCTCAGGAGACTAACAGCAGTCCTAGCGATACTGTAACTGCTACTATCGAAGATCATTAACCCACAGCAAATACATTATTAACGCACTATGCTAGCGCAATGATTAGGGTAATTTACGCTTTGGCAATTAATAAGAAGCTGATGTGACAATGGGCGGATCATATATCAAGGTGATTGGACGACAGACAAGACTGAAAGTGAGTCGAGATCACCCATCGGTCGACGACCAGGTGAAAATCACAAGATCAACTAGTATAGAAATCGATAGAGAGATCTATGTTCAGAACCGCAGTAGACCAACGGACGACAATAAGCTATAATGACGATGACGAATAATAATTAGGCATTGATGAGTAGACACGAGACGTAGAGTCAAATTTTCGTGGAAATCAGAACCGAACAATCTTTACTTCGACCTGGTTACAATTAGGTGACAATTTGGAAGATGATTCGACGGAGCTGAAGATAAAAGCCGTCTCGCTTCGCAGACGTTTCATTCGAGAAATTTCAAATGGTTAACGACAATATCAACTAAAATTGCCATTAGATAAAATTTCACAATTTCTTGATCTACAAACCTATATAAACGTTAAATGTCATGTTTACAAGAAAGTACAAATATAGTTTAGTGTTTAAGCTAATAATAGCCAGCAATAATAATTATCTAACTTAATAGTTAAGTAAGTTAATCATACTATTAAAATTGAGACATAACAATTATTCAGGGAGAGATAATTAAAGTATTAATAACAAACTTATCAATCATGTAGTAAGCGACTATTAATAATCATTCATTGTTTTTTTTTTGTTGTTTTGTTGTTGTTACCGGGGTGTAAGGGGACCCGCACAACAACTCACGGGGTCCAATCCAACCTCACCAGCTCGTGGTGTACCCTGCTAATCAATAGACGAGCTCTGGCTTTCACCAACCCGCATTATGCGCGGTGGGAAATTGCCCAAATCCCCCCATTTAAATCTCTACATGATCGTGTGGGAATATTTGGAAGATGTCTATATCCAGCAATGGATGTCTATCGGCTAATGATGATGATGATATTTGTTACCAAAGCGGAAATTGATGGCAACACCATACAACATTCAGGTATTTCTTTGTACAGAGTTTCCAGGCAGTCTCTCGGTGACTGTCGAGATTGTTGATTGTAATTCGTTAGGATGATATACACTGCGCGATATTGTACTCGTTGCCTTGATAGAACTAAATTAAACTAGACATTCTTATTCAGATTAGTCGTATTTACAAATTCAACGTTGTTACCGGAAATTACAATGTACCAATTATAAAGGAGAACTTAAATGTTATTGCTGCTGCTTAACTCAATGTTATAAAACACTTAATTGCACGCCATTATAAGGCATGAGCATTAAAACTATTCATAGTACAATGGTTAGAGTTTCTGCTGAGAGGGGATTCTTTTACCCACCCTTTCATTACGAGAGAGTTATCGCAGAAATATTTACAGTGCCTTTAAGCCGGATAAAAATTCAGAAAACAGATTTAGCAATACAAAAATTATTTTAACTATTTTCAAATAATTAATTTTGGAGGTTTTTTGAGGGTTCGGATTTGTTCTGATATATCGTAACCCAAATATCGTGCGTGTATTTGTAGCCTTTGATGCTCCTTACATTCATTTGTAAGGACTCGCACGCTCGATCCGCGCGTCTCCTCGCAAAACAATATTTGTTAAACAACTTTGATGTTGGTAAACGAGATCCAATATAAAAAGAGTAAGAGAGAATGGATGTGTCAGAATATGATATATTTAATTAAATTAAAAGGAAACAAATATAAACAAGGACATGTTTCGTGCGATGTGAGGCCCGGACGTTCCGCGCTGTAGTGTTCCTTAATTTCTTCAAAGTGATTTCTCTGTTTAATTAAGACTTTGATTAAACTCCACTTGTGGCTAAGACCTGGGATTACGACCAGTAAACGCCGTTTTACGATACCAATACTCCATGAACAGTTAGTACACTAGAATTGATATAGATATTAATTAGTTTTGAAGAGAAATCAATGTTACAAATGGCAGGCTTAATGCTTAAACGAGATTCTCTCCAGGTTAAGTGCTGTAAGTTGGGAATTTAAAGTTACAAACGGATACAATAGTATTACTTAGTTACTTAGTAAATCGAAATCTGTAGATACGTTAAAATCAAATCTATCTTTATAACAATATTAAACTTTCATATGATTTCCCCGGAGTGGGCAGAGCAAATGCCCCGCAATTATTTACCAGCTTTACTTCCAAGTATTGAGTACAGGATAAAGTTAGGGCATGGATAAGATCTTAATTTACATGAAACGAGACAGGCATACCTTCCATGGTTAGGGATTCACCAGTCCTCAGTAATCAGAAATCATCTTTCTCCACGGGCTCCATTTAAGCTCTTCTTCTACTACACGTATCCACTACCTGGCAAACTTCCTCAGAGCTTTATCGTATCAGATGTTGTTCCAAGAACTATTTACCTAATAGTGGTCTCGTCAAGGGTCTCATATAATTCCCAATCCCATTATTTAATAATTTTTCAGCATAGATAATACGTAACATGATTTCGTTACAGTAATAGACGACAGGTGAAGCTGATACAATAAAGCATGTAGAGTACGAATTAAATGATTTAGCTGGTGAGTCGCTTCGACTACATAAATTGTCTCCTGGGAAATATATCTAGGAGTTTCAATCTCGGATACCCCGTCGAAGGGAAAGCACAGGGATGACATAATAATATTTTCCGCGTGCCCCTGAATACATCCCCGTGTGTATTAACAAAATTGCGTTATATAGGAATCTATCCGTCAGAAGTGAAAGGGATTTCAATAGAATAGGGTGGGACTCGCTGCCGGTCAAATACACCCCTACTACCCTTTAAGAACAGTTCTGTAAATAAACTAATATATATGTATCAATAACACAAACATCCTATATCTCCGTATTTGTTGTATCACTGCGTTTAAACTAATATATGAAACAACAAAGAAACCGGATGTTTATTATGTTATATTTATGTATCGCGGAAGGTAAAAATTACTTAGCCGTTTGTACTTAAATAAATAAGCAATCTACATATAAACTTTACTCAATTATGTATGTGTTCCAGTTCGTAAAAAGATTTAGTGCCCACAATAACTTATGTACGATCTGAGAGCCACTTCAGTTCATTGAATTGTTAATATTTGACTGCTTTTGTTTCACTTTCAAGAGGAGCTGATGAATAAGTTATTTCTCGTAGCTTCCTTTTAATAGCTTAAATGTAAATGGTTTAGAAAAAAATGCTAGCAATCGACGTGGAGATCTTTACGATATACCTATGTCCAGCCGTGGGCGTCTGTCAAACGTCAGATAACACTGATTGTTCTAAATAAAAATAATATCGACCAGGGTACCATCACACTTACACTTATTGTTTCTTTAATATTGGTACTACCGACGCCGGAAACTCGATCTTTATCTCGTTGTAATTTTCTCATTACGCTAAGTTCTCTTTCTGCGGAACCCTTGGAAACCTTCCCAACCTGAAATCTACAATTTAGTTGGCTTTATATATTCATCATCAGCCGATAGAAATCCACTGGACATAGGCCTCCCCCAAAGATCCCCACGTTTGTAGGGTTTCATAAGGATTTGGGTCATTTGGTGGGAGCCAGAGCCTCGTTTGTTGATTAGCAGGGTGCACCACTAGCAGGTGAGGTTGGCTTGGTATCATTTAGATGTTGTGCGGAACCCGCTATATGTTAACAAAGTTTTATTTTAATGAAATATTTAGACCATCAACAGCTTTAAAGTTGTTAACAGCAGCCACTTTTGTCTTTTGTAAATATAATATCGGTGTAAGGGTTCCCGCCGTCAGCGCGGGACCCATCCATGTGAAGATCTTTGGGAGAAACCTAAGTCCAGCTGTGGACGTCTGTCGGCTTACGATTATGTAATATAATAAAACTTTTTTCCCCCAAAAATGTAAAATACTCTAAGTCACAATCATCATTAGAGCTGATAAACATCCGTTGATGCACATATAACAAGAACATAACCTAAGTAATAAGCTACAACAGTTTAATTTAATTTTGACAATGGCTGTACTCAACCTTCTTTTAGTAGGTACATCATTCAGACACGTTAGATGATGATCATTGGTTTGTAAATTACATTCTCCTGTTCGGATAGAAAAGAGAATCTACAGAATTCACTCAATCGTTGTTAGGTTTAAAAAAAAACCGAAGATTGGTTAAAAATTGTAGTATACAAAAAGAAATTGAACTTATTGATCTTCAGTATAATGCATTTACGTCAGATAGGTCTAAGTTGTACTAGCTCTGCATCCGTAGCTCCTTTTCCACGTAGCTGATCGTAGAGTAGCTAAGGAATGCTACGAAATTAAAATCCAGTGTTACAGGTCATGCATTATTACCCTTACGTTGCTTTAATATGATAAACCTAATTTATTTGGGGTCGTGTTGGACGAATAATTCTTAGTAAACAGAAATCTAATTAATCCAGGGTACGACGGTGAACCACAATTAGGAAAATTAATTTAGGGCATACTACCAGTTACCGGGCCCCGCTTCCGGTCTTATGCAATATGAGTCATATTGGCATATAAATAAGATAACTTCTTGCTACACACAGCCAGTCTCTTCTATCGATGAAAGCACATTTATTACAGATCTTATTGTCATATCAGCTCCACCCCGTGATATCGTCGAAAATCGATGAAATCTCGTACTTCATCTACCCCGGGCTTCTCTCGGGTTATGTATATCAAATTGAACCGATAAAGTAGAAAGCTAATTTGAGAAGATTAATATTATTCCCTCTTTCTCTTAAAACGTCTTAGTGTTAGGTAGAACGCTAAGAAATATTTTTATGTGATTTTTTATAACCGGAACAGTTTATATTTACTTTAATATCCAATAAAGTTGACATTTTGATGTCTTGCAGTTGATATTAACCATTAAATCGTTTGTATCCATTGTTGGAGTTTTACATTTGTTTGTTTCAGTGAACATAAAATATTAATGTAATAGATTTCCCACATTTCATATATTTTTCACTCCTACTATTCCTGACAAGTTGAGAACACAAAAGAGCAGCACTTATTTAATAATGAGCGTTAATAATAAATTTGTAACGGTATAATCTATACACAAACTCCTTCGCAATGGACATTACGCTATCAAAGGTATTAAAATTCCCATATTCCGGGAAACAGAATGTTTATTTGTGCAAACACCACAGACGCGCTCTCGTTTAATATTCACAGCACATTTCTCAATTTCGTTTAACAGCCTTTCCACATTCCGCGTTGCAGCTTTTTTGGAATTGTTTAATTAAAATTACAGAACATACGACGCTTTGTAAATACAGCGTCGTTATCACAAAGGCTAACGGGTCAGCCCTGTGCAGTCATATACAAAATAATCCGGCACTGCACTTTTAGAATGTTTCATACCGATCATTCTTTTCATTGATATCTATAACTGTAACTTCTTATCATACTCGAATTTCACAGATATTCGCAAAACAAACAATGAATATGTACAAAACTATTTAACAATTATGTTATATAGAGAGATCCATTAAAATGTTTCACGATAGAAATCTGCTTCAAAATCCACGTTTTAGTATATGTATCTGGAAATAGCGGCACAAATTAATTAGAATCCGGTAAATATGAAACGCGGTAGACGAGAACTCTGAATTTATATGCAAATACAGTAATACGCTCGTCCAAACACCAATCGAAATAACATACGGAAACGCTGCTGAAATTTAGGTTTCGATATGTGAACGATTATTGCAAATATCGATTACAGATTTATATCCCTAAATAACTAAA
This sequence comes from Ornithoptera alexandrae, assembly GCA_029030555.1. Classification (NCBI taxonomy): domain Eukaryota; kingdom Metazoa; phylum Arthropoda; class Insecta; order Lepidoptera; family Papilionidae; genus Ornithoptera; species Ornithoptera alexandrae. The sequence continues at coordinate 11,314,541 of JARDVY010000303.1, read as the reverse complement.
TATTATTAGAATATATTAATATTTGCAAATCCTATTAAATATATAGTAATAACTTTAAATAATTTTGCTAACTATTATATAATAAGTTTACACAAACATTCGATTAGATATTATCGCTTGGGTTCTGCGCTAGGCGATGCCTGTATCAAAGAAACCCAGGACACAAAGCAATACGTAACTAAATTTAATTAATTGTTAGTGTTACATTTCCAGACTGTACAACATTACATAATAATTCCATAATTAATCATTAACGTACAAAATTTATCAAAAAATTAAATATGTATATAAACTCCTGTTGATATTTAATAGCAAATCTTCATTTATGAAAATTCACTGTGACTTTTGCAAACACTGTATAACTACGACCACTCAATATAAAATAGGCTCGCTATTTTATTTTATTCAGGAACAAGGACCTCTTTTACACGATTTATCTAAACTTTCACCGTAGGACGTACGGATAGGATATTTCCAGTGGTATATATATATACAGTACCTCAAAATTATAAACTTTTTATAATTTATTAACTGATAACTACTTTAAAACTTGATTAGTAAAGGTGTAGTAAAACACTTTAAGGTATCATAGGTGAAAGGTAGTTAGGATTACTTTTTATATATACAGATAATTTGTGCATCTGTGCTTATAAAGATAGGTATATTTAATTCTGACTTAATATTATAAAGGTTACATTTATTACTTTAGACATGCCGTAATGTGGTTATAAACATAAACAGGTAACTTTAGACAACGGTACAACATATGTAATGTATTTTACAATTTTTTTACACTAATATTGTTAATTGTCCCACACCAAGGCCTACGCACAGTTAACATCAGCCGTAAAGGCTATAAATCCTCCCATAGACAAGTGGGCATTGATATGTTGAAACAATGATTAAACTTTTATGAATACAATTATTTAGAATATCTATATAATAATAACTTAGTCGAGAAACAAGTTATTAATTTAGGTGACCGTCTACATGGTTAACTTAGTACCTTTTAGCAAAACATTACAAATTAACCAAAGAAATCACTCAAGACAATGAGCGCATTCAGGTTGTCATCAATATCATCAGCCGATACACGTCTGCTGTTGGGCAGTGGCTTCTCGCTACTCTTACCAGATCGTCAGTCCACCTTGTGGGAGGTCTCCCAACCAATCGGCATTGCACCAGCGTAATGAGATATGGCCCAAATCCCTCCATATGAACCCTTACATACGACTGCCCCTGGTGCACAGCGATACTTCATATTGATATTAAGACCCACGAGTTGAGATGCTTTACAGAAGTCATCAAGCATTTTACTATCTTCCAGGATCTCAGCCATGACTATGATATCGTCGACGAATCGAAGATGAGTTGTCTACTCGCCGTTTAAGTTGAGGCCAAATCCTCCTCATGTCATGTCCTCTGCTGGACGTCTGTCCGCTGATGATGATAATGGAATTATGGTAATCAATGGAGACTTATTTTCCGTAATCGAGAGCAAGCTTCAAATTCAATTAGCATCAGCTTTGTGGTTGACGGCCACCTCTATGACCTTTCCGTTGAGGTGCTAACCTGTAACGTTTCCGTCAGTTCATATTCCATATGTTCTTATATTTAAATTTTTCTTCTGATCTTGGATGCTGCAGCAGAAAGGTATGTCGGTGTGAAGTGGAGTGTGTCAATTAGGCGGTCATATGATAAAGCAGACGCGGACCCCCATCCTAAACAAATGTTTAATGCAAACAAAGCCTCCACGAGCCCCGACCCTCTTAAATCGTGCACCTCGATACTGTTTCCAAATAAAACATTTACTGGTGAATATTGATCAGGGGTGGCGACCCTCGGCCCGACCACACGCTAACGCCGGGACTTTTTAAATACGAGTACATGCTTAAGTATATAAATATCTCACTTTAACATAATCCAAGTTGAAACTGGAGGTATCATTACATATGTTTATAATGGGTCATCATCATCAGCGGAGAGACACGGGAGGATTTGGGTCATTTCCCACCACGCTGTCCCAATGCATGTTGATGGAAGCCGGAGCCTCGTTTGTTGATTAGTAGGAACCACGAGCAGGTGAGGTTGCCTTCGGTCCCGTGAGTTGTTGTGCGGGACCCCTTACACCCCTATCTGAAGCTTATATAACATCTGTAAAAAGAGATGTTTCTCTCTTTCAGTGAATGCTTAAAAATAATTTAACGAAGCTATAAATCTCTTTTCATTGAAAAAATTAATGAAACAGTGTTAATTAGTTTCCACTTTTTTTTCATTATTTTTTCTTTGTTACTGTGAAAAGTAATTTTTAAGCCGCTTTCGAAAGGATTGCCTTTTAATTACAAAAATATCCCCGGCGCCAGCAAATGGCTCCTGTAACATTTTTTTTTTCTTATTCCAATAAGCGACGAGACGAGCAGGATGTTCACCTGATGATAAGTGACGACGCCTGCCTATAATAACGTGGCACATAAAATGGTACACACTGCACCACATTGCGCTCCTCGGCTGAGACAGTCTCCAGCCCTCATGATTCCAGATACGTCGTAATGAGAATCTTCTCCAGGCGGAAATCTTTTATATGAATAACTGATCTTACGATTTCTGATGACATTTATTATCTATAAATATTATCATTTCCTTATAAACAATTGATATATTTCATCACTTAGTTGGAAGTGATGGAGCCGGATCGCAATCTGAAATGATTAAAAGCAACCCCGCCGGTTCGCGATATCCGTACCGAGTGACTTTTTCATTACCCGAGTGAGCGATGAGTTGAAGTTAGCTTCTAATATGGATTCGTTAACTGAAAACCTTTCCAATTGACTTCATGAAGTTTTTTCGGTTATTAACAGAGCCACACGAACAGCGTGATGCTCACCTGATGGTAAGTGATAGGCTTTTCATTGTTCTCTCTGCCTCATGGGACGGGCTCTTCATGTTTCTTTTCTTTTCTATCAATTCTATTTCATTTCACAATCTACTGTTACAATTTTTTCATACTACTTCATTTTTTCCCTTTTCACCTTTCACTCCATTCCTTCTTCTTTTCATCAGTTCTTAGATTTCTCTCGCCGCTCTTCTATGGTATTGCGACAATATCTACTTTGCATTAGATTCAGTTACTCCATTGCTAATTATTCTTCCTTTCTTTTCTCACCAACCTACATTGAGCCAGCGTGGTGGGAAACGACACAAATACCCCATACGAACCCCTACAAACGACGACCCCTAAGGCTCGAAGGTGCCGGAGGCCATGGTAACTGTAAAGTCGCGGGAAACCAATAGATGTAGTGGGTGCAATATCGATCGATGTGGGATCCTTTCGAGGACGTCTATGTCCAGCAGTGGACCATCTATCGGCTGATAATATTACGTTTTTATATCTTACAATAATTAATGGGATTATTAAGTTTTGGTTTGAGGGATGCTGGCGCTAGTAAAATATAATTAAACTTTACCTTTCAGTTAAAGGAGTACATTAGAGTAAGGATTATAATCCTCCGTCTGTCGTGAGATGAAGTATCAATGAACATCAGATAGATAAAGAAAAGTAATTCGCTAAAGTAAAGCAGCGCAGCTGGCGGTGGCGCAGCAGGTATGTTAAGCATCATGTTGAGTACACGATCTTTAAGACGTAAGATTCATCTGGTTATATTATCATCTCCCAGCTCTAGCTAGCATTTCCTTATTCTGTCTACTGAGATAACTGAGTATAAGTAATAAAATATCCATTTTTCCATTAAAATATAAATAAGAGGAAATCATGAAAGAGCAGTAAGAACAGTTCAGCTGCAGCTCTTCGACTGGAATGAGTGACAATGTGAATATGACAATGATTTATGGAGCGAAGTTTCACTTCTGATAACACAGCTATCACTGAACGGAAACCAGTTCAGTTCAAGTTGGAAACGGGTAACTTAATGTTAACAGCTTAAATTTGTTAGTGCAAAACCTGAGCAGGCTGAAAACTTTGTAGTATATACCATCACCATCATCATCATTTCAACCGGTTGTCTACATACATATGTTAGGGTTTCTACTATTGCTTAATAGTGTATATACCAATAGCAACTTGAGGACATATTTAACCGACCTTAAGGAAGAGGTATTCAAAACATATTGTTTTACATAATATATAGTTTTTTTATACACTTGTGTTGTTTCTAAGATGCATCATCTATAAATTATCTTATTTACACAAAAAAGAACATAGAAATTCTCGTGTAAATATTTCAAGCTTGAACGTAGAAAACCTGTTAATTACTGTTGCGACTATTAGTTAATTATTAACTTCTATTTAACAACAGTGAAGCGGTATTTAAATAAATATTTAAGATGAACAGAAATCTGCAGCCTTCATGAAGACGCGAACGCGATGCAGTTATATCTTGAAGTATCCGTTTCCGCTGAGAATTTTGTAAGAGTAAGAATATTTCACAACCCATTCTGTAGCAAGGAACCGAATGCGATACGCGACCTATTTGCGAAAGGAATTCTAGACTTGAACACGTAAAATCCGGTGTGAGTAGACTATAATAGATATTATAAGGCTTTACCGTACCGACCATCAATGAAACCATATTTTTAATAAGCTATAAATAAAAAAAACATCTTAGATATGTATGAGATGGTCAAGTTTATTGTTTAAAGTTGGCTCATTGAAAATATATTTTAAAACTGCTGCTACTGGCAGCAGCTCCTATTTTTCTGTCCTGGTTTGAAGTGTGGTGCAGCTTGTGTGATTACTTAATATCTTTCGTCTCGAAGCGACGAGCGCAATGTGATGCTGTGTATATCATCCGAACTAGCGCCACGTTACTATGGAGCAGCTTCTCGCATACTATGAGATGAAATTATAGCAGAATCTGGGATCAATCGAAAGATCTTTGGGGGAGGTCTATGTCCAGCAGTGGACGTCTATCATCTGATGGTGATATAACTATAACTAAGAAATATACAGTGCAGCGGTACCAGAAAGATCGTCGACTGGAAATACCTTTCAAATGACGTGCAGATATAAAAACAAGACGAGCTCGTAAACTAGCAGATATAGGAGCAAGATCTGCGAACCCTCTTTTACCCCCCACGTCGGCTTCGACAGCAGCCTTAGTATTTTGATATTTATCCGTTTCCGACGGAGTCGTTTCATCCCTGTAACTAGGGGATGGGCTTACTACGTTTTATTTCCGCCGTCAACCGTAAACCACGCAGTAACTCTTTCTACCCAGTAAAGTTCTGAATGGTGATTTGGATAGATAGCTTTTATTATATTAATGATGGATTATAATGATGGTGATGATGATGATAAACATTTGTAATACCATCAACATAAACGATAATTAAAAGTTAAGTTATTTTAATCATCAGCCACATGTCCACTGCTGGACATAGGCCTCTCCATATATCTCCACATCGAAGAGCTCATTGAGAAAAATTGGGTCTTAGCCCCTCACTCTGGCCCAGTGCAGGTTGGTGGGTGGTCAGAGCCTCGTCTGTTATTCAGCAGGGTGTATCCGCAAGATGTTGGGCGGAACCCCTTACACCCCCTTACAACCCATACCAGATGATCATTATAATCAATAATCTGTTATGATTGTAAATATTGAACAACAATGATAACCAAAAAGAGATAAAGGTCCCACCGAGACTTGAACTCGGATCGCTGGATTCAGAGTCCAGAGTGCTGACCATTACACCATGGGACCGGTGGTTAGGACACATTTAGATCTGCTCTGTAGTCTCGGGCTATTAAGAATAAGACTAAGACACGTCCTGCCTGTCGTAGACGGCGACTTAAGGGTTTTGGGTTCGTGAGCCTAGAAGGTGGGAGCCTGCATTGTCCACTAAGGGAGCCCGGTATGAACGGCTAGTGGAGGCGGTCTCGCGTTTTTCGTAGCAAAGAGAGGTAATGGGGAGGGTTACGGTCCTCACTGGAACAAGCTTGGACGCAGTGGAGAGTCACCGGTGTGCACCGGTGTGACCGTAAGAGATGCCACTGTCTCTCGCAATGCACTAAGGATGACCACCGAAAGAGTTATAGTGGATTCAAATCCCCCATAACTCTGTCTTCCACCAAGAAGAAGAATTCCTCTTGACAAAAAACAGGCTTATTTAGATGTTCCTTATTGCTGTACCTGTTCTTTTGATATTTTAACCTTCACTTGGTTATCGCTGAACTTTCACCTCTTCCTTTGTTTATGTCTCGTTTTTAAGGTTGAAGATGTAAACACTAACCACAACAGCAGCTGCTTCTAATCATACTAACTTTATATTAAGTTCCAAATGTTACAGCTTTATCTTCTGGGATTATAAGGGTGATGAAACTTACTAACATACTTCACCTGATGATAAGTGATACGCCTGTACATATCAACGTGGTGCTAATGAGGATGATACACACAACACCTCACAGCGCTCGTCGCCTTGAGACATTGAGATTTTAAGTCTTATTAGCTTGATAACTTCACTAGCTACCAAGTCTTTCAAACCAGAACACTAATGAGGAGATCTTAGGAGACAGAATTAGGAGCAGCAGTGGTATATAGACAATCGCCGACATCAGAGACCTGTTACTAAGAAAGTATGAATTTAAAGCTGTATAAGTCCTATGTCCTATGTCCAGTGAAAACCTATCGGCTGATGATGATGATGAAGTATGTTGCATTGCACCGTACTCAATATAGTATAAGTATCTATGACGTATAACCTACCCGTATCCAGCTGCTACTGCCGGCGATGTAAGGGGTCACCTCACCTGCTCGTGGTGCATCAATCCGCATAGGGCCACCGTGGCCCAAAGTCCACGTTATAAACCCCTACAAACGTGGAGGTCTTTGGAAGAGGTTTATGTCCAGCAGTGGTTTATCCGGCTGATGATGATGAATATCGAATAATAATTGAGCAAGTACCGCCGGAGGCTGTGGCTAGTTAAACTGTTTTCTCTGAGACAGCGGTCAGACTTCGAGTGCGTTCCGCTCGCAGATAATTATAGTTATTGCGAAACTTTTCTCATAACCCTACCCACCCCCAATGATCACTTGATAACTTATTTATGTACCTTGAACTTGTTTTTATTACAAGTTCCACTTAATCTTTATATCTATTCTGTCTCTCTTATCTCATGTAAATAATTTGACATTCGTATCATGAATGTAGAACGATCGAAACAAACCTATTGATGCTGTGCATCATGTAGACTTGGATGTATTTATTAACTTCAATTCTATGTAATGTTAAGTGCCAACCAAGCTAACGATACTAATAATAATAGAAAGATACTATACTTATATCTTAACAGCGGTACTGTCAGCTCGAAGAAACTTCTCCCGGAACTGGTCCACGGAATCGAATGGAAGATATTCATGTTGTAGCGTAAGCAATTACCATTTTTTTTATAACGAGGGAAATCTTCTTAAAAGATACCTTGCTTCCGGGGGGAAGACAAGTTTATGCGGGGCTTCTATCTACTAAAACCCCCTTGGTGCTCTCCATTAGTGCATTAGGAGGGGCTCCGGGATCTTTACGGAACGAACTGATACCCCCTGCACTCTGGCTGAAACAGCCCACGGAAGGGCAAAGCCCTCAGCACCCACGCTGTGCTCCGGCGAATACAAGACCACCATGCATTCGCAATCCTCTTAAGGCTCGCTTATTGAGCTGTGAAGGTCCCCACCTTCAAGGCTCACGGACCCGTGGATCCTAAGTCTATATACATTTAAATTGTATACTGCTATATAATTTTCATAGTACATAATAGTTTGTTATTCAGTTATGAATAATCTACTACAGGAAACAGCCGATGATACTTTGTTTACATAAATAACAGACTAACACTGCATGCACTAAGTCGCAGTTATACCTAGAACTAAACTGTATCCTATATTATATTTCCTTTTTCCATTTCATATAGAATATATCACAGACAAAGGTGTCAGGTCACCGCCGATACGGACCTGCCCGTTACAACGTAAGCTACTGTACAGCGGCGTCGATTCATTACTGATGCACCCCCTGCGACCTTGGCCTTTTCCTATCACACCCCGCTGCTGTTGCCGCCAAAGGGGATGCAACACGTGTACGCAAGGTTGCCAACGTACAACCCTTACAAATATTTTAATAAGTTACTAGACTCTTATATTATCGCATGCGAGATGCTGATTTATTTTGTGATAGGGTCTTATGGTGGTAGAATTCTTGTGACCCTGGTCAGCTTAGTAGCAGGGTAGGAGGGTGCGAATGGTAAATCTAATACTTTAAAAGCATTGCTCAATTCCTATCGCCGACTTGAGCGAGTAACGTCCGCCATCAATCTTCAGACTCATTCTTACTCGATATCATGAGGTTTATGGTTAGATTATTGTTGATGAAAACACACTAAACTCTTCATGATGCTGTAATGAGATAAGTTATGTTTATTCCATTAATATGAACAATTTATTTAGGTGACTAACAAAGCACTAGATATAGATTAACAAAACAGCTACTGATGGTAGGATTCTCTATCCGGTGTAGGTAGGTACCACCGCAGCGCGTGTTGCAGCCGACAGACAGTACTGTGCAAAATCTATTGTGTTCCGGTTTGAATGGCGCTGTATCAGGTATAATTAATAGGATAACGACTTAATGTATGTCCGTCCTACCTACCGCTCCAGTGTAATAGCGTATCATTTACAACCAGGTGAATATGCTGGTCTCATTCCTTCGATGCATAAAAAAAAATTATTTTTTTTTAAACATTACACTTGTGACAACCCTGTGCACTTACTCATCTTTTCCACTAAAAGCATGAGCACTGAGTGCCGGGATTCCCTTACCACATACTTCCTATTAATATAAATATGGTGCCTTCGTTCAGTTTGCGCGACCTTAATGCCGGCCACAGCTGGTACACGAGGCATTACACGGGAATAGAGACAAGGACATGATACATTACCCCGCCCACGCGTGGGATGGTGGAACATTTACGCTCTTGAAACGTATCGATTTCCTTTAGAATTTACCGAAGGCTTAAGCGCATTGGAAATCGAACCCACACACCTTCGAGTCCGTTTTCCGCTGCATTAGCAAATTTTGATGTTTTTTTACTGCCGCTAGGTCTCTATAGCTGGAGACCATCTAGGTTGGTACCACCGCAGCGCGTACGGCAGCCGACAAACAGCAGTGTGCAAACATTACCGTGTTCCGGTTTGAAGAGTGTTGTAGCTAGTGAAAATACTGTGGTAACGAAACTTAAGTCTCAAAACGACCAGCGCAAATTGGTGTTGTGTATAACATCCTAACTAGCGCTACTTTGTTACAGGCCGGCCTATCACTTACCATCAGGTGAACGTCACAGTCGTCTCGTCGCTTCGTAGAAACAAAAAATTACCAGCGGTTATTGTAATAAGTCATCACTGGCAACACGTATGAATTAAAGACCTTCGTGTTTAAACACTGCGGTAGTTGGGAGGAGGATATGCTGCGCAGCCTCCAGAATGCTGCCGTATCCGTAATGTCGGCAGACCCCGCACTAGGTGGTCCGACGATCTGGTGAAGGTTGCGGGACGCTCAGGATCGATCGATGTGAAGATCTTTAGGAGAGGTCTATGCCCAGCAGTGGACGTCTATCGGCTGACGATGATGATTATTGTTATAACGGAAACAAATATTTAACGATGACACTTCTTAATATACGATTACTTTAAAGGGTGGGCTTGCGAGTTAAAGAGGGGAGATTGGAGTAATTAAACATATCAAAGTCAATAAGTAACTCCCGCTAAAGTTACATCTGCTGCTAACTTGCGGCAAATTGAAACGACATGTGAACTTGGGGTTAATCTAATGATGCCGCCAACTCGCCGTTGACACTCGCAACTTAAGTCTAGACTTGTACGAAATTATTCAATTACTGATTCCCTAGTCTATAAAAATATATTGATTTTTATAACGTCCTACTTAGCGTTAGCTTCAGCTGCAGCTGCTGCTGTTCGCGAGGAATCTGAAAGCTTTTGTCAACATGCAACAATCGCTAACTCGCACCTGGCTAGCGTGCTGAATAAATATACTTAACTGTCTGATTGTGAGACCAGACCTTAACTCCTTTTTTTTTAATTGCGGTGGAATTCTTAAAAAACCTTGCTTCTGGGGAGAAGACAGGGTTCTGTGAGGCTTCTACCCATTAAAACCCTCTCGGTGGTCTACCTCAGTGCATTAGGAGAGGCTCCAGGATCTCCTACGGAACGCACCGGCGCCCCGTCCACTCCAGCTAAAACATCCCACCGAAGGACAAAGCCTTCAGCACCCACTTTTTCCTACGGCAAATACAAGACCACCATGCATGTGCCGTCCTCCTGAGGCTGAACGTTTCCACCACCTTCAAAGCCCAGACAGAACTGAAGATCCTGACTCCTATTAGTGGGAATATTAGGAGGGTTGTTTGACATACATATTTTATTTTGGCGCAGTCTATAGGAGAATTAAAGGGTGTGGATTGTCTATTATATGTTATTTTATAAGGTTTGCTACACAGGCGTAAGTAAAGATATATAAGTAGTATATGTTATACATAAATAACAACAACTAAACGATCCACCCTACTAAGTACAATTAAGCAAATTTAATTGCCTTTTTCCATTAATCTGTCTCTCTGCAGACTTGAGAAAAAGCATTACTGTCCGAATATTCATTATATGACATGAAACAAATATTTCCACCGCCTCAGGACTTCCAGTCTAACTTATCTATTACTTAAATTTCATCGTTAAATTTTTAAGATTTTATCCGGTTGTCTGTGTAGGAGACCGGTTAATCAATCCCCTAAGGTATGTAGTTAAAGAAGGCTACGGAGCATGCTTCCAGAGCAACGGCAGCATCTATCTCTGTGATTTCTTATTAGTAGTTAGGTATTCAAAGCAGAGCTGGACGAATACCTTCCTTTCGTCCTGCTGTCAACAAAGGACACTTACGAGCTAAAATAATGATAGTTTATGAAATGAAGTCTTTACTTTTTGTTATTCAAACACTAGCCGGATCGAACTTTACTCATCTTTGCAGATAAGAAAGCCATCGACCTTGTTTTTCTGTTTTACTTGGTGGAAATGCCTTCGCATACCCGTCTTCGCGGGGACAAGGACAGGTTATGCCGGACTTGCACCGACTAAAACCCCCACGATGTTCCAACTCGTCGCTTTATGGCAGAGTCATGGGAACGCTTTCGCACACCTCCGCGACCATGCATAATGCATGAACCATGCTGCCCCACCTCAGGAGGGAAGAACCCCTCCTTTCCACCCCTGTAAGGGCACGCCGGAACAAACAGCACGCCCTCCTCTTGGCCTCTTCTACCTGGCTGATCACCTGGGCAACGGATCCCTTCGAATCCGTCACTCGGAGGCCATGGGAGCCAAAAAAGAAAACTCTCCTCGCTCCCTGCGGCAGAACTGATCTTAGGTTTCGCCGCCAGCTGTTATACGGCCGCGGAGTGAAGGGAAAACAACGAATTGCAATACCGAAACTCCTCTCCCTCCGCGACTCCACCTCGGTTGCTAAGAGCATTATAAACCTGCGCTTGCAGACCACCGGCACACATCCCAGGTGAGCTCACGTAGCTCACCTGGAGCGATCACCTCGGGCCAGCCCTACGACTCAGGCCGGCCTGGTAAGTTCTTCTTAGCTTCACCGTGAGTAACCAAGCCACGGCTACTGAGCCCCACCCCCACGACAAGGCGGGAACCTGTTCATGTGGAAGCCTCTTACCGACGCTGTGTTAAACAAACCTGTATTTGTTTAGGTATACAATCATCATCAGCCGATAGATAGACGTTCACTGCTGAACATTGGCCTTCCCCAAAGTCGGTTCCCGCGACTCTCACCAGATCGTCGGCCCACCGGCCTTCCAACATCACGTCCACTGGTACACGGGTGCCACTCAAGTACAATACTGCCCCACCGGCTGTAGGTCCTTCGAGCAATGTGGCCTGCCCACTGCCACTTAAGTCTAGCAATCATTTGGGCTATGTCGGTGACCTTAGTTCTTCTGCAGATCTCCACATTTCTGATTCGATCGCGCAGAGGAACTTATACCATAGCAACAGTATATCATCTCTTCCCTTTACGCTATTAAACGCTAATGGATCAATTTATCGCATGTGAGTGTGTGAGCGAAGTGTGACGATATATGAGACTGATTGAGACGCGTAATCTCCTAACTAACGAGATTGAACTACCCCCATCAACTTTAAGTGCCCACATTAAAAATTTATTATTACACAAAGAAATGGCTTAATATTCCTAACGCTTGTATGTAATGTAACCATCTTAACTTACTACTTAATCAATGTTCTTTACTTAGAACGACCTAAACTACTTAAATACAGTACAACAACTTTTTTCAACATTTAGATCTATCACATGTTACAACAATAAGGCCGGCGGTCGTCAAGTGCGTTCGTCCACAATACTCCGACGACACATTTATATAGGATAGTAACTGATCAAAAGATCCCACTCAAAATCCAAATCAACCGGATGAGTCCTCGAAATTGAATCAAGGACCTCAGTATTACAAGGTAAGCGATTAACCGCAGCGCCGCGAGGTTGATCAGAGGCCCATTCCCAATTTGGACAAATTGCGCGCGGTACATCAGGATATATGGTTTGCTTAAAGTGACACAGGTGCGAGAGGACTGAAATTTTCATAACGTCAACACTGATCTCAAACGCAATTTCGTACTCAATAAATAACAGCCACATCGCGCTGCTGCTGTGCCACTTGCTCCGAGATCTTTTATATTTAAGGATGTATTGTATAATACATCTTTTTTGTGCTAAACTTTTAACGAAAATTACTCTCCATCTCTTACATTAATTAGTTTTATTAGTACAAGCCTTTTTTAATCTGTAAAGCAAGGAGACGTTTTTTGTGAAAAAGAACTATCATGAGTGAAGAATCGCCAATCTTGTTATAACGATAAATTATTCGAAACTTTACTTATTTGATTAGATAGTATCGACTAAATACTTAGAATTCGCAGACCTGATTGATAACAAGATCTCTGAGGTGGGAACATGCAGCAGTGGACATCTACCGGTTGACAATGTTAATGTTATATGAAATAGTTATATGACATCGTATAGATAAAGTAAAAATCAAACATCAATTTTGTGCGCAAGCGCACGTACGAGTATGTATCGAGAGTGCTCGTCAAAGTCATCACGAAAAAAAAAAATACTTAGTAAAAGTTTCATACAAATTTTATTCGTAAAAAAAATATTTTTCTATTAATAGTCTAAATAAAATAATTTTACTATAAATAAAAACTTAACTAATACCAGAATTTACCCTAAATTTTAAAAGATTTAAATTTTTTTTCACACAGGAAAGCTCTTTTTTAAAGAATATGCCAAAACTTCAATATCCTGACCACTTAAATTTATTAATTTCCAGCCGCCCAGAGGGAAAACTCTGCTGCTGAACACCACGTCGCCAATACCACAGAATAGCTCTATAGAACTGGAGTCCAGGAAAATTCTCCACGAATTTGAATTTCTTGGATTCCATTCCACTCGTCGAGAATCGTCTATTTCTCGAGAAACCGAGACCTTTTCATTTTTCGGATCCCAGGTAAGTAACACCTCGCCGCCTCCTGCTCTTCCTAGTAATTTAACTTCCACCAATTCATCGAAATCAGCTTCTATAATAATTTCAACAGCTTGCCCAAATTCCATTTCTTCATGCAACTCCAATACTTCTACCGTGGCTACATTCTCTCTTAAATTGATCATTTCCTCTACTGGTTTCATTATTATTTTATTATCAACAAGCTCTATCTCTCTGGCGATTGACATCATACCTGACCATCCATCTACGTCTTCCGGATGCGGTACTTCCCACATGTTAAACCACGATATAACGTATCTTTTCCCGTCAGCTTCAGTCGTTTGGGCGGCGTAAGTATCGTGACCGAAATCTAGTTCCTGGAAAGGAACTTCCTGTACAAATTCAAAAGTTTCGTAACTAAAGCTCCCAATGATGTAACCATTTTGATATATATTTTTATACCGATCCCCTTTAGGAGCTAAGCCTTGAGGCGACATCAGAAGTATAAACTTTCCACCCAATTCAAAGAAGTCCGGGCACTCCCACATGTAACCCATTTCTCCATCAGATTCTGCCAAAACATTTAAAAATTCCCAGCTCCTCATATCTTCTGACCTGTACAACAGAACTTGTCCCCTCTTATCTTCCGTTTTGCTGCCGACAATGAGATACCAATGATCACCGTGCCTCCAAACTTTGGGATCGCGAAAATCTGGTGAACCGTTTGGAGACGAACGCAAAACTGGATTGCCTTCATATTTGTGGAAATTGATGCCGTCGTAACTGAATGCTAAATACTGGGACTGATTGTAAAACGGATCCTTTTCAGAAAGGACATGACCCGTATATATCAACATCATGGTATCGCCATTCTGCACCGCACTGCCGGAGAAGCATTGCTCTTCATCAGGCAAAAGGGCGGTCGGAAGTTGCTTCCAGTTAACCAGATCCGGACTGGAAACGTGTCCCCAGTGCATCGGTCCCCAAATGCTGTCGTACGGGTAGAACTGATAGAAAAGGTGGTACTGCCCGTTGTACTTTATGAAGCCATTGGGATCGTTCATCCATCCAACCGGCGGCGCCACGTGGTAGTGAGGCCTAAACCTTGGGTTTATTTCAAGCGCCTTGCTCTCTATGTACTCCTCCAACTCGGCCTTGGCGCTGTCATCTTGACAGATCGTCTTCGCGAACGCGCCGGCCGAAAAACAGATTAAGAGTAAATTGCGTAAGAGTGTCATTGTTGACGATGTGGAGGGGTCTCTGACATGTGCCTCGTTTTATACAAACTTCCTTGCAAATCTTTATCACGCCAGATAACGTTATCAGCTCTCAAGTGTTTTGTTTAGCGTTCACCCGGCGTGTAGACATGTATTAACTATTTTAAGAGGCTTTTTTAACAACGCCTTGTAGTGCATTAGACAATATCAATATGAATATGAGTCTACTGTATTTGAAGTTCCACTTGCTGCTTAAATAGATTTGGAAATATTTATATCAGAAAGTGGGTCCGCAAATGGATTTTCGCGATATTATTTTGAATATATCAAATATCGACGAAATTGAAATCCCGGCGGTTACAGGAATACTAATAGTACATAGGTTTGGTCCCTTACCCCGAGGATATAAAAGGCAACAAACTTTTTTTAGGCATATACATCCACACGCTTCGTGATATATAGATGACTTTATTTCATAATAAGTATTAGAACACGGAGCTTATGTTGAAATGAATTCGGAGAGATACGTTAACTTACTGGGCGTAGGGAATCCAATTTGGGTGATATTAAGCAATATTTTACTCGCCGATTTAATAACAGATACTGTAATTTTTCATTCGCAGGAAAACTTGAATATTAGTTAGTATTTTCTCCGACAAACTACAACAAACACTAATCAAGCAACTGCGGCACGTGGCTGTACCTGCCAATTATCGGATCCCATCGGAGCAAAGAGTTTTACTTGTTCTTTTATAAACAGGAATGTTCGAAGAAAATAAACCTTCCCCTTAAGCGTTTTCTGGAATAGGAAATTAAATTTCCCGCAAACCGCTCACATCGATACGTTTTTTCATCGCTTCCTGTTTCGCCGGGGCTGCAGTGTAAACTTCGCAACGATTATTGAGCTCCGTGTAAACTGTTTGGTGATTGATTAATTAATTAGTAAATTATTGATTAGTCTGTTGTGCTTGTTGTTAACTGTTCGCCGGTTTGCCAACGACGTTAGTAATAAGTAGACCTACGTCTGCCGAGCGTTCGCGCCGCCCTCGGCCGGGGGAGAGCAATAAGACGGGTGTGCACCATTATTATTACAATAATCTACTGGCGTTTCGAGTAACTGTACGTGTACTTAATGTTGTGTTTGCAACGTTAACTAAAACTATGTCTACTTCCATTGTACTTAAATTGAAGCTAAATAAGCATAGCTAGCGTTTTATTGTTATAGACCGGGAGCTCTTCGCATTGCTTGTTTTGTAAGAAAACGGTATACTCAGTGATAGTAAGCTTTTCTCAAAGTAGTCCAGTTATCTAGATATAGAAATTAATGTAACTGAGAGTGTATTAGTCTGAGTAAGCTATAATGGAACCACCAAATAATATAACTAAAATAACTTTGCTACGCATGCGTTTAAGACATAAAGCAGGTCACTGCGCTGCTTACGTATATGGACGACCTTTAGTGATTACGGGGTAAGTGTAAATTTGACCGAGTTATCATCACCGTGCGAAATATTTTTATCTCGAATTATTTCCTGCATTAATTCAATATTTTACATAACTTGGTCCGCATTACTCGTTTTATCATAACTTGGTAATATTGTTAACGGGAATTACTGGGTCCCGCCGGAGATGCTCCTCTCCAGCAGCGTTGTCACAGGTTGTTGATGATGATGATAAACATCTTCCAACCAATCTGTAATTTTTAAACAATTACTTATTTCACTTTGAAGAGCTGTGTTTATATCTAAAATCATGCATAGCTAAGCATCCTCTACTCGATATCCTTGCTCGCCGTTTCACTGTGCTCATGGCGTTGGCACTCTTATTACCTGAATTATGTATTAAAATGACTTCCTGTTGAAGTATTATTTTGTAACTACAATATAGAGTAGGAGAACGGTGTGAAAATTCTTGTTCAGGATGAGCAACACGCTAGCGACACTTCTAACATTTCTGTCGTTTGAAGACTATGTAACTTGCGGGCTGATTACTTCTTTGTCATCTACATTGTATAAAAAAGCCACCTGGTTATCTACCAGGTTATTTACCTGCACATCTTGTCAGTTTATTACATAATAGATGACATTTGATCGAATCATAGCCCCTGGGTTTTTTCTTATCAACATAACAACAGCGCCATTTTATCATACAGATAATAAGAGATGAAATGTTATGTCTTACATTTTCGGACTTCGATATCGATAACATCTGATTTCAAATAATGGCAATGGACCAGATTCGTTTTGAACACATTGTTAACGTTCTTATTTATCAAGGTTAAAACAATATCTGGGCATAGTAAACACTTATATCCGCTCACTGTGATTCATAAAAACTATACAAAGCTTAACTCTTTAAAGCTTCATTATAAAAGTAAAAACATCAATGTGCACATGATCCATCTATTTTAAAAAAAAACTATATATAATCTTAGCTTACAAATATATTTCATAAGGTTATCTGTACGTGAAGATCGATATCGATCTGTCCAGGAGTTAACTTTATCACATTTTGGCGAAGATAAAGACGACCAGCTTACGGCAGATTTACCTTTCTTCGGTATTTCACAATTTGTTTAATCAAATTAATTGACACAATTATTTCAGTATTGATCACAAGCTAAAGCGCATTTCAAACCGGAAGAAGGTAGTAACTACTGATACTGATACACAACAGAATTAGGCTGTACCTACCTCAATAGGTTCAGGTACGAAGAACAAATGCCACCTTATTCACACGCACCAGTCGTATTCAAGATCGCATACTCCGGATATGTTTGTGTAAAGCTTTGCTTGTTGTGTAAATATCGATGTGGTTTGAACCCTGAACCCCGGAAGTGGGTACGCGAACGGCGACCGCCGATAAGCCAGCGGACGTCACCAGCTACCCGTAACACGATAAAACAGCTTGTGACAACTGCAGTTAAACAAAAGTTTATCGGGCTTACATAAGGAAATCTCAAGTTCGGGTGGCGACATAAGTAATGTTAGATAATGTCAAAATAAACCGCACAGCGCGTGCATTCACAAAATGGCCGCCGGAAAACACTTGGTAGTCGTCCGGTAGCGGCACCGGGCACCAAGCACCACTGTTGCAACGATGTATACATATACCTCAGATTGGTATTGAGATATCTTCCGATAGAAGATGTTCTTTGGTATAGGCCTATGTCCATCACGAGGAGGCTTAATTTAGGATCGTAGGTTTCCGTTGCCGAAGACCCACTAGATAGGTACCACCGCAGCAACGATTGCAGCTGATAAACAGTACTGTGCAAACATTACTGTCTTCCGGTTTGAAGGGGGCCGTAGCTAATGTAATTACTAGGATAAAAACACTCAACATGTTATGCCTTAAGGAGACGAGCACAATGTGGTGCTGTGTCCTTAAGGCGTCCTAACTAGCGCCAGGTTATGGGCGGGCGTACCACTAAACATCATGCGAACGGCCACACAACATGAAATGAATTTCGGCCTAATGTAAAGAACTGCCGCTGCAATGACCACCAAGCGGTATCCTTCATCAGCGATGAGGACCATTAAAGATTACAAGAATAATATTTAGTACTTTTAAGTTAAATTTAGGAAAATTGGTCTTGCTCTTGCAGAGTCGGTCTTGGTCTTGCTTTGATCATCACCAATTTGATAATACAACCATATCATAATTTTATACATAAACAATATGGAGTATTTCATCATCATCATAAGCTGATAGACGTCCACTGCTGGACATTCGATGTTGGAGTATTTACTGAGTTGTGATTGTTTACACTGTACGTGGATGGCTTCGCTTAACGATTGTTTACATAAGTTCGCTTTAAGTGAACACTTGACGATTGGGGATATTCCTTTCTACCGTTCACGTCCTCATATCCTCATGCTCTAGTAAATGGGGGGGCCGTAAAGCCGGAATTAATTCTCCACTTGTGATATTCCTTCCTGTACTTAATATAACGATTGTGATTAAAGTTGTCTCAAGGGCTAACCGCTTGCCTTGCAATACGGAGGTCAGTAGTTCGAGTCCAGCGTCTGATGAATCAGGATACTAGTGTTTTATTCCTCACCAATCTATCATAATATAATTGATGGTAACTATATATATTAAATTTCTCCAGAAGAATAAGTAATATGAAGAAGAGGAGACAAAGGAAATTACTATAAGAGTATAGTACCAGTTATAGAACTACTCTCTTTATGTACGTAAATATACAGCATCATCATCATCAGCCGCTAGACGTCCACTGGTGGACATGGGCTACTTCCAAAGATCTCCACATACAGACAGCATAGCCTCCAGTACCGCTGGTCACTAGGGGCCGTTGTTTGTAAGGGTTCATATGGGGGAATATGGATCAGTTTCCACCACGCTGTCCCAATGCGGGTTTGTGGAATCCAGAGCCTCGTCTGTTGATTAGCAGGGTGCGCCACGAGCAGGTGAGGTTGGCTTTGGATCCCGTGAGTTGTGTTACCTATTACATATTTAAATAAATTATACAAAAGTGCACCGTACATATAATCTGTACATGCAGCATCACATATTTTATACTTCTCGCGCTTTCAATCTTTTAAAAGCTCACTCGGAGCTATCTCGACATCAAAGGGCACAGGGTTCGGAGGAGTAGAGCTTTTACACTAAATGAAGATACGTGGAAACTACTGCCGAGTGTGGATTTTAAATTTGTTGAAATATCAAAGCGTAACTTTCTTCGTAGAAGATTAATAGAATATAAATTTTAATAACATCTTCTAGATTGTTTTCTCTTATATATTCTTAAATAGATATAAATACAGGGTGGCGCAAAAGTAATCCTCCTATCAGAAAATGCTATAAATTTTGTCTTGATGTAATAAAATTAAAAGACCAAATAAAAATAATCCACAAGAAGAATTTTGGTTTTTCATATTTTTTTTTGGCTGTAATTTAAAACAAAATATGAAAAACTTTGATTCTTCTTGTGGATTATTTTTATTTGGTCTTTTAATTTTATTACATCAAGACAAAATTTATAGCATTTTGTGATAGGAGGATTACTTTTGCGCCACCCTGTATATATAGAGATATGTACAGATATATAGATGTACCTATAGACGTATAGATGACTTCCTAACTCATCTTTTTGTATAATGGTGTAATTAAAATATGCATAACATAGAATCTAGACTCGTCTTCACTCACCTTATATAACAACCTGTATCAACGACTGTGATGTTTTTTTTTTAACATTCTTAAAAGGCTATTCCATTGTTCCCACTATTGGGACATGAAGCCATCTCCTACAAAGAGTCAAAGTCCACCGCTGATAAGGAAATAGTTGATGTTCTTCTACATTATAGAAATTCCATCATGCACTAACTTCTACGGAAGTAGATATGCTTTGGGGTGTAAGGGGTCCCGCACAACAACTTACGGGACCCAAGCCAACTTCGCCCGCTCGTGGTGCAGTCTGCTAATCAATAGACGAGGCCCTGACTCCCACCAACCCGCATTGGGCCAGCGTAGTGGGGATAAGACCTAAATCCCTCCATAAGAATCCTTACAAACGAAGGTTGCGGTAAGCCCGACCGATCCATGTGAAGATCTTGGGTTGAGGCCTATGTCCAGCGGTGGACGTCTGTTGGCTGACGATGATGATGATATGTGTTATTCGATTTATAAAGTACTAATACTTCCAGGCCTTAAGGGTAGGCTTGTGCCCCAACAGTGGGAACCTAAAATTGGCTGTTGAGAACAAAATACTTCCATCGATTCATCTTTCTTACTTAAACTTGTTGCTCTAGTTTAAGTGGGATTCCTTGGTTGTAATTGGGGAACAAAATTGGCTGACTGTCATCGATCCTTGTAGTGTCACTCCTCGCTGTAGAAGGTACCCTCCAGTGTCCTTCTATGTCTTGAAATAACAGACATTTGTTTGCATTACATTAATATAAAAGGGGTGAGTAGTGTGGCCGACGATCTGGTGAGAATCGCGGGGACCTACGCGAGCAACGCGGGACCGATCGATGTGGAGATCTTTGTGGGTTAGAAAGAGAGAACATAGATGCTGTTAACTGATTCAATCTTCATTGTTCTTTAGCGAAAGTTTATCATCATCATCATTAGCCGATAGACGTCCACAGCTGGACATAGGCCTCCCTCAAAGATTTCCATACGATCAAATAGAGATTCATAAGAGAGGATTTGGGCCATTTTGTACCACGCCGGTCTAATGTGGGTTGGTAGGAGCCAGAGCTTCGTCTGTTGATTAGCAGGCTGCACCATGAGCTGGTGAGATTGGCTTGGATCCTGTAAGCTGTAGTGCGGAAAACCTTATACCCCTTAAAGAAAGTTACTTGTCAAAATCTATTCACCAGTGGTAAGTATCTATTGTCGGAGACCGTCTAGGTAAATACCACTGCAGCTCCTATTGCAGCCGACAAACAGTACTGTGCAAACATTACTGTATTCTGGTTTGAAGGGCGCTGTATCTAATGATATTACTAGGGAATGAGACTTAACATTTTCGATGTCAAGGCGCCGAGCAAAATATATCTTTGTTTATTCAACGAAGCGACGTCACGAGCAATACGATCACTTGATGATACGTGATACTTCTGCCCACAACAACGCGGCGCTAGTTACGATGTTATACACTGCACCACATTGCGTTCATCACCTTGATACAGATGTTAAGGAAGATGTTAAGTTATTGGCGTAAGAACGATTCCCTACCTCAGTAATTTCACTACAAGTCTCTTCAAACTCGAACACAGTAATTCACACTACTGTCTGGCGACAGAAATAGGCGCTGCGATGGCAGGTAGGTACCTGGACGGACTCCGGCAACAGAGACCTACCACCAGCAAATGATGCAGTGTATATACTAACTAGCGCCACGTATATAACAAGCGCAAGGGGTCACGCACAACAACTCACGGGACCCAAGCCAACCTCACCTGCTCGTGGTGCAACCTGCTAATCAACAGACGAAGCTCTGGCTCTCACCAACCCGCATTGGGCCAGCGTGGTGGGAAATGGCCCTAATCTCCCCATACTAAGCCCTACTTAAGACGGTCCCTGATGCCCGGCGATACAGGCAGTTCAAACCCAATCGATGGATTATCTTTAGGGGAGGCCTATGTCTAGCAGTGGATGTCTATTATCTGACGATGATGATGGTATAACAGGTGTATCAGTTACCATCGTTGGTTAAATAAGATAAAAACATTACAAAACGAAATTTAAAGTAAAATATATTCATTAAGATATTTCGAAAGATACATGAGGATTTATGGTATGTCTTCAATTAAACTGAAGCCCAGGGGTGAAATGAAGGCAGAGCTACGTGGCGGTGTGGCGGCGGGCGAGATGCCTCGCTTTTATATCCGATTGTGAATAAAAAGGTAATCAAGGAATAGATGGGGCGCCCCCAGGTGTACGTAAAATTCCACGTCATCTTCATAAAGGCAGCTCGATGGCTCCGCCAACAAAGCGCGGGTTACGGTTACGGGCCAATAAAATTTGTAAGAGCACCACAGTGTAGCGGACAGCAGCACGACCACATACAAATAATAATTTACTGGCGGTAGGTCTCTGTTGCTGCAGACCGCCTAGGTACCACCGCAGCTCCTATTGCGGCCGACAAACAGTACTGTGCAAACATTACTGTGTTCCGGTTTGAAGCGAGTTGTAACCAATGAATTTACTGAGCATGAGAGAATTAATATCTTATGTCTAAAGGTGACGAGCGCAATGTGGTGCTTTGAATACCATCCTTATTAGCGCCACGTTGTTATGGGCAGGCGTATCACTCACCATCAGGCGAACGTCCCGCTCATCTCGTCGGTTCAATAAATTAAAAAAAAAATACCAATATCATCTCATACATTGTCATAGCGAGCGGGACATTGATCTGGTGTTAAATGTTACTAAAGATCTCAACACCACTTAGTTTTGATAACCTGGAATAAGTCTCGTTACTCCATCCAACATACTGCCACCACATCGCGCTCCTCGCCTTAAGACATAAGATGTTAATTCTCTTTACCTCAGTAATTTCACTAGGTGCAACGCCTTACAAACCGGAACAGGCGCTGCGCTGGTATCTACCTAGACAACTACCAATAGTTTAGTTAAGGGTCTCTTACAAATATATACTTAATTATTGCTAGATCTAAATATTCCTTGGAAGATTGACTAACTCGTCATCATCACCATCATTTCAACTGATGAACGTCCACTGCTGGACATAGGTCTCTTGTAATTTGTTCCACAAAGGACGGTCTTGCGCTGTTGACTAACTTGTATCTGTGGTCATCACCTGCTCGTGGTGCACCCTGCTAATCAACAGACGAAACCCTGGCTCCCATAAACCCACATTGGGCCGGCGTGGTGGAAAAGGGCTCAAATCCTCCCATATAAATGCCCACCCGATTCCCACACGGAATCTTTGGGCGAGGCCTACGTCCGGCCGTGGACGTCTATCGGCTGATAATGATGATGACTTAAGTTATGATAATAATGTAAGTTTACTAGAGGTTACAAAAATAAACAACTTAAGTTATAAATACTACAAAAGGGAGCACTGGTGAATCTATCCTGTGCCAACATATCTCTCGATGTTTTCCTGAAAAGGGCAAAGAAGGGCGCGTCACTTGCAGCCAGGGCAGGCCCCCGTCAACCCTCGTGGCCGACCACTTGTTGAGGACTCATATTGTGTACGAATACAAAGCTTTTCCTTTATATTACCGTAAATAATATTCTGATAATCGATCTTAGCCTTAAAAGACAGCATCTAAGCTTCAGTCGAACTGTAACCTAATAATAATTTATCTTAATGTTCCCACTGCTGGGAGTTTGGGATCTTCTCTCGAATGGGTCAAGATCATTAATCCACGATGTAATCCCAGGCGGATGTCACATGTCCCCGATGGCTATTGTTCCACCGGAAGCGTAAGTTCAATAGGTATCGAACCCATTCCTGATCAAGACTTAATTCATTCATTAAATATCTCGTCTCCAAGTGTTGACTAGCAGGAGAATGCTGTTACAGCATCCAGTCCAGATCCAGATCGTGTACCGGAAGATGGATTATAAATAAATAAATAATTGTAAAGTATCAGCTGCGGCGAATGTCGTCGTCATAACAATAAACTTGTTAAATATTCGTTATCTGGACTGGGACTCCAAGAACTCCAGATGCCACTCCTCCGGAGTACACACTCGATCCCGTCGAGTGGCGCCGGCGACAGCTTTCACTTGAATTCAACTTCAGCGCGAAGAGATTGTTCCATATCGCATCCGGCGCGATTAGTAAACATCAAGTGTTCGGTAAGGGTTGCTTCTGTGTAAACATTGTCTTGGAAATTTCGTTTATCATAATAATTATGTTGTTAACGGATCTGCAAACGTCCGGTTAAGAGTTTAAAAAGGTTAAACAGCTCTGGTTAGTTTATGACCGTTACAAACCGCGGAGCTGCAACGGCTCCCACACAACAACTTACAGCACCCAAGCCAACCTCACCTGCTCGTGATGCACACTGTTAATCAACAGACGAGGCTCTGGCGTCCACCACCCCGCATTGAGCTAGTGTGGTCCCAAATGCCCTCAAATGAACCCTCACAAACGACGGCTTCTAGTTCCCGGCGGTACCGGAAGCCATGCTGACTGCGACGGACGTTAGCAAGGCGCTGGAACCAGGGGTGCTAACAATCCCCGGGCGGCGGCAATTTCTCCTCAGACGACCTTGGCCTTGGCAACGTATAATGCAACCCACTGCATGCGAGCAACGCGGGACCGTTCGATGTGGAGATGTTTGGGTAAGATCTTTGTCCAGCAGTGGACATCTATCGGCTGCTGTTGATGATCATAAACTGTCATGAAGCACAGAAAAATAAATGGTTTAGTGTCACTGTGAGTTATAAGATAGATAGTTCTTTTACCTAAAACAATGATTTTAAACACCACCACCCTCATCATCATCATTACTACACCACCCTCATGCAATGGTTTTAGTATATATTAGAATAGAATATAGCAAATATTGAACTATCTCTACAGATGGAAAGTAATGATGAAGTCATCATCTTAAACTTAATTATCCTCATTATCTACTGAATGTATAAACAAAATTTTTAACTGTTAACAATGTGCTTAACGGATGGACGTCCATCGCCTGATGATGATGATGATGAATATGCTTGATTTACTTGTAGTTAAAAACTTAATCTACTATTAAGCAGTAAGTATCAACTGCAACAACGATCACTTACCATGATTAAAAAAACCATATTGATTAAATTACCAGTTATTTTTTAGATGTTAGTGTAAATCAGAGGTTCCAATTTTGTCTTCCATCACCTCTTCGTGCGTTATGAAACGTTCTATGGCTGGTAGGTCTCCGTTCCTGGAGATTGTCTAGTTACCACCACAGCGCCTACTGCAGCCGACAAACAATAGTGTGTTGCAATTTGGAGGGTGTTGTAGCTAATAGAATTATTGGGGTGACGAAACTCAACTTCTCTATTCGACGTGCACTATGTGGCATTGTGTATAACATCCTAACTACCACCACGTTGTCACTTACCATCAGGTGAACGTACCGACCGTTTCGTCATACAGAATATTCATCAGGGTTTTCAACATAGTACAATATATACCTTTCTATAAATGTATATACCAATAAACAGGTTTCCTCCCCTTAATATTACACAGGCGTTTCATCTCGAGGTAACGTTCACGGGGGGGTGAAATTGGTTAATTAAATAACTGAAAGACATTATGCGCCGTTTAAATGAATTTATTTAGGCGATTCGGGCTCAATTAGCGGAGGCATTAAAATCTCTAAATGGCGGTAAAAGCAAATCAAATTACCAAATTGGAAATACTTTTGAACGCTGAAAACCAAATTGAGGGTGGATATACGCGACATATTTACAGGGGTACAAAATCTGCGATAACCTGTTCGATGTGCTCGCGCACAGCGACGTGGCGATATCTACGAAGATATACACCGCACACATGTACTGCTCATCACCTTCAAACATAATATGTTAATATATTACACTAAGTACAGCGGCCTCCGAACCGGAACACAGCTATGTTTGCGCACTACTGTTTGGCGGCAATATTTAGGTGGTGTGCGGTAATAGAGACTTACCACCAGTTGATATTTATTATGGTTTCAAATTAACCATCCGACAGTAAAGGGAAACTTCGTAGTGGAACTAGAAGGTTCCATAACCAACTCCATAATATTATGTATGACTTCCGACTTAGGGAAGTTCCATCCGATAATCGGTTATGTGATTGACATTTTATTACGGAGATTAATATTATAGTCGGCTATCACTACTATATATGTATATATATATAGTGTAAATGTATACTATGTTTTAGCGGCAGATTTTACTATAGTATTGGTATCAAATACAGCATCACTTTGCTCCAGCTATTAACATATAACAACAAAAGTATTCAAAGGAGTTATCGTCATCATTAGCCGATAGACGTGTACTGCTGGACATAGGCCACCTAGAGAGATCTCCACATTGATCGGTCACGCGTTGCTCGCATCCAGTGGGTTCCCGTTATCCTCACCAGGTTCGATCCTTCAGAGTGCGCTTTATCATTTTACAGCCATATCGCTCAACATCATGTAAATATGAAGACGAATGTCAGCCGATAAAAAACAACGTGTCCCCCGTTGCACAGCCTAAAAATCTCGCATTTAGTCGCCCCGAACACATAAACCCTCTCACCTGCGATGAGGTTAAAAATTGGCGGAAAACCGTTAGCAGTTAACTTGTTGTATCCAAATAGAGGTTAACGCCCGGATGTGGAGCCCGCGCCCCCGGCCACAGTTAATGTGTCTCGATAAAACTAACGGGGGCCTCCGCTCATCCTTATCGACCCGTTGTGCAGCCTTAATGTGGCAACATCATAAAAATGTATGAAAGAGATTTTTACACGGCGGAAGTTTCCAACAGACTTTCTCCTGATAACGAGTACACTTTACGCATGTAGCCTCCTGATCATTAGAATATAGAAAGGAAGTATTTTAGCAGTACGGCAATCTCAGAAGTCATCACAACCAAAAAAACTAATCTACACACGTAATGTGAATATATTACATGCAAATAAGTAACGTTGTGTACACCCGTCCCTAGATTTGCACGGTACTTGGATAACACGGGTTCGCTTTTACACGGTTTTTAAATAAAAAAAAAAAAATTTTTTATTGTTCTTATTTTGATAGTTTAGCATTATGCCATTTATCAGTATCATATTGATGAACGTCCTTTAAACGCTCGTTCAAAGTTACCGAACGCACCCTTTTACAAAACCATACGGGGCTCCCGCTTGCATCAGCCTCTTTTTTGGAAGAAGAACCTTCAAGGTCATATGTTCTGATTAAATTCTAATAACAGGTGATCAACAATCTCATTTTGCATGATTATAATGAACATATCTTCGACTTTTCTTTGTCTTCTTTAGATCGATGTACATGGTTTTCAGGTTAATTAAACATATCCGTCTACTTTGTATGAATTCTGTCTCGTTTAACACGGTTTCGTTTTGCACGATTTTCCCAAGAACGTATCTACCATGTAAATCGAGGGATAATTGTATTTGTATTATCAAAATAACAGGTTTTTACTTTAAACATATAAATGTACGGACGAATCTTTAAAGAATTCTGTATTTAGTTACGTAACTTAGATTTGTTAATAAACGAATATGTGATATACTTAATCATTTTGCAATTCTTGATTAACAAGTATTCATCTCATATGTTGTAGCAGTGACGTCGTAATTTCCAACTTTATCTCGAACGCGACCTTTGCAACCCCAGCTTCTGAGAATGCACATACGAAACTTCTTATAAGTTACACAAACATAAAGATGTTTATATGTAGAGTCCAGTTCACATATATTGGAATCCAATCCAGATTACGGAAGTCTTCAAGAGAAGAATACATCTGCTTCTTCTAAGCTAGTGCACTTTGCGACCTTTTTTGTTTTTTTGTTTCGGGGGAGAAATCTTCGAAAGATACCCGGCTTCTGGGGAGAAGTCAGGGTTACGTGATACTCTTACTCACTAAAACCTCCTCGGTGGTCTACATCCTTGCATTCGGACAGGCTCCGGGATCTTTTATAGAGCGCACTGGTGCCCCTCTACACTTTGTGTTACACGTCCCTGAGGAGGAGCCTAACCCTCCTAGGCACCATCGCTGCGCCATACGCTGTCCCACGCAGGTTCGCTTGTTGAGCGATAAGGGCCTCCACCCTCAAAGCCCGCGAAACTCTTAGAACCTTTTAGTTGTCTTCTACGACAGGAGGGCTTACTTTAGTTCTATTCTTACTAGACCGATACTACAGGACTGGAACTTTACGACCTAGACTAACATCTCTGTTGATTGTCGGGTGGAATCAGTATGCAGCTCTAGTTTCTATTAAATCTACGATTCATAAATCAGGTTTATTTGCCGTAAAAACTAAATTCCTAAATTACTAAAATACCAGTAGCTGTCTTTAAAATTATCAACATCTACATGAATTTCTTGTCTAACCTTTTCAATAGTATTGACCAAAGCTTGGCTACAACTCAAAAGAATATTTCCAGTTTAAAGTTTAAGTTGAATAAAAAAGATTACTATTTACGGTACAGATGGTAAGTTATAGAAAAGTAAACTATACACATAAAATTTGGTAGGATTCAGGTAAATGTCTTCCTTTCGTGGGCTCCATATCAAATAACTTATGCTCCGCTGATGATAATTCCCACTTGCTGGACTACGCACTTAGTATTTACCACGTACTTAGCACGTACCAGCTTGAATATCCAAAGTATGAGCAGAATTTAGCGCCGTACAAAGCTTCCAGCCTTTTTCTTTTTTTTTTTTCTTGTCGGCTGGGGGAAATCTTCATGGATAACCATGGGCCCGGGCCTTATGGTATGCCCGACTCTGCTGAGCATTTGGCTCAGCAGCCTACGGACTAAAACCCCATTCCGTTTTCTCTACTATCCTCTCTGGAACCACTTGTGCATTACTTCAGGGAGGTTTTTGCCTTTTATCTTATAGCTTCTTGTCTTTGCCTTTCATCTTTTTCCCTTACTCTTATTATTTCCTTGAGCAATTCCGCATATTTGTCCCATCCTTCTTTACTTTTCATCATTCTTTCCATCACGTTTTCCGCTCCTACTTTCCCATAGTTTCCTCCCGTTTTCTCTCTCACCTCTGAAAATTTGATGCATTCGAACAGGGCATGCTCTGATGAGTCTATATGTTCGCAATATGGGCAAATTTTCTGCTTTCCCTATTGCATGGAGATAGGTGTTAAAAACTCCATGGCCACTCAGCGCTTGTGATAGCAGTCTTTCTACTTCTCCATGCTTTCTTTGTATCCATTATCTGAGGTTGGGTATGATTCTTCGAGTCCACTTGCCTTTTCCTTCCTTCTTCCAATCTTGTGCCCATTCTGTCAGCGTACGCGATCTTCCTTTTCTTTTCGTGATAGAAGCGGTGCCTTTCTTGAGCTAACCGTTCTATAGGTATTAAGCCCGCTATCACCAAAACCGCGTCCAGGGAGCTGGTGTGGTAGGCTCCAGTGATACGTATTGCCAGCCTCAGTGTGATATATCTATCCTGGAGATAGCTGTTTATGATATTGCATAAGTATTGTGGCATGCCTTTTGCGGCCATTTCCTCCAAGATGAGTTCCTACAATGCGGAGTTAAAAGCATTTCGAA
Organism: Ornithoptera alexandrae; assembly: GCA_029030555.1. NCBI lineage: Eukaryota > Metazoa > Arthropoda > Insecta > Lepidoptera > Papilionidae > Ornithoptera > Ornithoptera alexandrae. The sequence continues at coordinate 11,285,013 of JARDVY010000303.1, read as the reverse complement.
CATCGAGAGCCACACCTGCACAGATTATTCTGGTCCTATGGGTTCCTCGCCTCGCGCCTTCCGCTATCTTCAGCAGCTTGTTGACTGCATCCACTGTAGACCTCCCCTTTCTAAACCCGTACTGTGAATCATGTAGGCCGCCCGATTCCATTAGATTTTTTTCAATTCTACCTAATATCAATGACTCCAAAAGTTTCCTATAACAGTCCAGTAGACACAACGGCCTGTGCCCCGCTGGATCTTCAGCGGGTTTGCCTGGTTTTCTAATCAGTCTTTCTAACTAGTCTAGCTGTTTTCTAGCAGTTGAGGAAAACGCTAAGACTTCAACACTTTCTGCAGCACAAGCCTTATCCTATCTGGTATTACTGCTATTGCTAGACTCACGATCTGCGGCAGAATCTGATCGGGTCCGAGGACTATCTTCAGCTTTATGCGTACTTTTAGCCGGGTGATTTACTCCTCGACCACTTCTGGGAACTCCTGTGGTGGTTTCATTTTACCTTCGAAGTCTCTATATTCTGGGAAGACGCCATCCGCTATAGCCCGGATTTTGTCTATATTCATGTTTGTGGATGGATTTCCACGCAGCTTTTTTGTAACTATCTTATATCCTAGTCCCCATACATCATAATCTACTTCCTCGCATATTTCCCTCCGTTTATCGTCCTTCGCTTTCCAGATTCGTCTTTGTAGTTCAAGTTTGGCTTGTTTGTACTTCTTTTTGAGTTCATTTATTTCGTAACTTTCCTTGTCTTTCCCTTTTCCTAGCTTTTTCTTGCTTCTTGTATACCTTCTTCTGCTTTCCAAATACCCTTTCCTTGCTTCCGCAATTTCCCTATTCCACCAGTAGACTCCTTTTTTCTTATTATTGTTGTTTTTTTTTTTGGCATAAAGGCGTCACATGCTCCCGTCGTGGCCTGTACCAGTTCCATAGGAGTTGAGATCTGCGCCTTTTACAAGCTCGTGCTGAACTTGTCTATGTCCAGCCTTTGCAGTTTCTACCTTTTCATTTGTGTATGGCGCTGCGGTAGAGGCCGTGCATGTTTTATTTCGTACACTATATATTTGTGTCCGCTCATGGTCTCCTCGTCAAGCACTCGCCAGTTCGTTATTTTGCCTGCCAGCATTTCAGAGGCTATGGTGATGTCGGGCCTTGACGTTCTGTCTCCTCTTTCAAAGGTTGGAAGGGTTCATAATAACGGTGTCGACGTCCGCCACTAGTTCCAGTAGGTAGTGGCCCCTTTTGTTGTTTACCTTGCTACCCCACGCTCTCGATGCCGAGTTCAAGTCTCCTGCCACTAGGATGGGTGTCTTTTGTTTTTTAAGCACTGTCCAAAGTTCATCGACGTCTGCTTTGAACTGTTCAAAAGTACAGTTTGGAGATACATAGCAGCTAAACACGGTGAAGTCCTTCATCTTAAAGCCGATAAACCCGTTCCCCCTATAGATTTCTGAAACCGTCATTGTCTTATTTAATATCACTAGGGCTGCATCTCCTCTGTTGTCGCATTCCCATCCAGCAGCTTTCGCCATTTTCCTGTTAGGTTCTGAAAGGACCACAAGATCCGCGTTTATACTACTCGCGGTTGCCAAGAGGAGGTCGTGTGCAGCTTTGCCTCGGTCTATGTTTATTTGTAAAACATTAGTTGCCATTTTCATCATAGATCACAGAGTGGTTTCGCCTCGCAGTTTCAAGTGCCTCCAGGAAGAGCGGGCATCTACTGGTGCCAGCTATATGTCCTTTTTTGCTACAGGAAGGACAGAATTGCTCATTTTTGCAGTCGTTTGCGATATGGCCCGTTTCCGGACATTTCCTGCATGCTTTGCTCCTGTCTTCCCCGCAACAGTTTTCTGCTTTGTGGCCATATTCCCAGCACTTGAAGCATCTCAGCAGCTCTATCCTTTCTTGTATGTGGCATATATTTAGCCCTATTCTTAACCTTCCTCCCTCGAGGAGATTTTACGCATCCTTTTCTTCCATGATCACCGTTGCCGTCTGATTTCCTCCGCTCATCGGTCTCAGTGATCTGATCTCCACGCTATCCAGGTTTTTTATTAGCTTTGTTGTTTGTAAATCTCCTTTAACTTCCTCTTTTTCTACCGAGCCGTCTATTCCTTTAATATGTAATACTTTTTTCTTGGCCCCCCCAGCCCTTCTTACTTTTTTATCTCCCATCATCTCTTTTATTTTCTCTGTCATCTCTTCCACGTTCTCTGTTACTTTTACAAGGACATGTCCCTTGGCCGTAATTTTTACCCCCTTTATGATTTCTAGGGTCGCAGTCTCTTTTATTCCTTCTTTTAGCCTCTTTACGGTGTCGGCGTATGTGGTTGTCCCTCCTTCTATGACTATTACCTCGTCCCGCTTTCCTGATTCAATGTTTTTTATCTTTTCTCCTTTTTTTTGGCGTCCTTAGTTCCAGTTTGATGTCTTTTCCACGAAACAGTATTTCTAGCATCTTTTTTATTACACCTGTATCGAGTCCTTGTCGCTTTACGATTGTGATCTCTTTGTTTCCCACCTCTTCCACTATTGTAGTCAGTTCTGTCAGAAGCTCATAGGTGTCCCTCTGGCTTCGTGCGTCCTGTTTAGTGGCATAATAGAACATAATTACGGCACTTGTTTTGTTGGTCCGGCTCCCCACTTTTGTTTTGATGGTGGTTGCTCGTTTCACCGTGACATATGTTCCTCCTGAACATGCTATTCTCTCGGCTTTGGTCACTTCTGGGTATCGACTTAGTACTCTCCTAGTCAGACTCGAATGTGTTTTCTTCCTCTCATCGCAGAAGTAGACATTGCACTCCGTGGTTCTGTGGAAGATATCCCCGTGGCCTATATTTGTTCTTTTGTAGCTGTTTTGTGTCCAGTCCATACTTGTTACTTTCAAGAAGTCGTCGTAGCTGTCCATCGTCTGATCCATCAGCTCAAAACGCTGGTTCTCTTCAGTCTCTCGTTTGTGTAGTGTCTTGAGCTCCTTTATTTCCTGTTCTAATGTCCTAATCTTTTTTTCTTACTCCTTTTTGTAGGTTTCGAATTTTTGCTCCATTTCTGTTGGTTTAATTGTATCGTCCCTGTACTTTGTTGTTACCCGCTCCATCAATGCTGGGAGGTCAATTAAGATGTCTTTAATTTGTCGATGCACATTTTTATTCTTTTTGCCGAACTTTACCAGCTTATCTATTTTTGATTTTAGTTTCAGATACTCCATTGGTGGCTCTGCTTCAGCGGGTTGGATCACTATCGGGCTTGACAGTTTTTTCCGGTTTTTTGGTTTTATCGGTGTAGTTACCGCGTCTTCAGCTATCTTTTCTCTAGGGCTTAAACAAGCGCCTTCTTCTCCCAGCGTACCGCTATCCGTTAATGTATTGTATGTCTTAGATTCTTGATGCCCCCGGGGGCGTCCGTTTAATTGACTCCCTTTTTTTGAACAGGTCTTCTACCTGTTCCCAATCTCTTTCAAATTCCTGTAGGATTTGCAAAATTTCGCCCCTCCCCCCCCCCCAGAATACGAAGGACTGACCACACCGTCCGAAGACAGCTCGGAGAGGGATTCTCCAATACTGGTACCCTCCTGGAGTAAATTCTTTTTATATTTTGCCTCCATACTTACTTCCCTGCCACCTCAAAGTTTGCAGTACGCCTGCCGAATTATTTAAGAGTATCCTCTTGGTCCGCCAGCCGTTTTCTGATACAGGACCGTTTTGATTCCACGTCGATTTTATCGGCTCCTGTCCAGTACTGAGTGCACTGCGCACATGATACACTCAGGCCAGTTTTGGTCCACGCCGGGTATTTGATTTCCCCGGTACCCCTCATATCTGAGAGGTATTCCCTATCCGCCTCCTGGGGACGCGCCCGATGGGAGTCTGGCTGCTCCTTACGGGTCAGCTTCCAGCCTGAAGTGTCGTTACTATGAACCACTTAGTACGAGATGAAAGTTCCTGTCATCACTGCTTTTTTTTGTATTAAATATAAACATTTATCACATGGATTAATAACAGATGAATACAGTAATAATTCCACAATTCATTACCAAGTAAAAACTGACAAAGAGATGTTTTTTTTTTCATATTATAAATTAACTTTAACTTTCGATTTGTTTATTTATATTGCCGCAATTATTATAATGCTCGGCGCGTGAATAGGCAAATATAAACAGGAAACTGTGAGTGCACGCCAAGGCCACGGCAGAGAACAATATAACTTTTGATAGAACACATTTCACGTTAATTCCTAATCACGTTGAACAAATGACGAGCCATGTTCGAGGTATAATCGCGCCGTGACACGACCTCCACTCTGGGTCACCGAGCTCTCTAGTACGCAACAGAAGAACGACAGAATCTGTAGTGTGAACAGCCGACGCGATGTACACGGTGTTCGTCTATTTATTTTTTGTAACTAGCGTCAACTCAATTCCCTCGATTACAAACATGAACGACTTCTTCAAGGACCAGACGAACTCTTTTCTCAGTTTTCTGGAAGAGAAGGGCAGCCAGATGGAAGAAGCGCTCACGTCTGGCTACGACAAAGCCGTGGAGATGAAGGGCAGCTTCGACAATTACGTGGAGCAACAACAGAACAAAATCAGTAAAGACATCAACGGATACATTGAAACCATTAAGGAGCAGGGACGTCAGATGGCTGATTCGTTGCCGCTACATTCGAGGAAACATGCCTCGCCAGAACACCCCGACCCCGAGGCCGCACTCTCCGTGCCGGCGAGGATCGCGCGCTTCGGCTACAGATGCGAGACGCACACGCTCACCTCCAATGGATATGTACTGAACTTGCACAGAATCCCACATTCGAAGACAAGCAAAGAAATTTCGTCGAAGACAGTCTTGCTCCAACACGGTATCATGGTCAGCTCCGCAGACTGGATAATGAACGGACCCGACAAAGCGTTGGCTTATGCGTTAGCCGACGCGGGGTACGACGTCTGGATGTCCAACGTGAGGGGCAACCGCTACTCGAACGAACACACAAAGTTCAAAACTAACAGCAGACCTTACTGGGACTTCTCCTGGCACGAAGTCGCGCTGCACGACGTCCCCGCCGTTATAGACTACATAATGGATGTAAAAGGAGAAGGCACCAAGATAACATATATCGGTCACTCCATGGGCACCACCATCCTGTTTGCAATGTTAACTTTACGTCCAGAGTATAACCAGATTTTGACGGCGGGGTACGCACTGGCACCGGTAGTCTTTATGACGGATATAAGAACCCCTTTGACGAGCCTCGCGCCGCTAGCGAGTAACGTGCCCTATATGGAAAAGGTGTACGGGTCCCAAGAGTTTCTGCCCAGACACTCGGTGTTCGGGAAGATCGTAACTCCGTGCAGTCTCGAGTACGTAGACGGTACGCTGTGTAAAAATCTCATCTTTCAAATTGTCGGCGAGAACGAAAAGCAGTTCAACGCAACACTTTTGCCGACCTTCCTGGCCCATATGGGCGCAGGGACGTCTTGGAAGTCGGTGGTGCATTACTCTCAAGAGGTAATGGTTAAAGACAGGTTCCAATTCTTCGACCTCGGCCCGTGGAACAACCATAAAGTATACGGCGACGTGAAACCCCTCCAATATGATTTAAGTAAAATTACATTACCTATAAAATTATTCTGGGCTCAAAACGACTTGCTCTCCGGTGAAAAGGATATAAAGAAGCTTCTGGAACACTTGCCGCCTACAACGGAGGCCTACTTGGTTCCTGATCCGAAATTTAATCATTTAGATTACATGTGGGGAATAAACACTCCCTATTTACTTAACGACGAAATTTTTAGATCACTGCAGAAAAGCTTCAACAATACTAATTAATATACTACAAAAATTGTCTTCTTTAAGTTTTTATATAAATTTCGAAATTCTAAATAAAAAACATTTTACTCTAAATAAATCAATTGAAAGAATCTTCAGCAGTAATTATAGCAGTATCGAAACAAAGTAATATTTAGCAACGTTTATATAATTTTTTTACATTTACAACGAATACGTAAACAAATAACGGATAAGCATATTTATAAACATTTTCCCTCGTTGTGGTTAAATGTATTCAAACATTGTTTTGACCAGATATCTAGTAAGTTTATAAACTTAATTAACTTGTCTTCTGTTCAATGTAAAACTTACAATTTAATTAAACATTCAAACATTTAAGATATACATATATATTATTACCTAAATGTTTGATCGTTTAATTAAATTGTAATTTTAGTAATACACATGTAATTGTTGTATATATTGTGTATATATATATGTATATATATATATATATATATATATATATACAACAATTACACGTGTATTGTTTTCCTTATCCTTTTAACATCGAATAATGGCATACATTAGTAATAATAGGTTTTAGTCGACGCTAATGTAAAAATGTAATGTATAACTATTAACATTAATATATTCACTTGACTTTTCCAAACAAAAAAAAAACCGTCTTCGATGAACAAAATGGCGGTTTTTTTTAATAGACTGGCGATGTTGTATTGCACCAGCGTGAAAATATTAATCGCTTCAAAATAAAACTTGTGTTTCTAAGCCTGTAAAGCTGAACAGAGTCGGAATTTGTTCATTATATCCATCCATTTATTTATTTATCTTTTATTGGAGACTAGTTACTAGATATGGAATACATTATATATATATATAAATGTACAATGGGCGGTCTTGTTGCTCAAAAAGCAATTTCTTCCAGACAACCCATTGGAAAGGAAGACGTAAACTAAATGCAAAGAAAAGACGTGTTGTGGTGCAGTAAATTATTAAAAACTACAACACTTGATGACAGATGCAAGCAATAGCATAATTAGGCAGAATATATAATTGAAACTTTATGATAGTAATTAATTAAGTGTTTTTTGAAAGAAAATAGGGATTTGGTGATACAAATATGGTTCGGTAAAGAGTTCCATAAGCGAACTACCGGAACGGAGGAGTTTTGGAAAAAGGAAGAGGAATGCACGGGAACGCGAAGGGAAAGGTGTATTGAAGAGCGAAGAGTACGACTGTGGCCATCGGAAATAAATTCGAATTGATTTTTTAGGTAGGAAGATGTTAGAGGATTAAACAATATCTTGTATAAGATAGGAAGAATGTGAATATTCCTGCGAAGACAGATTGGCAGCCACTTGAGTGTTTTGCGAAATTCAGAGATGTGATCCTGTTTGCGTAACACAAATATGAATCGTATACACAATTTTGATTACGCTCAAGCTTATCAAGCTGCGCTTCAGTTTAGTCAAGATAGCAAACAAGCAAGCGCAACCTTAGTGGCTGTTGGAAGAAAGTTGCAGTCTGCGAAAGGAGCTTATAGCCCCATACACCTTTCTACTCATCTTGTTAACGTGCGGTGCCCACGATAGACAGGAGTCAATGTAAATACCTAAATGCTTAACTATAATATTATAAGGAATTACGTTACCGTTAAGAATAATAGGCGGTACACCGTACCAGTTAATTTTGGAGAGTAGTCTAGAGCTTCCGATTATGACTGATTGTGTCGTGTTAGGGTTACGTTCAGACCATACAATTTACACCAATCTGTAATACAAGCAAGATCAGAGTTAATACTGTAGACGGCCTGACAGAGATTACTAAGAGAAGCTCGAGTGTAATTTGGAGATCGTCAGCATACAAGTGGTAAGAAGAAAATAAGTTGTGGGCTATAGAATTGACTAAAATAGCGAACAGGATTGGAGACAACACGCCACCATGAGGCACGCCAATATCGGTGTTTAACCAAGAGGAGAAATTATTCTGCACTTGGACGCGCTGTTGGCGACCAAACAAGTCACTATGAAACCTGTCAATAATAACCGGAGATATATTAACAGTGCGCAGAATACTTAACATGATATCAAAGTCGACAGTGTTAAAGGCATTACAAATCAAGCGACGTAAGTACTGTTAATTTTAGATTTTTCATTCCATGACGAACGTCGTCGGTGATTTTCAGTAATGCAGTAGTAGTACTATGGCCAGGACGAAAACCGGATTGTAAAGGGTTGAAGAAGTCGTTTTTTAAAAGATATGGACAAAGTTGGATAGATATTAATCTCTCTAGAATCTTGGACAGGAACGGGAGTAAAGAAATAGGGCGATAATCAGACAGGCAAGTAGCGGTTTTCTTTTTCAGCAAAAGAATTATATTGGCTTTTTTCCAATGGGAAGGAAAGGATGACGTATTAATAGATTTGTTAAACTTAGAAGTAATGAGGGGACAAATGATATCTAGGATGGGAATTATCATTTATGACTAATGAATAATAAAACACCGACGGCGTCCGAGTGGATAGATGAAATTGCCCTGTTAACATCAATTGTTCAATGGACTAAAATTAAAAAAGGATGCCGGGAGTTGGTTCAGCTGAAAGATTTTTAGCGTAGTTTGCTTAACTTGCTCATTAGTGCAAGAAGAAGAGAAATGCTGATTTAACAGATTGGAATCGATACGTGATGGTAGGTTCGAGTTTGATTTTCTAATTCCCAATGGCTTAAGAAATTTGCAAACCCTGGAAGGATCTGGATCTTGCACGGATTCATGAATATGGCGTAGGTACGCATTTCTACACACATTGTTGCAACGATTCCCGTATTAACCTATATTTCTCTTTATTGTCATCACAGGGATCCGCTTTGAATTTCTATTTTAAACGATTTTTCTTTTTAATACTATCATCCAACCAAGGGGAAGGGAGGATCCATGCGTATATTAGCTTATTAGTTTCCGAGCAGGTAATTCGTTGCGATAGATGCTGAATCGTGTTATCGTACGTATAATAGTTTTACGTTATTTTACTATTTATATTAGAATATAACATGTATTTTCATTTAGATCGATTTCTTTGTGCGCCATACGTAGCGCAACGGCAAATAAAACAACGAACGCGAAAGGAGATAGAATACGTTTATTTCTTAAAATTTGTCAATAATAAATCATAGACAGATACAACCATGTCTCTCGCACCACAACCGGGCCCGCGCCCCCGGCGGCCCCACAGCTCCGCGGCTCGTGGCGAGCAGCGAGCGGCGGGCGGCAGCGTTGCGGCGCTGTGGGCCGGAAGCGGCGCTGCGCCCCGCATTTTTGGCCGGCACCGCAACGACGTCTCGCGGCCGGCACGGGCGCAGTAGACTATTCAGCATTTTCAATGCCTATAGTAAGCTAGTAAAAAACAACATCGCCGATCGGACTCGAAACTTATCTAAAAAAATTCATTTTGCCGATATAGGGTCCGACGCGCGGTCGACCACGCAGGCCCCTGCTCTTGGTCTTCGTAACGTTAAGGCCTCAATTGTGAAGGCTTTAAGGATAAATAATTAGAAATTCTTTTAATATAAAAGAAATTCCAAATTTAAAATAATCCAATCAATATGCAAAATGTGCAAAATTTCAAACTAAGATAACACGGTTTATGGATACTATCAAATGAACTAGCAAATATATTTGCCAACGACAATGCCATTAAAACACTTCACAAAGCGACCCCATCCGCAGTCACCGCCAAAACCATATCCGTGCTTTATAAAATTGTAAATCAAAAAAATACTATGAGCATATAACTTCGTAGCACTGAGATTCATGGCCGGGGACTATTGGCCGCGTTATGTATAAAATTAATAATACTATTACATAGATGTAAGGATGTATACACTACTCCTAATAGATTAAAATACAAGCCACAGATAAAATTAACACTTTCATTGGCAGCTACATTCAACAGAACTAGCAGAACAGGCTACCGATTTTGTAGAGCAGGTGTCTGCATGTTTCAACCAATGAAGCGATGAGACGAACAGAACGTTCACCCGAGTGCAAGTGGTAGTCCACCTATAACAATGTGGAGCTAGTGAAGGTCAAACACTGCACCAATTTTGCTCATCGCGAGACACAGAATGTTAAGTCCAATTAGCCCAATAAAACACAGCAACGTTCGGGAGCAGAGCGTGTGATGCGAGTATGAAGATTTTGACGGCGAGCGGGATGTCGAGGAGGAGGGCGGAAGCGACGAACAGTACAAACATACCACACTAAAGCCTCTCACTAAATATAATTCACATATGTATTTAAATGCTAATATATAAACTAAGTGCCGTATCATCGTGATTTTTACACTATCTACTTTATATAGTATATGCCATGCAGTATAATCACATACACCTAGAAGTTATAAGTTTTACAGTATTAATTATTATTGTATTAATTTTTATTTTATGTATATATATATATGTATGTATATATTTATACAACTAGAGTGTAGCATGATTCTGTTAACAGAATTAGATACATGTTCCTTCTACCGCTAGATCACAAGGCTTAAAACAAAAGGAGTTATGCCAGCTTACCAACTTCGATATCACATCTCGTCGCTCTCAAACGGAATATGTTCCTTTTTATTGCAACTGTGAACACAAACACTTGCCGTTCTCATTTATTGGTAAGCCAGTAGACATTTTGATCGATCTATCTTAACATAAATAAAGCTTATTAAAGTTATTAATAAACTAGAAACAATAAGAGTTTTACAGATCAAACCATTCATTTGAATACGTGGGAAGCTTTGCGATCCAAAGGAAACCAAAACGACGGAACCCGGACGTTGGAAATTAACCAATAATTGGAAACCGATAAAATGAATCGTCAAATTATGCGAAAATAAATTTTAAAATTTAACTATTAATATTAACTAAATTGCTAATATTAAAATAATGTATGTCAAATTTTTTGTAATTTTTTTTCTTTTTAACGTGAAATTGAAGCTGCGGCGATATTCTGTACGGTAAAGAAATGAACATTGACACAAAGCTGGCAGTTAACTTGAAACACGTAAACCCTAGAAACGTCGATTTGAGCATTTAACAACTAACTACTTAAACACTGCGACAAACTAAAGGAACTTATTGGATTGTACGTCAAAAATGTTCTTTTGCTGCTCTATGTACAGATAGTTTGACCTCCGGACAGTCAAACAGAGTAAGCGAATATTTAAACAACTTTCATTCTATTGTCATTGCTTTCACATAACACAATTAGTCCTAATAGGTAACCGATATATCCTCAATATACTAAATATTGAATATAAAGTGATATATGATTATGTGAATACATATCCTTGCACTTATATTTCCAAATACATTATTCGAGATATATGTGTTTCTTTTAAACGTATTAGTTAAATTCCACATCCTATACAAAAGACCGAATGTATGAAGAAAATTTATTTTAACTAAATTACTAATCTAACTTTAACTATGGTATAATTATCTAAGATGACGTTTATTCAATAGGGCAATAGGCTTCGTAAATTTGACTAAGTTTTTGTTAAATTCAGACAAAACAACCTGACGCCTATTCAACCGCCATTTATGTAACCAATCTGTTTCGACGCGACTCTTGGTCCGAGTTCTGTCCCGGTTAGATTAACTATATCAAACTTCCATTTAATTTTACCAATAAATATTTTGAATTAATATGCGCGTGTACTATTATTTCCCACATCAATATTTTTTTAGTTAAATCCAAATATACTCATAACAACCAAGTGGATATAAACAATGTCTATTAATGAATGAGGTATATGAAAACAAATGATTCAAATATTTTAACCTTTACATAAGTTTTGTCAATTTCACAGAAAATGCATTCTATCGAAAACTAATTTTAATTTTGAAAACATGTCAAATATCAATAACAAAATAATTTTTTTTTTAATAATTTGCACCAGTAGCGGGGAAGACTTTGTACTCGTTCCCATAAACGACAAAGACTTTCTCGTTTTTACACGGGGCGGGTACTCCGCCTCTGACTTAATAAATAAAGACATCTCTTGCTAACATTGCACTTTATCATCTCAAACGGTACAGTCAGCCTCAAAAATAATTACAGTCACTCCTACAATGGACCGACAGGATGGATGTCATAATTCTTAAACTAAGTGGATTAGAGAAAGGTAAGCTTTATTGTACTTATAAATTGTGAATAAAAATGGCGAAAATCTAATAACGTACTTTAATGCACTAAACAAAGTGCATTTTTCAACGTCATAGACGCGCGTAAATAACCTATGCAAAAGGAAAAAGGCAGCTGTAAATTTATGTATTTTTCAAGCTGACTATAACCAGTCATTTCGAACATATTAGTATATAAATACCATCAGAGTCCATCCGAGCGCACAAGCGAGGTCATAAGTCTACATAGCTTGTGACGAATTATAAACAAGAACTAATAAAAAAAAAACCGACAAATAAATCGACGTAATGCGCTAGTGCATTGCTTACAACTTAAATGTACCACTCGAAACAACACTTTATTCTTATCACTGTAGAGTCTGCTAGCGCAGCGGCTGCGACTCGCAGCCGGCTGCCGTCTTTATCCCCACGCCATCTATTATTGCTTGATATAACAACCGCGGAGGGTGCGGCCGCCGCGTCGCCACCACCGCCGCAAGGGCGCGCGTGCGCCGACTGAGGATCCGATCGGTCGGTCACTCGGCGGCTCCGCCAGCGGCCCCCGGGGCTCTCCGCGTGACGATCCGCCGTTCATGTGGCGGCTGCCTCGGCGGGGCGTCAATACGCGCGCCGCTCCTCCATGTCTGACATCTGTGCATTGCAAAACTGAGCAATTAATAACATTGCTATATACCTGAACAGATCCGAGGAATGGCGTTTTTTTTCATACGACCATGCAAAAAGAATACACAACTATTCATTGAGTTAATAAAGCCCTTCAAAAGAAACAATATTATATAGGGTGGCGCAAAAATAACCTTAAAAAAAGTACCTTATTACCTGTGTTATAAGGTACTTTTTATAAGGTTATTTTTGCGCCACTCTATATATACTGTCAGCAGACACAATGGGACATAAAGTGAACAGCAACACTGATGCCATCTGTGGGCGCATCATTTACCATCACAGCTAAACGTCAAACTAGTCTCGTTCTGTTGTTAATAACAGCGTGATGCTGTCTACCCTATTTAAGGAAGTGTACATACGTGGTGGTGCTTGGCGCGCTTGTGCGGCGGATCGTCGGGCGCGTCCTCGATCACCAGCTCTCCCCCCAGCGATGCGCAACCCTCCTCGCCGCCGCCGTAGGTGCCACTGCGATTGAAAGCAACATGATTCATTTAAAATTGCGTTAGTACACATTTACTTCTGTAACGAAAGCTGTTATAAAATAATTTTCACAACGATTGGCTCATGTGATGACAAGTGGCGTTAGTGATTATTAATGATAGACTGTTCTCGCTACTGTGTGTACTCACGAGTAGTACGGAGAATGGTGCAACAGCACTGCTGGCGGCGCATCCTCCTCCTGGAGAGACACCAGCCCGCCGGCGCCTGTACCCACCACGTATTTCTCTGTAACACCAGATAGCAATGCCACTTATATATAAATATATATCTTTAACTTTTTGTTTTTACAGTGAAACGGTGAAAAGAATGATATGTTCTGGTGGAAAGATTAATGTTTGTATTTTACTATGCAGTCTTGTTTGACAAAGAAGACGCTATAGTGACTTTAAATTAGATGACCAAAAGCAAATAGAGCTGACCTTTTTTTTAAATCTTTATTAAGAAATCAAAGCTATATACAAATTATGTATTTCATTTTTTTCTCTGTTAATTGCTATAGTTGTTTTTATTTCTGGCGAAGTGTATTTCTTCAAATACCGGTCGACTTTATTTGCACTCCCACAAAAAAAAATTACACAGGCGAACTCGATACCACACATAGGTCATTCTTCTATAATAAATCTTTGATTTATTCTCTGCCTAAATGTAGCATTGACAAAACAAAATTAAGAGAACAGTTTCCTGTAAGTATCTAATATTGTTACAAATAATATGATCCATCTAATAGTATAAAGTAGTTTAAAGCTACCTTCTCTCTCACCACCAGCGCCGTTAGTAACCACGGTCATCACCAGACCGCTACCGCTGGCATTGTAGGACAGCCCGTGACCTGGAAATGATGAATGAACGATGCGATTCTAATATTCCGCACGAAATCTCATGAAAAGTGGAAAAGAGAAGAAACAAGAATTTTTGTTTGAAAGTTTAAAAATAAAGATCTATGTCTGAGATTTGTTGTAAACATTTCATAGGCAAGAGAATTCACTCGATGGTAAGTGCCTACCCATAAAAATATGGCACTCCTTAAGATGAGATGTACCATATGTTATTCGTCGTTAAGCGACATACGTAGTAAGTACAGCGCCCATAAAACCTGAGTACTTACGTATTCCAGTTTAACGGGCGTCGGGTCTAAGAATATTTTTGTACTGTTATCGGGCAGAAGTGCTGCAGTGGGACTTATCGAGATCGTCACCAGCAAAGCAGAACGTCTGCTAGCGGATAATATTTTTAAAGAGTATATACCTGGTGAGCCGGGCGCGCTCTGGCTGACGCCGCTGCGCTGCGGGAACAGGTACTGCGCGGACTGCGCGCTGCCGTTGTTGTTGGTGCCACCGCTCAGCCGCTGCTGACTCGACTAACACGCGATCACAAGTTATTATTTTTATTGCTGCGTACATACATTCAAATGAACGCACACTAATACAATAGCTACAAATTGTTTTTTATGCCTACAATGGGCTAATATTCATACTCAATTTCATATCGTGTGTACATTGAGGCTGTGGATAGTGAAGCAAGTTCGCTCAGAATACTCCAGCTCTTATATGTTGACAGCTATAACACGGCAATGGTGCCATGGTGGCAGATTCACAATATATTAAAACTATGTAAACTCCATAAACTTGTGGCCCTGTAATCGAACCAGATATTACCATGTTACACTAGAACAAACGATTTGCAGTATAAAATATATATAAAACTATTTGTATGCCTTAGATATAGATAAGACTACAAAAATTTAATAAGATATGTTCGTAGACTACGCGCTAATAGAGAATAGGGCATATTGTTTACTGTTTAATGATAAATGGATAAATACTAAAGAAATACGTCAATAAAGCTACAGAACGGGCTGACCGTTAACTTGAAGTTGAAGTGGTACATGAACCAATGACAATCATCATCAGCCGATAGTCGTCCACTGCTGCACATAGGCTTCTCGCGAAGATCCCCACATATATCAGTCCTGTTCTGCTTGCAGCGCCGGGCACTAGGGGCTGTCGTTTGTATGGGTTCATATGGAGGATTTGTGCTATTTCCCACCACGGTGGCCCAATGCGGGTTCGTGGGAGAATCAATCACAACATAATGCTTTATTTAAGATGTTTATATAGTATCACATTGCACAGCATTTGGTTAAGCAGTTAATAGTACTATATACATACCTGTTGCTCGGTTTCTTCCCCGGTAAATAGATCGGGTGTAGGTTCGCGAGATAGCTCTTCAGGTGTCACCAGTCCCGAAACGCCCACTTGCGACGGAGAAGTCGGAGCGCTCCTGTGGATCGATTAATAATTTTTTGTGAAATTGACAATATATTTATTTAATCGAACATCTACAATCACTTCCATCGTTAACCACTTACACATGCGGTATAACGGACTTAACAGTTCAAATAACTTAAATCAGTCCGCAACCCGCCCAAGATAGTGTGAGAGGAACTGATGAGAAACTTTAAATATTACTATTCCTACTTGAAGAGCGTTGCAGCCGTCACTTACCAGCAGGCTGTCGTCGCTTTATTCCCCATCTTTAAAGTAACTGTAAACATTAAAGCTCTTAGTGCGGGGGAGTGGGCACTGACCGCGAGGAGAGTCCGAAGGGCGCGCGGAACTGCACGCCGCGCGGGCGCCTCGGCCGAAACGCGAGCTCGATCAGTTTGCCCTCGCTTTGCGGGTCGATGCGCCAGAAACTGCCTTTACCGGGCTCCTCCTGGCTGCGCGGCACCTTGATAAAATATCTGCAACGAACGAGTAATATGACATTAGTAGTGCGTGGCCACTAGATTTGGGACTGATGTTTTTTTTTTATCAAAAATTTATTAGAATATTCTGTAATAGTAATTAAACTTCTGCTGTGGCAACTGCGCCTGCATCCTACCTGTTCAGCGACAGGTTGTGACGTATGGAATTCTGCCAGCCCTTGTCGGCGGTGCGGTAGTACGGGTAGTGCTTGGTGATGTAGCTGTAGATGCCGCTGAGCGTGAGCTGCTTGTCCGGAGCGGAGGCGACCGCCTGCACGATGAGTTGCGCGTAACTGTAGGGGGGCTTCGCGTCGTCGCGCCCCTCGCGGTTCTCGCGCGCATCCCGCGCGTCGCGCCCGTCGCGTGAACTGTATCCAGACTCTGAAGTAGTTGAAGACGCCTGGAATATATTCAAAGCAGATTGTATAAACAGCTATACAATAATTAGTTGTTGACTTACATTTCTGACCCGACATCACTATATCTCTAATCTTCTTCCATGTTATACGTTGATTACGAGATTTGTGTCGCCCTAAAGCATTGAAACTCTCTCTAAATAATAAATATGTTAAAATCCTTAAACATAAATATTGATGGAATACTTAGTAAGCACCAATACGGGATGACAACAAACATTTTCATGTATTACAACATCATATTTTCTCAATTAACATTACTAGAGTTTAGAGAAAAACTAAATCTCAAGCCGTTCAAATAATCGATAATATTCAGTAATTCCGTATAACAGTTGTACCAAAAAGATGAAATACTTTGGCCTCATCTCTATGGTTGCTATAAAATACGAAATAGTCTGCAGTTTGTAATGCCATTCATATTTCACCTTGAAGAACACAACAAGCACTCGTGTTTGCAGTGGCTATGCCGTGCTAGAGATCATCTAAATATTTTAACAATTCCAAGGCCTTTTTATTATAATCGGATAACTATAGAAAAGTTATAAATGGTAAAAAATACCCGTGGCTACCACATATATCATCATCTCATAGAACATCTTGTATAGATGTCGATCCTGTACGTTGAGTGTACTCACGGCGGTGCCATTGGAGGTGGGACGCTGCTCGGAGAGCGCCGCATAGTGAGCCACCAGGCCCAGGTCCGCGTGCCTCCGCCCCGAGGAGCCAGCACCGCGCGGCGAAGTCGGGCAGCTGTTCGCGGCGCTTATTGTACCTGCCGGATGAAACATAAACCCTCTATTAACGTAGTGCAATGAACAAATTTTGGTTGGGGGGAGTGTAAGGGGTCCCGCATGATAACTCACGGGACCCAATACAACCTCATCTGCTTGAGGTGCACCCTCCTAATCAACAAACGAGACTCTGGCTCCCGTCAACCCCGCATTGAGGCAGCGTGGTGGGAGATAGCCTAAATCCCCCATACGAACCGCTACATACGACATCCCCTAGTGACCAGCGCTACCGAAGGCTATGCTGACTTTATGTTGAGACATTTTGGGGAGGCCTACGTCCAACAATGGACGTCTATCGGGTGATGATGATGAAAATTTAGTACAACGAAATATAGAAAATCCATCTGATAGTAACAAATACGTTATATCAAATTTTTAAATTTGTTTTAAATAAACAATTTCCACTCTGAATAATATAGAGAACCTTAAAACTAATAAAGTAAGGTGTATGATATCGACTAAGTAGTATACATGTAAAAAAAGGTTGCATGTAGTGTGTCATGTTGCAGTCGCCTTCACCCAATTCCCGGCCGAAGCAGAAAAAACAAACCTGTGGTCGACACCTACCGCACAAAAAGCGCAAGTGTCGTGCATAATGACCAGCGCTTCCGAGAAAGGCTACAATACAAAGGACGATTTGTGTGATGTGCCTATCGGTATACCAGTAAACAGCACAGCCTAGATATATCTAGACCGAACACTGCCGTTTAAGTGTACAAATAAATGTGGTGTCACCTACGCGGACGACCTCTGCCAAAAGAGACTTCAGTAAGAATGTATGTCAATGGGTAATTGACACTTGCCTACCACCCAGACCTATATAATACCTAACTAAACTATTTTTATACTGTACGAAAACTTGATTTATCACATGTGAACCTGTAGTGGGCCCTAGGAAGTGCGCCTGCTGATGGTATAACTACTGTTAGCTGAAACTATATACAGCAATGTGTCGTACATCCAGGGGATAATGTAGGGCTTGCCTGTTACAATATGGCATGTTTTAAGACATAAAATGATAGAACCCTTTAAAGGCAAGCTTAACTTTTGTTTTATGGGAGGGATGTATCATACCTATCTAGATGAATCTATACAAGAAAGACCTGTTATAAATGTTAACCATTTATACGTAGTTTTAAGTGAAGCTTAATTAATATATGTGACTTGTTAAACCGTACTGTACTTTATTTGCTGGGCTATGCTCGGGGTTTCCCAGCGTGATCGAATCAGAAATGAGGAGATCCACAGGGGAACTAAAGGTTACCGACATAGTCCAAAACATTGCTAGCTTCAAGTGGCAATGGGCGGGACACATAGCTCCAAAGACTGACAGACGTAGTGTTAGCCGGGCCCCCCACCAGATGGTCCGACGATCTGGTGAAGGTTACGGTAAACAGCTGGATGCGGGCAGCGCAAGATCGATCGATGTGGACATCTTTGGGGGCCTATATCCAGCAGTGGACAGTATTGTATAGGCTGATAATGATGATGATAGTGATGTACTTTATTTATACCTTAAAAATATACCTTCCCCTTTTTCAAAGTAAACCCTTCTCCACATACGGACTAGCCGTAAACTGCGACGCGAACTTACCGCGAATATTTTATTTTAATGATATCGTATTTACTAAGCTTAAAACATCAATAAGTATTCACTTGATACTTAGAACAAATATCAGAATAAGTTATTGACTAGACTCTTACTGACTCATCATACATGTCACTCTCCATATTTTAGCCGTAAATGGAAAATCCGATAATAAAAAAGGCAAATTACTTCCTCACCAAATTCCTTATCATAAAGTCATTCGCTTTGCAACAATGTCATTCTTCATTACTATAGGCTTACACTGTTAATGTAAACACCACAATTTCACACGATATTGAGTGACAATGAGGCCATAGAAGCTGAAGCGTACACTACGAAAATACTCTCATGTACATACAATACTTGAACCCAGTCTTGCTATATTTAGGATACTTTGGTAAAAACATATAATGAAGAAGGAGGTAGACACCTAGGTTTGTTTGAAAAAAACTATAACTTACCACCCTACTCCATTACTCATGTCGCCCTGTAATCGAGCTAGAACTTTTATTATTCAGCCTGCGGTTTTCTGCCGAGCCTCGAGAAGAGAGAGAGAGAATACATTTTATTTCATTTAATGTATTTTTAAGAAATATATTAGGGGCTAATTTAACCCTTCCGAGTATACTTAAATAAATTTTAACTACGTCGATTTCTCGCTTCCAATCAGGTAAAATAATATATAATAATATATACGGTTCAGAAATTATGGTACGGTCCCGCCGTGCGTAAATGCAGCAGCCGATAACTTTCATGATTAATTTATTGAACGCCATAAAATGACTGACCTTAAATAATTTGTTCATAATCATTACATAATAAAATTAGACAGGTTCAGAAATTACCTGTTGGCGATGGTGCTGGACTTCTCGCGTCGCTGTCCACGGGGATGGTGATACGCAACGGCGGCAGAGGTGCTCCGGAGGCTGCGGCGGCACCGCCCCCGCTCTCCTCCACCAACGATTGAAACTCTAGCCGGATGTTCGTGGAAGGGAAACGGAGTGTGCATCTGGAAATATTTATTTATGATGTTTGAATGTTTTTTTTTTTTTTTTCATTTATTTAATTAAATACCTCTCTTGCAAAGATAATAGATGGACAATGTCCGTAAGGTTAATTTCTATAGGCCGACAGGAGCCTATAACGCCCCGGTCTAGACACACAGACACAATGTCATTTTATGGAGCCTTGTATCTAGTAAATTAGTGAGCTAACAAGACAATGTTGAATCTTGTGTATTTTTTTAAACTACGAAGCGAGGAGAGGAACGGGATATTTACCTGTTAGTAAGCGATACACCCGTTCATAATAATGTGCTGCTAGTTAGGATGGTATACACATTAGCCTCGTCGCCCTGAGACAAAATGTCGAGTCTCGTAACCCCAGTTACCGTAAAACACAAGCTACCGCGCTCGTCGAACCGGAACGCAGTAATATTTGCACAGTACTGTTTGGCGGTTGCAACAGGCGCTGCGGTGGTACCCAGACGGTCTCCAGCAACAGAAACCTACCACCAGTAAAAGTATGAAGATGAAGAACGCTTTAAAGTAATTGGAGAACAAAACCGAAAAGTAAAAAAGTAAAACGAACAATATGGACTTAGATTTTCGCTTACCATAGGGTTGTAATAAAAATTATTATTCGTAATACTTCGCAGTTTTTTACATAGAAAAAGACAAGAGTTTTTAAAACAAAAATAAATCTCTTTATTTGGTATCCGGTATAATAGATTAATATAGATCGTATGATTCCTCACGCTTGATCCCTCGCCATCGATCCCTCAATGTATATATTTTAATCGTAACTTTTGTTAATAAGAAAAACATACTTTTTAACGACAAAGATATTATCTTATTCTAGGCCGTTAGACTTCCGTTCGAACTGCGGAAGTATGTGCAAGCGTTCCCGTAGTTCCGACCAAAGGTGTTGAGAAGGATACCGTGGTGTTTTAACCGGTAAGAATCCAGCATAACTCTTCTACTGACCCGGCTGCAAAAGAGTATCAGATATAGGATTTCCCCACAAAAAAAATGCTGTCAGACCTGAAATTATGCTATGGCTATGACTACGCCTCTATAACTTAAGACCGTATAAAGACCACCGCAGCGCCAATTTCATCTGTCAAACAGTGATTTGCTAAAATTACTTTGTTGTGGTTTGAAGGACGCTGCAGGTAATCTAAGTCATTACATGTTTGAAAGCAACGAACACAAAGTGGTATATTGTCTGTCATGATAACTAGCACTACATGGTTATGGGTAGGCCGTGTCGCTCATCATCTGATGAAATTATAAAAAAATAATCAATTAATACTTATGGTTAAATAATAGCTTATTGGTGTAATTACAAGCATAGCACTCAGCTCGCACCTCGCCAGCTCGTCGCGTGGCGTGCGGCGTCCATCGGCCTGTGGTTCCATTGAACCTCATATCTATCGATCTGATAATTGCAGGGATTGCAGCCCACGCCCCATAATTCCGGGTAAAGCCTTACCCAATGCTACCTTTTTTTAATTAAATTGTTAGTTGACGTTATACAAAATTTAAGTTACGTTAAAGTCGTCAAAAATATGTTTTTTAATAATTGATCGAAACACAAAATACTGTCAAAGTTAGGCTTCTATTAACTGTTTGTTGTGTTTTTTTTTATATACAATGAAAGATCTAAAAACTATAATAATAACTAAGTAAAATACATTTCTTCCACGCGTATACATTTTTTACAGATTACTCAAACTCTGTCCAAGGATTCAAACTCGCCTTAATTTTTTCAACAGCCAATTTACATCCCTACACTGTCGGGGCACAGGCCTACTCTCAATATGAGGGTGACAGGTCATAGTCACCACGCGGGCCCAATGCGGATTGGTGACTTCGCACAAACCTTAGAATCAACTCTGATTCATGTGCAGGTTTCTTCACAATGTATTCGTTCACCGTTTGTATTTCGCTGTTGTTGCTAAAGTTCACAAATGTACATAACTTAAATATTAAAGTCATCGGTACATGCCGAGATTCGAACCAGCGACCTTCGGAATGAAGGTAGCACGCTCTAACCATCAGGCCAGCGAGCTGAGTCGCCTTTACACGTTGTATTCAAGCGAAAACGTCGATTAATCTCTACTTACTGCACGCGCAAACCCGGATGCAAAACATGTAGCAAATTTATTCTTCAAGGTCTGATAATTATACATTTGTATACGTGTAATCCTGTGCGGATGAGAATATATCTCCTCATAAAAAAAAAATCGGCTACACGCGAATCGAGAAATTCAAGTGCGAGTGAAAATTAGAAAACTACAACAACTCACACATATGCTTGTGTTAAAGAAATGTAATTTAAACTTTAACTCGACCCTTAGTTTTCTCCTAGAGGTCGTTAACTATATTATCTAATGGCTTTAAGACCCTAAAATATTCTGTCATTGGTTAACATGGCACCATAGATTATATATATATTTATGACTGTTACATAAATTATAAATATACACTCATGTATATTACTGCAAGTACACACAAATGTATGATCAAATTGTTGATACTTTGGTAGCAAAAGTAGTAGAATTGCTTCTTATTATAGTTAAGATTTTCTTAATTCTATATCATCATCAGCCGATAGACGTCAACTGCTAGACATAGGCCTTCCCCAAACATCTCCACATCGATCGGTCCTGCGCTGCAATTGGGATGGCCTCCGGATACGTCGGGCACTAGGGGCCGTCGTTTGTAACGGTCCATATTGTGGGATTTGGGCCATTTCCCACCACGCTGGCCCAATGTGGGTTGGTGGGAGCCGGAGCTTTTTTTGTTAATTAGCAGGGTGCACTACGAATAGGTGAGATTGGCTTGGCTCCCATGAGTTGTTGTTTGGGGTTCAATACTCTATTTTTTTTCTTATTAAGAGACCGCTTCCGAAAACGAAGACAGACGATGGTACTAATGACACCTTTGATGATGGGACGGAAAAACAATCGATCCTGATAAAAAAATAATAATTTTATTAGCATTATTTCCGCTCCATCATGTTAGTACAGCTAAATGAAACGATAGATTCATAAAAAATACATTACTTAAAAATTTTATTATTAAAAATTTAGTATGACACACCTTACCGATCTAAATGTTCCGTGGCCCTATGAAATAAGGTTTAAATTGAAACCAAATACCTCTCGTAGCGTAAATAATGCTAATAAAACATTTTAAAAATATGTTTTTTTTTTAATCATGATCAATTTTTTTCGGACTCCTAACAGCCAGTATTTTTTTTTTTTTTTACGTGGGGGAAATGCCTACGCATACTCGTCCTCGCGGGGGCAAAGACGAGTTATGTCGGACTTGCACCGACTAAAACCCCCACGATGTTTCTCCTCATCGCCATGCTGGCAGGGTCACGAGAACGCTCGCACTCAACCGCGACCGTGCCGGCGCTGGCCGCTTGCGCAGCCCCACCTCGGGAGGGAGGGATGAACCCTCCCTTTCCAGGGCGCGCCGGAACATGCAGCGCGCCCCCTCCTCGACCTCATGCGTGTGCGGGCGACCGGTTCCCCCGAACCTGTCGCCCAGAGGCCATGGGAGCCACTGGAGAAAACCTCTCCCGGCTCCCCGCGGCAGAGAGATGTTAGGCCCGCCGCTACCTGTCAACGGCCGCGGAGGATAGGGAGAGCGGCGCATCTCAATACCGGCACTCCTCGTCCCTCGCGGTCCCACCGCCGCCGCATCGCCGGTGCGACACCGGTTGGCCGCAGAGAGTACTCCCTCCGCGACCCCACCTCGGCTGCGAGGGGCGGTATGAAACCGCCCATGCAGCCGGCCGCTAGGGCCGCACACAGCTGCCCCTGCGGCCCCCGACCGCTCCGGTGAGCTCCAGTTACCCCAACCGGTGCTCGAACCTGGAGCGGCCGCTTCGGCCA
This sequence comes from Ornithoptera alexandrae, assembly GCA_029030555.1. Classification (NCBI taxonomy): domain Eukaryota; kingdom Metazoa; phylum Arthropoda; class Insecta; order Lepidoptera; family Papilionidae; genus Ornithoptera; species Ornithoptera alexandrae. The sequence goes on along the minus strand of JARDVY010000303.1, from coordinate 11,261,414 downwards.
GCCCTTCGCCGCGGGCCGGCCGGGTGGGTTCCACTTGGCTTCACCATGTACCGGACCACGGTTACTAAGCCCCTCCGCCACGACAAGGCGAGAACCCGTTGGAGGGGCCTAACAGCCAGTATATGCCATAAATATTAGCTTAGCTTAGCTCCTTACATATGAAATTGGCGTTTTGTACGGGAGGAACATAAAGTCAATTATTTTTTGTAAAATATATTTAATTAATCAAAGCATGCACCGCGTTGTTATCTATGCACTTTTGCCATATCATAGGTAGGTCATTGATCCCTTTATTAAAAATACCATGGGGGCGGGAATTAATAAACTGTTTGAAGGCGGTTTGGACTGCCGCATTGAAGTTGAATTTTTTCCCTTGTAAAAAATTGTCCAAATTCCGGAAAAAATGGTAATCTGTTGGGGCAAGGTCCGGGGAGTACAATGGATATCGCAGACATTCCAATTGTAGCTCATCTAACTTACTGGTTGTTTGTTGTGCAGTGTGTGGTGGTGGTCTTTCCGTTGTCGTGAAGCAGCAGTAGCCTAGAGCAATTGACCAATCTCGGTTGTTTAGCAGCTCGTGCTTCTTTCATGCAGCAGGTTTGCAGATGTTGACAATAGATATCTGCCGCAATCGTTTGGCCAGATTGTAAAAAGCTGTAGTGAACGACACCGGCGCTAGTCCACCAAACACTTACAAATAACTTTTTTTAAGTCAATTTTCGTTTAAGGCAGGATTTAGCTGGGTCTCTAGGGTTCAGCCATTGCGACGAGCGTATCCACTTTTCATCACAAGTAATGATTCGATTTAAAATCCCTTCATCATTGTGTCGGCTGAGCAAAGTAACAGCAGCAGCAGTCGACGCGTGTTCGCAAGTTTGATTCACTCAATTCATGAGATACCTGTCGTTCCAGTTTTTTTACTTTCCCGATTTGCTTCAAGTGGATTAATACAGTTTTGTCACTTACCCCGAAGCCTGCAGCTATCTCTGAAGTACTTTGTGATGGATCCGTTTCCACAATAGCCTTTAATTGTTCATTTTCCACTTTGGTCTCCGGCCGTCAACGGGGTTGGTTTCTGAATGTCGAAATTTCCAGAACGAAAACGTTGAAACCAAAAACGTGCCTTGCTTTCTTTTCGACACCAGCGCCGTACACATCATTAATCCTTCGAGCTGTTCCTGCAGCACTGGTGCTGGTGCCACGGTGGGACTCGTACTCGTAAATATACCGATACTTCATGTTTCCCATTGTGCGGTAATACGCGACGCTAAAGAAAAAAAATAATGAAGAAAAAACAAATGAATAACTGTTTTCAAAACTCAAATGTACCAGCTAAATGAATTTATAAATTTGAATTAGGAATTCTAAACCAAACAGGAGATATTCAAATTAAAGTGGTCAGTACGACAAAACGCTAATTTCATATATAAGGATCTAATAAATAAATTTAAAACAATAGCTTCGTTATCAAGACATATACAATCACTCGTATGTCTCTGAGACATTGTAAACAAAGCTCTCTAGTAACCTGGACTGAGAGTAAGGCAAAACGACTGGGGACTTTCTTGATGTTGATAATAATGAATTCCTACCCATTTGTGGATGGTGTGTTCGTAGCCAGTAGATTGTATCTGCGGTATCCGTAGCAGGCGCTACGCGGCGCGGCGCGGCGCGCGCTGACCACCCTCGTCGATTTATCGGCAGTTTACAGTGGGTCCATTCAGTGGTACATTAACCCAGTTTCGCCCAGCTCGCAGTGGATGGACTGCGGACTCTGATTGAGTGCCCATTTAGAGCTGAATATATCAGTTATTTGTACAACAAAGAGGTACGTTATAATAATACTTTATATAAATACACTGATTACAAACTGTTCTTACTTGAATTTAGGTTCTAGTAATAATTTGCAGCGCAGCAACATTAAACGCTTTTGATAACGGTAGGGACAAGTAGCGAGTTTTCGAATAATAAAATAACTATTGGTATCCGGAGAATCGTCTGAATAGGGACTTCCATGCCCTTTGGGACATATTTAAGCAAAGTGCAGATGTGCATTCCATGAGAGATCGCGACTTACTTGCCCCAAGCAAAAATATATTTTCCAATGATATATCCACTAACATAAAACGAAAGATCTTTTAACAGCGTCAGTTTCTTAATAAATATTAAAATCGTCAACTAATATACGCCTTGCAATCAAATCAAAGTTAACAAACCTAAAACTCTTGGGGCACGACATCCTCGCCATCGAGCTATCTCATCCATTATATATTTCTAAAACGTACATGTTTGCATATTTGTTTCCATTGCAACCAAACTAAAACGAGTGTCCAAATAAGATACGCTTTCAAGACAGTTATGATAATGACCTGATTTACGAATGCATATCGTGTACCATGGACTTCAAGGTGTAGTTTCGGGTACACGTTTAAGGCGTGAGTCAGCGTGAGCAAGGGGCAAAGGGTATGAAAGTTTGAAAAGCAAGTTGCGGGGGTCTCCGGTATGCCCCCACAGGTCGGCCCCGCGGGGAGGTGTTATCAGAGAGCGTGTATAATTTACCCACTTCACAACCGTGTTATTCGAAAGGGAAATTACAATGTTTATTGCTGAACGGCGGGGGCGCACAGCGCTCATTAATGAAATATGGATAATATTTACTGGGTAAGTAACTTTATGCGAATATAACCTTAACAATATATATAATATTTTCTGATGATTATGAACTAAACAAAGTTCGAATATAATGTGACACTTTTTTTGTTTTCGACATACTTTACGTACGATCGTTACATTGTTGATAGGTCGTGCATTAAATAGTTGACTATGTCATAAAATCCCGACACTATCACACCGACCCATATCGACACTAAGTAACACCTCTTCATTTATGTATTAAATCTTGCGTTTTAAATTTTTTTGCGATATGAGCCGTTATAGCTCAAGTAGTAAAAGCCCGGCAGTCAACGGAATTGACTGCTGTTCTAGTTACATTTAAATCTTCTAATTATTAAGAATGTTTCAATGTTATGAAAATTTAATTTAGCAATAATAATTGCATGCATTACATCGGTGTATACAGACGGAGTATTTGGGTCGGGCGCCAGCTGCACCGCACCGGCCGGCGCACACTGCTGCGCAAGGAGCCAATAAGCTAGAGCTGCATGTGAATAAGAAGAGATAATTTTACAATCGAAATTATTTTTGTTACGGAAGTTAGTACGGTTACAACTGTCGCGCTACCCGGAAACTGACCCGATAAACGTAAGGGATGGCCATGTTTTTTTTAATTATTTGAAATTTATGTTGTTTAGTAAACAATAAACGAGTTCAGGAACTGTCGGTGCATTGGTCCCGTGCGTGTTACATGATTATATTACAGATAGAACGCGCAATGTAACAGAAACGTCGAGCGCGATACTTGCACTTTATCTAAAAAAAATACATGTAAACTTTTATGACTACCTAATCTATAGTTTAGCGGCAGAAACAAATGCTGCTGCTGGTTAGAAACCGCCAGTAGCAGCAGTTTTAAAATGTATTTTCGAAGAGCCCACTTAAAATAATAAACTTAACTATTTCACATATATCCTAGATCATTTTTTTATTTAAGGTTTATAAAAAATATGGATCCATTGAAAGTTAGTACAGGAAGGTCCTATATCTATTTTAGTCTACTCAAACCGAAATTTACATATTCACGTCTAAAATTCCTTTATGTAGAGGCCGCTTATGGCATGTGATGCAGCTGCCGTGGTACCTAATTAGACTCTCCAGTAAAAGAGATGAACTAATAATAAAAACATCATTCTCGACAATACATAATCATTGGGGTTGGTACCATCACTCACAACGCCAAACATTATTATTGAAAGGCACTTAGTACTGAGCAATTACAGAGTTGATTTATCTCTCATGTATTTATGAGAAAACACCGCTATGTAAATCAATTAATCATCAGCCGTTAGAAGACCACTGCTGGACATAGGCCTCCACCAAAGATCTCTGCGCCGATCGGTTTTGCGTCACGGAATCCAGTGGCTCCCGCGACGTTCACACAGTCAGCATGGCCTCTGGTATCACCGGGCATCAGGGGCCGTCGTTTTTGGCGATTCATATAGAGGGACTTGGGCCATTTCCCACTATGCTGGCCCAATGCGGGTTGGTGGGAGCCGGGGGCTCGTTTGTCGATTAGCAGGGTGCACCAAGAGCAGGTGAGGTTGGCTTGGATCCTGTGAGATGTTGTGCGGGAGTCCCCTTATACCCTCCGCTATGTACACAGACTAATTAGCGTTACGTTGTTATGGACAGACATGTTGCCGTCAAGTGAGAGTAGAAAGAAAAATAAAATTAATGTCTCCTGTATCATTTTAAAATCTAGGCAAAAGGTTAAACTGAGTTACGTCTCATAACGCATAGAGAATGCATAGAAGCCGAACGTGAACATTAAGGAATGAATGTGTTTAATGAGCGCACGAAGCGTGAAATAATTCCAGCGGATTCTATCCGGTGTGCGGAGGATGCCGTATGTACCAGGGATACACTGAAGATAATCTCCGAACATCCGCCTACGTTCTGTGTTAATTATTACAAATATACTTTTAATGTAAACCGTAATTACAATGTATTTAACATAACTCTATTTTCTGATGATGTTAAGCGCTTGAAAGTCATATTGTCTCTTACTGCTCATCTGATACTGGGCTCGTGGACCCGGGTCCACGGCATTAACATAACTTCGTATAGATTTATTATTATTGGTATTAACCTTTACAAGGAGTGTTTTGCTCATGTCCACTTACATTTAGCAAGGAAGTTTTTATATACTGCAAACCGTTAAGACGAGCTGGAATTTCACCAGGTGGTAGCATGTTTACACAACAGCACATTGAACTCGTCGACTTCGGACGTAAAATAATAAGTTTCATTAGCCTAATAATATTACTAATTATAGTACAATTAAAACGGTAACACAGTAATATATGCATGGCGATAGGCTCTGTGGCCCAGCCCTGTAGCTTCGGGCTAGTAAGAATAGGGCTAAGGTAAGCTCTGCCTGTCGTACAAGGCGACTAAAAGCGTCTAGGAGTTTCGCGGGCCTTGATGGTCGGGCCCTTATCGCTCAACAAACGAACCTTCGTTGGACAGAGTATGGCTCAGCTATGGTGCCTGGGAGGGTTAGATTCCTCCTCAGAGAAGTGTTAAAGTAAAGCGTACAGAGGGACCTCTCCGAATGCACTGACTCAGACCACCAAAGGGGTTTCAATAAGTAAGAATCTCACATAACCCTGACTTCCCCTCAGAAGCAGGGTTATCTTTCGAAGATTCCACCCCCCCACCCCGTCAAACCAAAAAGTTCTGTGGTGGCCACGCCAGTAGACGGTCCTGTTGACAATAACCATTGCTTATCCTTCTGACAAAACCAAATATATCCGTATCGTGCAAAACGTGTACGGTTATAAAATCATAAAATAAATGAAAGCGGCAACTCTGAGGAGAGTGCACCGTCACCATCCACGCATGTACCGGCCGCCGCTCGTCAAATCAATAACCCGCCGCTTGTTTACGGCCGGGCGCCGCTTTGTTTACCCGGCACGCGGCGCCCGCGAAGCCGGCCCTGCGCCGCGACGCATACAGCTCAGTTCGCGCTGCCCGCCCGCGCTCGCCGGACCGCATAAAAACATAAGGTGGCCGGCGCTTACTGAGGATTACGAAGGAGCCCACATAATTGCGCGAAAGCGATTTCACCATATTATCAATGAAGATTATATAAATGAATTTATTCGTTAAGTTTATATCATTTTACCCGACGACAAGGAACGGGGGGTTCAAGAATTTAAAATTTTTGTATAACCCACACGCATATTACGATGTTGTCTACTCGTCTTTTTAGTAATATAATATTTTATTTTTTTAACGAAACGGCGAGATGAAAGGTAATTACGCCTGTTCATATCAACGTGGCGTTAGTTAAGATGGTATACACTGCGCCGTATTGCACCGCTCGTCGCTTTGGGACAAGACATGAACTATCGTCACCACAGGAATTACCACTAGCTACGGTGGTCTTCAAACCGGAACTCAGTAATATTTCCACACTACTGTTTGGCGGTTGTAATAGGAGCTGCAGTGGTGGTACCTATCTAGATAGTTTCCAGCAACAGAGACCTACTACCAATAAGTATTAATCCCATCGTACTGATTTCTAATATAAAAACCAGTTAAGTATACTTACACAAATTGTTATACAATCAATGTTGTCAAACTGAATGGTACACCAGCGATGGAGCGATGGAGCGATGGAGCGCCGGTAGGTCAGGAAACACTGCGGGCTCATTCGTAGCAACTGCTCACATGGGCCGGGGGCGGTAAAGGCTACATTCGCACGGAGCCGGCCCGAGGACCCCCGCCTATCGATCCGCAAGTTTTCCACCGGCGTCCTTCACCTCGTGCACTTTCAATATTACTCCACCGAATCTACAGCCGAACACACACCACATTCACAATTTTAAGTAACTACATCGCCATTATCCGAGGGCTGGAGGAGGATAAATAAAGACACAGGTTGTAACTTCTCGACAAAGTGAATATTAGTTATACCTTTATATTTCATATATCGTATGGATTAATTAGACTTGACCCTAGGGTCCTGGTTAGATATTCTACCCGTATCCTATAATTAATATTGTTGTACCGTATAAATAACTTACGGTTTGATCGAAAGAGGAAGGAAAGAACCGTCTGTTCGCAAAAGCAATGAAACTAACTTATTACTTTAATAGAAGTTATATTTGTTTATCAGCCGGATAACGCTCACTGCTGGGCATACGACTCCCTAAAGGATCTCCACGCCGATCGCTCTTGCACTGTCCGTATCCAGTTTATATTTATAGAAGTTATATTTAGCTTAAAGTAATAATTGTGTATAAGGTACGATGGGGCTGACATGCCTGTTAGGAGCATGACACCCAAAAAAAAAGGTTTTAAAAATGATGTACCTACCATATATCTGGCTCGACGGTGTCAGAGTTTTATAAATTTCATACTACGTATGTTAAAATACTAGGATTGTAAATAGGTTAATGTTTTCGTAAGCTGTTATTCTTGGAACATGTCGATTCTTCTTCAATGTTATCCCTTACCGAAATAAACTTGGCGGAGATCGAACCCGAGCCTTTTTTTTTTTTACTTAAAAACTGATTTACATCTCGCTCTCTACCTGTGCTTTATCTATATTCTTAATGTATACGATAATTTTAAACTGTTCTCAAAGTCTACAATGAATAATACTTAACAGTATATTGCTGATATGTATGGCTGTAACAGGTATAGATAGGTGTTAAGAATATGACAAATATTCCCTGCCTGTCGTAGGCGACTAAAAGGGTCCACGAGTTCGTGAGCCTTAAGGGTGGGAGTCCTCAGAATTCAACATGCAAGCTTTAAGAGGGCGGTAAATGCATGATGCTATTGTATTTGCCGTAGCACAGCAGGGGCGCTGAGGGCTTTCCCCTTCCGTGGGATGTTTTAGCCAGAATGCAGGGTTGCACCGGTGCGTTTCGTAAGAGATCCCGGAGCCCCTCCTAATGCACTGCACTGACGGAGACCACCGAGGAGGTTTTAATAGGTAGAAACCCCGCATAATCTTGTCTTTCCCCCAGACGCAGGATATCTTTTAAGATTTCCCCCGCGATAAAAACAAGGTACCACCACAGCGCCTATGTCTGCTAACAAACAGTACTGTGTAATCATTACCGTGTTCCGGTTTAAAGAGCGTCTCAAGGCGACGAGCGCAATGTGGTGCTGTGTACACCATCCTAACTGGCATCACATCGTTATGGGCAGGCGAGACATTTACATCAGGATGACATCACACCCGTATCGTCACATCGTTGAATAAAAAAAAAATTACTAGTATAAAGTATTGTGTATAGGTGATAGATACTTGCGTCTTCTGCACCCGCCACTTTCCGTTTGAAGGTGGAGCACAATGCTGCACAGTGTATATCAAGATGACTATCGCTGCATTGTTATGGGCATGCGTATTGCTTACCATCAGGTGACCGTCCTATTAGTTAGGTAGATTTGTCGATAAAACTTCCAAATAGATCGGTGGATGGGACTTAACGTCTGTAATACGAAGGCTTTTGCGCGTCGCGATCAATTTCCCGTCGGAGACGGTGCGCGCAATCACGCCATCACGCCATCACGCCATCACGCCCGTACCCGCGTACCACTCCGGTATCGGACTTATTGAATTTTTCCTTAGTAATAATGTTTGTACGTGTGCCATCTTTGCCGGTATTACATTAATGCTTGGTGAGACATGGCTAAATAAAAATTTATATGAGAAGAGAATTGCATTTTATAAATATCAATTGCAAAAATACTATAAGGTAGGGTTCATAAGAAAATAGTTATGAGGACGAGGATGAGGTAGGGTAAGAGAATGAATAACATAGTACGAATAATCCTTTTGATCCAAATATATTTTTATTGATAACCTTTGACAATTAAGACAAAATCTAAAATTCTCTTGTATAAGGGAAAAGAGGATTTCTTTAAAATTTATTTTGAGGAAACGGATCAGGGAGAGTAAGTTCTTAAAAAATTAGGAAGTTCAGCATTGAAAAGAATACTCATCGACACTAGTATAAGATAAATTAAATCATCATCATCATCAGCCACGAGACGTCCACAGCTAGACATAGGCCTCCTCTAAAGATTCCCACTTCGATCGGTCCTGTGCTGCCTGCATCAGGGGCCGTCGTTTGCAGGGGTTCATATGGGGGGAATTTGGGTCATTTATTTATTGTTTATTTTTATACCCTTACGCGTTATGTCAATGTAATCACAGTTTATAAATAGTTCAAATTAAAAATAACAAAAGTCGTATCGCAATGAAAAACATATAAAACTTTTTGATATAAATCAAATAAGTGAGGAGTGAAATTGGTCTTGGTGTTGGTCTTGCGAAGAAGCAAGAGCAACATCAATTCTTTAAAAGCCAGACCAAGACCGAATTACCAAAACCAAGACCTGATATGCACGATTAAGACTGAATACGCAAGACTAAGACTAGAGGTATTTAAGCAAGACCAATACTAAGATTGCCTAAGTGTTGCTCTTGCTTTGCTGATCTCTAAATCAAATGCCAGAATTCACTGATGATTCAAAAAGCACTATTGTGTCACGGCAGCTATATTCGTCACTGTTACTCAATATTTTAAATTTAATCGCCACCGTGGACTCCTGTGTCATACTATAGATAGTATCGTTTGTAATCTTGTTAAAAGGGTTCTCACCGATAAAGGAAAAAAGCTAAACCGTTAAAAATGTTGAACTCTAGTTTTACGTTAAACACCTTGTTTATTTTGAAATGTTTTAAATTTACATATAATGGCAAAACTTTGTTTTCTGAAGATGTTAAGCGGTTGAAAGAAATATTGACTCTTACAGCTCTTCTAATAGTGGGCTCGTGGACCTCTGTCCACAGGCTCTTTATAAAAAAAAAGTGTACTACGTGGAGTGGTAGTTATCCGATGGGCCGATTTTCGTTTTGTGTGTGTGGAGTTTTGTTTTCTGGCGAATGTACTCGGTGGTCGAAGACTAATTCGGGTCTGTTCTCCGACCACGTTCGCTTGTATCGGAAACTGGGCGGTGAAAACCACCCCTGATCGCGGGTGTACCTCGTGTATACGATGTGCGTAGCTGTAGAGTCGCATTCTAAAGCGAGGGTGGCGTGATAACAAAATTCAGAGTGTGTTGGTCATGTCCGAATTGTATGTGGTGACATGGGTGTTGTTGGTGAAGATTTGATTATCCTCGGTGTACGGGATCCCTGGGGATGTCTGAATTAGCGCATACCTTGATCTGCACTTATTGGTCTTGGGAATGGCAAAACTTAAAAAATATCGACTTACAGGTGTAAGAAGAGATATACATAAATATATAAATTTATGTGAGTTTGATATACAAATAATGCTAAAGTCTGAAGCGTCTGTTTCAATAGACAGGATTGTGGTTGTGGGAATTAGTGAAAAAAGTCTCATTCGAGGGGATTACGAGAGGCAACGGACAAAAGGATGAAAGGCTTCGTCTCTCCACCGGAGGATTGCGGGCCGTATGATGGATGTAAGTCCTTTCTCTACCATTTATTCTTTATTTACACGTACTTACATAATGTACTGATTAACATATATATCAGAAGCTATTTCGTTAAAAAAATAATTGAGATAAACTTTTTACTACGACGGTTAGCCAATATTAAAAACATACATCTTTGTATAACCCCTTTTTAAAAATTTTTGTCCGAGGGGAAGTCTTCAAAGGATACCCAGTTTTTAGGGGAAAGACAGGTTTATGTGGGATTTGTACCCATTGCAACCAGCTTGGTGGCCATCATTGATGCATTGTGGAGGATCTCCTATGGAACACACCGATGCCTCCCCGCACTACGCCTAAGCATGTCCCGGGGAGTACCGTAACCGTCCCCAGCAGCCTGTCCTTTATGACAAAACACGAGACTAGCTCATATTTGTCGTTCACGTTAGGCTCGTTTAATGGGCTACGAGAACCCCCACCTTCAAAGCTCACGAATCCGAAAACCTTTATAGTCGTTTTCTACTACAGGTAGGATTTTCTTTAGTCCTAATTTCAATAGCTAGAAACTGCATAACAGATCTGTATATCCTAGGCTCCGTGAGCGTTCTCCCAATAGATTCCCGCTTTGTCATAGCGGTGGGGCTCAGTAGCCATGGCACGGTCACCCACGATGAAGCTAAGAGGAATCTTTGACCTCGGCCGAGTATTGATTGAACTGGGAATACTGTAATAGATACCCACCCTGACACTGTTTACGGAGCACCTGCTGAAAAAGCCAAATTACCGTTTTTTTTATTCAGTTAACTAAGACGTGCGAAACGTTTAACTGATGGTATAGCTGCCCATAACAACGTTGCGCAGGTTCAGATGCTATACATAGTGCCACATTCTGCTCGTCGCGTAGAAAAATATGTAGATATAAGTTTTGTTACCTCGACAATTTCACTCGCTGCATTTTACATTATGAGCCGGACAACGTCCTCTGCTGGCATGAGCCTTCTCTGCCCGCATCTAGAGGATTGCTGCCTGCCAGCGCTGCGTCAACCGATACGCAGTCGCCATCCGAGGATCTCACCGCGCCTCCGACCGGCAGTCCTTCGAGTAACGTGCCTTGGCCATTGTCACTTATGATTATCAATATTTTAGGATATATATCGGTGACATTAGTTTTCCTGTGGATCTCCTAATCTGGTACGATTACGCCACGTAACCTTGAGCACAGCTTATTCCATTGATCTCCGTGCGACTTTCAGCTTCATCATAAGTCCCACTTCAAGCGGCCACATCTAGTTATAACGACTTTCAAACCGGAAAACAGTAATATTTACACAGTACTGTTCGGGGACAGAAACAGGCGCCGCTTTGTACTTACCTAATCGATCCCAGGCAACAGAGACCAGAATAAAAAAAAAAACAGAATTACCATTTATAAGCAGTTAAAGTTGTTATTTAGTATATAAGGTTTTAAATATATAATTTATTACATAAAATCCAATAATAACCAATACAAGATACATATGTTCATTCTATAATTAGATAATGACGACAACCTGGTGACGCTCGTTGGATACATAAAGCACCAATTGATAATTACTTAAAATATATATGTACATTATCTTCCATCCATGATCATAAAGCTCTTTGTGTTAATCACATAGGTTAGGAACAGAGGTAATGTAGCAACAGCAAAGATTCAGATTTCATTATAAACGGAGACAACTGTGAAGGGTTACTTGCGATAGCGTGTAGAGCTGGTTATTAGGGCGACGAGATCGATTAACCCGTCGCTCTGGTTAACGTTCAACAGAAGATGAGGTGATAGTACGGACGGACTAGAATAACCCCCGATAGATCATAAGGTCGTAGTGCAAATGCCACTGGTGTACACTCGCGTGCAACGGGTTCTGTACAATTTTAATACATGAAGACCGAGCTTTCTTATTTAATAAGGTGTAACAGGCGTAGCATAGGAGATTAAGTGCGAAGACCATGAACACCGATAGCGACCATCGCGAGGCATTTAAAAAATTTCATACTATCCTTTTACAGTAGCGATAGAAAGATTCATTGTGAAGATTTCTTCATAATTCGTAAAAAAGATAGCAGATCAGTTTCATAGGAGACCTAATTTATACAACTAAACAGTAGGGGAGCAAATTATTGTTTCCGTTTGAAACGGAAAAAATTTTAAGCAACCCCTCCCACACTATGTTATTATCATCATCAGCCGATACATGCCCACTTTTGGACATAGGCGTCCCCCAAAGATCTCCACATCGATCGGTCCCGCATTGCTCGTATCCAGTGGGTTTTGCCCACTGCCAGTTAAATCTAACAATCTTTTGGGCTGTGTCGGTGATATTAATTCTTCTGCAGATCTCCACATTTCTGATTCGACCGCGCGCAGAAACTCCGAGCATAGCCGTCTTCATTGCCTTTTTGGTGACTTTGAGTCTTTTGAGGCCGACAATAAGGGGCTACGTCTCGGTTCCGTACGTCAACACTAGCAACACGCATGCGTTGAAGACTATCTTCAGACACTGCGGTATCTAAGACGAAAGGATGCTGCCCCAACGCTGCCCAAACATCCTATATAATAAGATACTATGTAATAAGTTTAATTAGAGGTTATGACAAAATATTTCGATATAATTGAATACCATAAGTAAATGTAATAAACATAATAAGATGGGTTACAACTTAAAACTTAAAACTTTTTCTTTTTATGTAGTTTTCATTCTTTTGGATACCTAAAAAGCAGCGCAGGTATCGAATCTTTGACCTTAACATGCAGACTGCAGGAAAGTACTAAATTGGCAATTAAACTGAAACTTCTAATAATATAGATTGAAAGACCAGGTAGGACTAAAGAGAAATTAACAATAAATATAATATGTATCTAAAACATATTTCTATAATTTTTTTTATATACAATTAAGCGACGAGACAAGCACGACGTTCACCTAATGGTAAGTGATACGCCCGCCCATAACAACTTGGCGCTGGTTAGTATGTTATACACTGCACCATATTGCACTGGTCGCCTGAGGCGTAAGATGTTGAATCTCTCTACCCCAGTAATTACACTTGCTACAGCGCCCTTCAAACCGGAACACATTAATGATTACACCCTACTATTTGGCGGCTGCGACAAGCGCTGCAGTTGTACCCACTTATACGGTCTGCGGTAAGAGACTTACCACCAGTACCTCCACATACTATCTCAAGGGGTCCATTTTTCATGCAACTCTACCCCATTTTAACTAGACCGCCCCACCGGTGTGCAGTGAATATTGCGCGCGAGTGTACTACAGTGTATAGCTCGCAAATAGACCGAACTGGGTCGTCCCGCTTCAGTTAATAGAATGCTAGGAATATAAAAGCGAATTAAATCTGCCGTAGTCGTTTGTTAGATATTGTTATGCTGTGTTTTGATGGTTTTTTTTTTATTTTTATACAATAAAAAAACGCGACGAACCGAACATTCACCTGATCTTAAATAATACTCCATCCGGAACATGATGATAAATGTTTAAATACTTCGCTGCAGAAATGGGTGCTGCGCTCATCTCCGAAAGTTTTGCACACGGTTGTTATTATTGTTATTGTTATATATGACGTTGAAGATAAATGTATTTTTTATTTATGCAAAGAACCATCGGTACGAGCCGGGCGTACACCTGATGGTGAGCGATACGCTTGCATATAAATATGTGGCACTAGTTAAGATGTTATACATTGCCATCACATTGAGCTAGTCGCCTTGAAACATAAAATTCTGAGACTTGTTACCCCAGTAATTATAGAGGATATAACGCCTTACAAACCAGAACACAGTAATGTTTGCACATTAGTATTTAGCGGTAGAAATAGGCGCTGTAGGGCTACCAACCTAGAAGGTCTCCGGCAGCAGATACCTACTACCATTATATCTCGAGTCAGTCGAAAGATGTAACTTGTTTAGGTTTTTAGTTTTAACATAAGCACTATATATCTATATTGTATTTTATTTACAATACAACGATGAACCTTTTTAATCAGATTAAATATAACATACTTCTAAAACACCTCCTTCCACCTTTAATCAGACACTGATCACTTATTAAACAGTGTATACCTGCAACAAAAAAACATCAATCATGAATGTGAAGATATTGGTAGAAACTTCTGCTTCTTTAACAAATCAACTCGCTCCTCACTCATACATATACAACACAATTTACAACATTACATATAATTATTAAAGAGAGACCCACACACATATCGTATCATTAACTAATATCAGTGTACTTTATTAATTTTATAAAAAAAACCATTTGCACACACAAATAATGTACGAGGACTTGACGCCAAAGGGTATTCTCTAAGTTTGCGACAGGGTTGAGCAGAGAATAAAATAAGGGTGTGATACCTTAATAGTAAATATATATACAGGGGCAAAGGTTACAGGTGTAATAGATGTGGAGCTTGTATCCTGTCTATCTATGTATGGAATACAGCATCCAGAAACAATGCTTCTGGAGTTAATAATTTTTTTAATATTTTTCAAAAAATTCCCGATTTTCTAGGAAAAAAACTCGATGATTTTATTTCTACACAAGTTTTAATCTAATAATAATTGTTATATTAAATTAAATTAATAATCATCACTTAGAGACTAAAACTTTTAAATTAGATTCTTTGAAAGTCGTGACAGTATGTACATATATATGTGTGTAATTTATGTATACATTTACAAATATTTTGAGATAGATATAGAAGAATGATCAGGAAAGCCGACCCCACGTAGAGATGGACAAGGTCTAGCAAGAAGAAAAAGAAGAGTAAATATTTTGAGCTGTTTTTTCTAGTTTGTTTTTTTTTTTTTTTTCAAGGAACCGACGACTCGAGAGTGACGTCCACCTGATGGTGATATGCCTGCTCCTGACAACGTGGCGCTAGTTAAGATGGTATACATACAAACCATATTACTCTCGTCGCCTTGAGAGATAGGATATTGTCTCGCTACTCCAGTAATTTCACTAGTTACAGCACAGTACGCTTTGTCGGCCGCAATAGGTGCTCCGGTGGTGCCTATACTGTCTCCGGCAACAGACACCTACCCCCGTGTATTTTTTGATATTAAAAATAAAAATAGCATGAAACGCATGATATGTTTTGTTGTTTAGATCGTGTTCGTTAAGCTGTGAAGTAAATTAAACTCGGCTTCATTATTGTGGCACCGCGTATAAGGGACTTTTGGCAACGATGGACGTGAGGATCGTTGGGTTGCGGGGGGTGAGAGAGACTGACGTCATTCCGGTCGTTGCCTTTGTGAAGGTTCCGCGACCCAGAGGCTCGGCACCGTCTGTCCGCACAAAGCGCTATTGCCAAAACGAAAACCTATAGGGAAATTGTTCGTGTCGCAGGAATAACTTGAATCAAATTTAAGTTTCATGTTAGAGTATGAAAGAAACTTCAGAAACTTTCTTAATTAATCTATTTAGCAACACGTTACTCCAGACTAAATATGGCATAGCCTTTTTTTATCCCACCCTCAAGGCTCACGAACCCAAGGACCCTGTTAGTCGCCTTGTTCCACAGGCCGGGAATACTTCAGTCCTACTCTTAATAGCCCGAGAAATATCACATTGTACAGTTCTAGTATCAAGCAGTAGTAATGTAAATCTCCTTTAACTGTAAATATATACAGCATCGCCGAGTTCATGCTGTAAATATACGAGTGCTAAAACATTATTGACGATTACGCTTCAGTCTTTGACCTTTTTGTCCTTTAACACCATGTACAATTGAGGTCAAGTGTCTCCACTCTCTTATCGCTTTATCGAATAAAAATATTTTTTTTATTATTTTTTCCTATAAAACATCTTTCACGGATCGAGTTATGATGTATTGAATACATCGTATAATGGATACTCGAGTATATACGTTAAGGGCCGTACCAGCTCCGGCCAGGCAGCGACGGGGACATGTTTGCGCCTGTCAGCTCAGTTACGCAAGCTACCCGCCCGCCCAGACGACGACCAGACCGAACGATATAAATTTTTTTATACTAACCAAATGAATGTTTTATTAGAGAAACTACTATCAACAAATTTTCATGAAACCATAATAAATACCAACCATAATTTTATAAATAGGTTAAGCAAAATGTTATTTTTTAAGTCGTGTGTGCTCAAAGGCATGATCCGGTAACTGGTTCTTTTTTTTTATTCAACGAAGTGACGAGACGAGCGTTCACCGGATGGTAACCGATGCCTACAACGTAAAGCTAGATAGGATGCTGTACACTGCACCACATTGGGCTCGTCGCCTTGTGATATAAGATATCATTTCTCGTTACCTCAATAATTTCACTAGCTACAGCGCCTTTCAAACCGCAACACAGTAATGTTTGCACACTGCTGTTTAGCGGCAGAAATAGCCATTGTTGTTTCTAGTTAGATCATCTACAGCATAAGAGACCTAATACCGGTTAAGTTAGTTATTGTGTCACTTTTTAAATATATAAACATTTCGTTTGTTTGTATGGTGGAGTCACAACCAATCCTTACACTCCTGTAATAAATCATTTTCAAATATACTCAACTGTACTAGTCGTAAAGTAGGGGACATTACCGTACTTAAAGAATTTACAAAGCGACAAGACGTTCAGATGGCAAACGATACGCTCGCCAATAAAGACGTGGTGGTGTTAGGATGATATACACAACAGCACATTGCCACTTGAGGCATAAAATATTATGTTTAATTAACCCAATAATTTTACAAACTACAGCCTCCTTCAAAATGGAACAGTAATAATTGCACACTACTGTTCCGATACAGAAAAACTCGTGTAGAGTTAAAAAAGGAAATACTGCCTGGTGTTGTATAGCCAATAGTACCAGCGCCTTTTTTGTTATTGCTGGCATATCACTTACAATGGTTCGTGATATGCCACCCATAACAAAATGACGTGAACTTCCATTGCATCTCGTTGCTTTGTCGTATGCAAAATCTATGTATTGATATCTCTGGAGACGTAACGCCTAGAGACTTGAAATTTAGTAGGAATATTCCTTTTGTCGATTACAGGACCGCCTAGGTACCTCCGCAGGTCGTATTTTTACCGGCAAATAGTAGTGTGCAAGCTATGTGCCGGTATTAAGGGCGCTGTAATTAGTGTAATTAGTGGGGTAAGGAGACTTAACATCTTATGTATCAAGGCGACGAGCGCAATGTGGTGCAATGAGTACCATTTTAGCTAGCGCCACAAGGTAATGGGCGTATACTTTCCATCAGGTGAATGACCCGCTCGTTTAGTCGCTACATTAAATAAAAAACCTAAGAACAGATTTTACAAAATGTTACCTCCAAAAGGTCTGGCGGGTGCATTAATAAAAGGGGCCCGGAGTTTAGTGGGTTGCCGCCGGGCGGGAATATCTCTGACAAATTTCAAATTTAATTCTCTGTTACGGCCAGTACAGCGAGATGGGAACAGCTAATATATTTATATTCTATTGAGAGAAAAATACAAAAGGTAGCACATTAGCAACTTTCACTCGCAATTCATTTAACTAATAATATTTACCAAAAAATTATCTTGCATTTTAGCGCACATTTTTTTAATGTAATTAAGCGACAAGACGGGCGGCGCGATCACGTGATAGTAAGGGATAGGCCCGCCCATTAAAACGTGACGCTAGTTACGATGGTATGTACTCCACCACATTGCACTCGTCGCCCGAGACAAGATGTTGGGTCTCGTTACCCCAGTAATTACACTAGCTACAGCGCCCTTCAAAACGGAACATAGTAATGTTTGCACACTACTGTTTGGCGGCAGAAATAAGCGCTGCAGTGGTACCCACCTAGACGATCTCCGGCAACAGATACCTAAAACCAGTAAAACAGAAACCTACCACCAGTCGAAAAGTTATTTAAATACTATATATACTTATAAACAAATGACGTCATAGTCTTACGACAGCCACCATACACACAGACATTTTTTTTTTTTCAAATATATCTCAAGCGTGTGTAAAATAATAGTTGGCACCACAGTCACAGAAAATATTTACTTCTTTATACTCTATCAATTTTCAACTTTTACTTAAAAAAAATATTCTCGTTATATTACTACTTTATAATAGGTACGTCTTAAGGCTAAATCGAGTACAAAACATTTGTTTTCGTTCAGGTTTATTATTAGGTTTCTGGAAACGCTTACAACCAACCGTACGGTATCACTGTTTGTGTCGTAAACAATGTGAGAGATTTACGATCTAAAGTGCAAAATGATACTAGTCTAGACTGACCTAGATTCTAAAACTGGCTCGCGGCTTTATAAATTGTGAAAAAACAAACAGTTCGTGTATATCAAAATGTTATTTGATAATTATGTGCGAACGCTTCGCAAATATCATTGTAACTGACGATAAAAAATTGTAGATAAGTCAATGTACAGCCCACAGCTGGAACTAGGCTCACCCCTAAGATCTCCAATCAAATCCGCTTAGCGCTGCCGGAATCCAGCGGTGTCCGCGAACTTCGTCATCGTCAGTGCGCCTCGTAGGCGGTCTTCTAACACTACTGCCAGTAGGCGACCGCCACTCTAGGACCTTAATTCCCCATCGGCCGTCAGTGCTTCCTTTGAACAATGTGCTTTGCCCGTTGACACTTTACCAATCCTTAGACATTCAATTCAAGCGACCCAAACAGCAAAAGACAAAAGCTCTCTCCATTGTTGTTCGGATCACTTTGGTAGTCATTTTATGAGACCAATTGTAAATATATAATATACAAGTCCAAAAAACCTTTAGATTTTTCACTAGATAAGTTATACTTGTATTTTTTTTTATTTATCCCACGCATGTGCTGGCGACCACAGTGACTCAGAGGCAACATCTACGATCTACGTATTCGATGCACTTTATAAGAGAACAACATGGCTTAGAATTAATCATTTAACTAAAAATAGAAATTTATCTAATAGGATTAAGTAGCAGTAAACATTTCCAAGTAATCTATACAAACCGTATATTGAATTATTTGCAGCGTACACGTACACACGTCACTAGTAGGTTTTTCCCAGTGACGTGTCGGAAAAAATATCTTTCCAGTATTCCAAATATCGACCAGCAGCTAAAACGGGCTTTGGGTTCGTACCTAACCTTTTCACGCCCTTCTGGAAGAACATTATAGACACAAAACTCTAACGAAGTATGACATATCTGAATATTCCCGGTGGAAAACATCCTTGGAGCGGACCGTAGCTTTACTAGGTTTCACTGCTTTTTTGCCCTGTAGTCTCGGACTATTAAAGATAGTACTGAAGTGAGCCTTAACTTGATAAAAGGTGACTAAAATGGTTTTCTTTTTCGAGGTTTTTGACGGTTAGGCGCCGGCATGGAAGACAAGTAAGAGGTGATCTATGTTTGTCGCAGCAAAGCGAGGATGCTGGAGTGGCTTACGGTTCTTTCTATGATTGCTTAGGGGTAGTGCAGAGGTACCAGTGCATTCCATAGGAATTCACTAAACCCCCCGCAACGCATTGGCGATGGTTACTAAAGGGATTTAGCGTGCACAAATGCCACATAACCATGTTTCCCTACCGTAACAGGATATCTTAACCAGATCCCCCTCTCATTAACAAAAGAAAAATGTTATGCTTCATTGTATAGACGTAGCAATAATGATAGAAGACTATATATATACCACATTGCGATTTATAAGTTGTGAAACAAGAAATGTTGAATGTCTATGAATAGTAAGAGTACAAAAACTGCGGATATGAAAAGGCAGCCACTCGAATATACAGGATAAGCATGTAGTCGTAGTTGTAACAGTGCAATTAAATTGCGAATATATAACGAGACAGTCGAGTACAATCGAGCAGCACAACCATATAAAGCGTGACTAAGCACACAAAAATTTTCCACGCGAAACGAACCGGTATATGTTTATATTTTTGTGTAAAACCACCATTAAAATGCATCAATACATAAATGATACATTTAATGTACTACTACTTACTAAGCCGAAATTAACTGAGATAATTTCATTTCATATATAACTTAAAAAGAGCAATCGGAAAATTGTTGAGTTATATATGTCGGCAGTCGGGCCATCTGTGCAGCTAATTGGATCAAAATGGTTTATGTAAAGCAATGTCGAGTTTCCTTTCAGAACAAATTGACGGTCAGTTTCGATGTGACATTCACCAACTAATCTGGGTAGTGGTAAATAATCAATAAGTTAAAATAGTATAAAAGTAGCCGGTGAGGGCGTCAACGGGTAGTATGTTATTGGTCGGACGAGAGTGCGGATGCGCTGCTCGGGTCTCCTGTACTTGTGGGAATGTAGGAAGTGTTTTATTTGAAAGGCAACTTGTACAATATCACTGAACATAATATTGGTGACTTGTGGAAGCGCTCAGGGGTTAATAAGAATCGCTAACATATAAGACAAAAGGAATCTGTGCATACGAGCAAGTCCTCTGGTTTTTCACACACTACATTATCACCATAAAACAAGTATTAAAATAATCGCCGAAATGAAACCTAATTAGACGATCTATAGAAATCGTTTAGACTGAATCTAATGATATTTTAATTCCTTATTAAAGTAACGTAATATCAGAATGCAAATCAAGTCTGCATCAATTGTAAAACTAGTGCAGATGAAGTTCTTTGAGGGTAGCGGGAAAAGAATTTATATTTCATGTGGCACAATGAAGCCGGCAGTAATGAGGGCAATTAGTAATGTTATAGTTGGAGAGTAGCGCTCCGCCCCTTCGCACGGCGCGGCACTCGGCCCACCTGGCAGCGCTCCTGCAGCCGCTGAATTCTTCTCCGTGTTTATTAAACGAGTTTGGAGGACAGCGCTCCAAACTCGCTACAACGGTACGCGACTTTTGTTAATTGCTGTCGTAACTTCTTTGTTCATTTCAACAGTCGAGCCGTTAACATTGTAGTCTTACATTGTGTATTACGGACGTTGTATACGGGCGACCTTTCTATAACGGGGTGAGTGCGTACCGCGTTGTATGGAAACCGCGCTATAGGAAACTCGGAATGAGTACAAAGGACATCATTCGTACTGCGTTATATGGAGACTAACATTATAAAAGACAAGATAAATTATAAATAATTTTTATTGAATTGGGGAGTCCAGATATGGAAATAAAAAGTTATTTGATTTGGCTTTTTTTATTAACAAAAAAAGAAGTCCTTGAAAAATTATGTTATCTTTTAACACTCGTCCTTGCTGTCAAATATGATTCGTCTAACTAGTCTTCTTTTAATGGGTAAAATGTCTTCCTTGCTTGGTTAATCTTCACATTGGTATTCCATTGTAGCTTTATTTTCTAACTTCACTAAAACATCTATATTGGAAGGTAAGAAATCTCTTAACTCTAAACTTTTCGCTTCTTCGCTGTCGCTCGATCAGGTCCAGAACAAAATTTTAGAAAAAATTATTCACCAACGAAACGTGGTATGAAAGAGCTCAGAGA
Organism: Ornithoptera alexandrae; assembly: GCA_029030555.1. Lineage (NCBI taxonomy): Eukaryota > Metazoa > Arthropoda > Insecta > Lepidoptera > Papilionidae > Ornithoptera > Ornithoptera alexandrae. Next base: position 11,239,816 of record JARDVY010000303.1, on the reverse strand, counting down.
CGACTGAAACGGATGTCGTAAACGTCTAAGAGATACGCTCGTATGTTTATATACACATATCCAGTTAAAATTATTCATTGGGTGCACAGAAAGAACTTGTGGAACTTTGTTGAACGGAAACCGCTCTGTAAGAGTACCGCGTTAGAGGGTTGACTGTAATCACTTTTAAATATTTTATAAGAAATGGTAATTCAATATTGGCAGTGGGGGTAGCGGCGACCTTTGTCTGCCGCCGGCCAGTATTTGCACACAATGTCGCGCCGCCGCTTGAATGGGAGGAAGGTGCGCCATAAAAACGCACCGCGCCGTGTACTTACGGCGCGTGACGTCACGCCGGCTGACTCAGCACGCGACCACCCCGGCAAGGTCGCAGCGGCGGGAGCCACAGCCACACGCAGTCCGCTGACTGTGCACAGGTTCAAGCCTTCCGGCGCGCGCAACAGTACCCCCACGACGAGTCTACTCGAGAAATTGCTTTACACAAACAGTGCAAACAGTTTGTTGGCTTCCTCGTTGGTTTACTCGTGTACAGACGGAAGCTTCATTACTAGATATAGTTATGATACACAATGTGAAATCCCTTCGTTAGGTTAACACTGCGGAGACTAGCATTATGTAGATAATATTGCAATTGTTTTCTATTGATGGTGGTGTTTGATACCGAAGCCCATCTATGCAAGCACCATCTCTGCATCTATTGATGCTGACAAGCGGCAGTGTACAAACTCTGGTGTTCACCGATTAGTAGTATTTCAATAGACATAAGAAACCGAATTAGACTTTAAAATCATTTCAATACATAGATATTAGAGCCCATGGAACATTTTTTGATTGCCAAATGAGACTGTATAATAATACTATTAAAGCATGGTGTAAGTTTTACTGGTGGTAGGTGTATGTAGGTGGCTGCATACCGTCCAAGTAGGTACCGACACAGCGCTATTGCAGCCGACAAACAGTAGTGTGCAAACGTTACTGTGTCTCGAGACTACATGTCTGAAGGAAACAAAAAATGTGGTGGCAATATATACCATCCTAGCTAGCGCCACTTATGGACAAGGTGTATGACTTGACATCGGGAGAACGTCTCGTCGCTTTGCCGTATAAAAAACAAATATCATGAGATGAGCAAAATTAACTGTCACCAGCGCGATGTTTTATGGATTCCGTCCGTTTGGATGGTGTCCACTGGCGGCACATGCAGTGGACGCGTGCACCACGCATATAGCAACGCTTAGCCCACGCACAAACGTAAAATGTCAACATAGCGCGCGTTATAAATACACAGCGGTAAACAAACGCTCACTATATATATACATATATATATTGCGAGGTAAATGAGGATTTTGAATCATGCCTCTGCGTCTCATAGTATCCACGTCTGTTACGCATCCGACCGAATTGCCCAGAAATTTCTACTTGTAAGCACATCGCGTTACAAACATTTGTAAAATTAAATAAAACGACATGCGATTTATTAATGTCAGAATTTCTAAAATCAACAATAAGGATTACTTAATAAAAACTGTCTAGGTTTTCGACTAAATACTGTAGTTTTTGATTTCCGCTTCTCTATCCGTTTACCTGGTACCTGTTGGCAAAGAACGTCTATATATGCATCGCAGCAGCGTCAAACGGTTGTTTGTAAACATTACTTTGTTCCGGTTTGAAGGGAGCTGCAGCTGGTGTTATTACCGAGGTAACGAGAGTCGACACATGTCTCTACCGACGAGCGTAATGTGGTATTGGGTATATCGCTCTAAATAGCATCAAGTTGTTATGGGCTGGTCTATCTCCTACTATCTGGTGAACGTTTCGCTTGTTTCGATGCATCATTGAATAAAAAACAATAATAATATTGCTCGTACTTATTTCTTTTACTAAATGCCATCTATTATATAATACATCGACGCTTATACGGCCGTCAAATGGTGGCGTGTAAATTACTAAGTTCCGGTTTGTAGGGTTCACAAGAAAAGGGTAATTGCTGGAGGAACGAAATATATCATCTAGTGTCTCAAGGTGACCGGGGCAAGATGACACTGTGCACACATCCTAAATATCACTTTGTTGCTATGAGCGGCAAGCATTCAGTCAAGGTCACCGTAGCCAATAGAATTACTTGGCTAATGAAACATACATGTAAATGCTTTCCATAGCGAAGAGCACCACAACAGAAAATCGTGAATAATAATAATTAAAATAAGACCACTTTGTAAATAGTTAAGCGTTATTATATATAAAAAAAATTAGCAAGAATTGCATTTATTCTTTGATTTTTTTTTTTATATTTGTATGATATATATACTTGAAACACTCATTACAATGGACTATCTTTGAAAAATATTAAAAATAGCGATACGCAGGCGGCACCGCGATCAGTTCAGTTCAGTTAGATCAGTTGTTGACGTTCATAAGATAGGATTTCGTTATAGATAAAGATCAATACAAATAACCACTCCCATCACAACGCAGACAGACACACACTTAGCACCCATCGCGTCGCGTGACTGTGAACAATTACATGCGCAACGAGCACATCCGGTGTGTACCGGATCTCGCGGGAGCCGTACACGAGGTACAAGTCATATGTGCGCGGCGACGCCGTGCGTTCGTCGGGCCCCGCGGCAACTCGGCGCCGGCGTGTTGCTCTTATTACTCACACATGAAAATCGCATACATACAAACGCACGCACACGCCGAGCGGCGCGCACATATGAGCCGTACGGGCGCATACCGGCGCGGGCACTTAACCGCTGAAAAGGACTAACAAAGCAACCACGCTATGCCCGCCAAATCTCTTGAGAGAATCAACCGCCAGTTATGTGTAGGGTCCCGATCATTTTAGCGATTTTTTTTCTTAACCACCACTTTTAAAAAAAATCGAAGACAGTCGTGTATTTTATAGATACTGTAAAAATTTTTGTTTGTTTTCAAACTAATGTATTCTATATTTTTTTAATATTGACAATGTGCTATAAACGCTTGATATCGAATTAAAGAGATGCTCAATGACGATTAAGGCCTAAATTTTTGAAAGGAGCTAACGGGTCTCATATGTTGACAAGAAAAATATAGCAAAGCTGTTATTGGGACAGATTGATATGAGAGTGTTAATTAGTCCAGCGGGATAATGAAAACACTATCGACTTCATTCACACTCTACAACGTGTGGCTTCGGGATCGATCCAGGGACCACCGCGCTATAACGCAATCTAAGAAGGAAAGAGTCGCGGTGGATGTGCCAATTAAAATTCAACGTCAAACTTATTAACTTAGAGACGTCTTGTGAAACTTTGACAGGATTCTGTCAAGTTTGTCTTTGTCGTAGTCCTCACGAGATATAGTAATTATAATAATGTCAACATCAAATTTATTTACATTAATTCATGTGTTTTTTTGAAAGTTTTATTATAATTCGCGTACGTTAGTGAGTTTCCCGGACATTCCTGTGGGTCTCCAAAACGATGTCCACCTCTTCGCGCAGTCTCAGACGATGATTGATAATACAGTGTGTTACTAAGCGCGTTTGCGATGCGCCAAACTGATCCTTACACATCGGCATCATGACCCATATTGACGTGCTCCGCGGCAGACCGCCTCTTTAACCGATCACTTGATAACCAGCCGTAAACCCAAGTACATACTGTACACATTAGCTCGTATGAAACCGTACTGCACGGTTGTATAAACCAGGGTATTATTACTTACGTGAGCTACGCCAGTTAAGATTTCGCTTTGCCCGAAAAATATCGTCATACACTAATCCTTTCACTAGTACGTGAACTTCATTCGAGTAATATATAAAAATCATCATCAGCCGATAGACATCCACTGCTAGACATAGGCCTCCCTCAAAAATTTCCACACCGATTGGTCTTGCCCTGCAGTCAGCATGGCTCCAACACTGCCGGATACAAGGGCTCGTCGTTTGTAACGGTCCATATAGTAGCATTTGGGCCATTTTCACTACGCGAGCCCAATGCGGGTTGGTGGGAGTCAGAGCTTCGTTTGTTGATTAACAGGGTGCACCAAGAACAGGTGAGGATGGCTTGGGACCCGTGAATTGTTATAGTAGAAGTAGAAGTAGAGGGAGTAGAAAAATATTATTTGTAACTAATGTTACTCAATTAATCAGTACTAAACTGACTAATTAGCCGCCAGGTCCGCTTATCCTACCGATGAGAGTGAGGTTTTTTTATTCGGCGAAGCAACGAGAGGAGCGACACGTTCACTCGATGATCAATGATACGCCTACCCATAACATGGCACTAGTTACGATTATATACACTTTATCACATTGTGCTCGTCGCATTGAGACTTAAAATATTATTTTCATTAAAGCAATAATTACACTAGCTACAGCGCACTTCAAGCCAGAACACGGTAATATTGGCATAAAATTATTGTTATGAAATAGGCGGTGCGGTACCTGCCTAGATAAAATCCGGCAACAGAAAGCTACCATCAGTAAATAAACTAGTAGTCATTGCACCCACTTTCGTTTCCGCTTTCAAAGAAACTTATTAAAATGTTTATATTAAATCTAACACAAGCTATTGAAGCTAAAGAGAAGTATTATCCATTTGAATCAACGTGAAAATACGTCCGAGGTGAAATAACGGGTTCGACGTTAAAAGCGGCAAACGCAAAGCATTCCACTCTCGTTATACAGTGTACAGGAGTTCCAACAAGTAGTAAGATACGAGCTGAGGAAGTCCGCGGTGTACAGAGAGGATCGCGCACAGACTCGCCATAACGGTAGTGGTTTTAAAAAAAAGGCTTTAGTCAGCACAGTGACGCGTTGCTGTCTGCCGCCTGAGTGTGGCGTCACGGCGTCTCGTGGGATCAGTGACCCCGCCACGCGAAAGTAACCGGGGAGGGGACCACGCGTGGTGTGGACTCCGTGACTATGATCGAGGGTATTTTGCAAATCAAAAAATGTCGTATACCATTCATTACCGTCTGTACGAATGTATTGATACATTGTTCTAAAGGGACCGTATTTGATATAAAATGGTAAGATACTATCGTTCTTCATTTTGTCGCAAAAGTTTTCAAGTGTTTACAGTTAAACGTAACAGTTTAGCTGTACATACTCATTGTTTCTTCAGCACGGCATTTGGCACGCATCAGTTATAAATTATATATGCATATAATAAGTATTGATAGTCGGAGAGCAGAGACTGACCGATCATTATGGAAATCTTTGGGGGGAAGCCTATGTCCAGCAGTGGACGTCTATCAGCTGATGATAATTATAGTAGGCGTCTTCTGCAAAGTACCGTCGAGGAGGTGTTATAATCGCAACATGCATTTAACGCAAAGCTGTACTGAACTTACTTTATGTTCTCATTATTAATAAAAAGCGCAGTATAGTATAAAGTTACAATAACGAAGATGCTGTATAAAGATTATAACGACGCGAACGTATTTGTCATATTATAAAATCACTAGCGCCAGTAGTATTTTATTTCGTTTCAATAAAAAAAATACGATGGTCATATGACAGCTAAGATTCATATATAGACCATGCGGTCTAATTTAAATAATTACTTATACCATTGCCCTTGCTCTACTTAACTAAAAGGAAATTATTAAGATGATTCTCATCAAGATGAATCGGTGTATGTGTGTTTTTTTTTAAATCATATACTACTCCTTGTGTACATTACTATGAAGCGATGGAACCTTCGATGTTTGACGTGATGCAATAATGGCTTAATGCCTGTAAAGGTATATACCTATTTAATATAATTAAATACATAAAAGTTTAAACGCTCTCGTATATAATTATAAGATAACTTTTAATATTGATGGTTCCATCTGACACAATCATCCAATGCACGCGCAATAACTATTCTCACTCGGGGGTTATGAAGGCCACGAATGTTTTATAAATACTATCCGATATAAATTTGTGTAAATGTCTCTAAAACAAACCCAGTCTGCTATGCGATATGTCACACGATACTAACGACTATACGACACTTTTTTTTTTAACAGCCAATTTGCATCCCCACTGTTGCGGCACAGGCCTACCCTTAATATGAGGGCGATGAGCCACAGTCACCACGCGGGCCCAATGCGGATTGGTGACTTCATACACACCTTAGAATAAAGTCCAATTCATGTGCAGGTTTTCTCGTGATGTTTTCCTTCGCTGTTGTTACTAGAGTTCACAAATATACATAAATATTAAGTCATCGGTACATGCCGAGATTCGAACCGGTGACCTTCGGAATGAAAGCCGCAAGCTCTAACCATTATGCCAGCGAACTACTATTAGGCCAGGGAGCTATTTATTTTTCGACACTTAATTTTCTTCAATTAATCATCACCATTCATGTTTACACGATACTTTAAAGAGGTGTAAGTGGTCCACGCATAACAACTCACGGGATCCAAGCTAACCTTACCTGCTCGTGATGCACCCTGCTAATCAACAAATGAGGCTCTGTCGCCCATCAACCCGCGTTGGGACAGCGTGGTGGGAAATGGCCCAAATCCCTTCAAAAAAACCCTTACATACGACAGCCAGGCAGTGTAGGACTGTGTGTAGCCAGCAGTACAGGAGCGGCTGTCTGTTTGTGGAGATTTTTGGGGGAGGTCTATGTGTAATGTCTAACAGTGGACGTCTATCGGTTGATGGTGATACATCGAACATTACTATAGCCTTCAAAATCTATATCGGTTAGGAGATTACGTTAAAACGTTTGTTATTAACACTAACGATTGATAAAAATTAGAAACGATGACAGTCCTATGCCGTCACATCGTCAGACAGTCCTAGGTGCCATATTTGATTTGCTAATGATGCAGACCGCGGTGACCGCATTTCCAACGGAGCACGCTTAACCCCTTCGTTGCTATTGCTGTTTACCCTTTATCAATAGTGCAAGATAAACTCTTAGGTGGATTTTTTAATTACCTATGGACCTTAACTACACACGATGCTACGTGACAATAAAGCCATGGATGGTTCAGTAAATAATATTTTCAGTACGTAAATATTTACAAGGATGAATCTATTAGTTTGTCATATTTCAATAAATAACCACTTAAAAATAGCTGATGAGCTATACTGGCAGTAGATCTCTGTTGCCGGAGATCGTCTAAGTACCACCGCCGCTCTTATTTCTGCCGCCAAACAGTATTTTGCAAACATTACCGTATTCCGGTTTGGAGGACGCTATAGCTAGTGAAATTATCGAGGTAATAGATTTACCAAATATCTCAAAGCGAAGTGTATCGCTACCATCACACGAACGTTTCGCTCGTCTCCGAGACTACGTCATATTAAAATATATAAAATATGCCGTTAATAATGATATATTGATTGCATAAATTAAAAGATTTTATAATGTTACCGTTGATTATAAGAATACCGTACATTTTACTAGTTGTTCCCTGCTCGCTTTGCCTTAGCACCCCCGCAAATCCCTTTGAGGAAGGAATTTCGTAAAATCCATTTAAAGCTTACCCATACACGGCATAGGGAATACTCCTACCAAATTTATAGTCTCCAGGTGTTATGGTTCCACAGGTAATACTATGAGTCTCTGCATAGGTGGAAATCTCTTACATATAAATACATAGAAAGTAAATATTTTGTTATCGTAATAAAGTTATTGAATAGAATATTGCGGTTTGTGTGATTGTGGTTAGATCATGAAGCGGGGAAGGTACTTGGCGTCGCTCGCTGATACGGAGCGGTGCTGTAAACAAAACTGGTGCCGTGCGAGCAGAACAGCAATAGCTCTCGTTCGCGTCGCGGCGCGGGCGCAACGCGCATACATTTGGCAATGCATCCGACCGGCACTGCGCTTTGATCTTACAGATTTAAAAAAAGGCTTCATTTAACGCAGCGGTCGTCAAAGTAACGGTCCATATGAAAATATGGAATACTTACTCATCATATTTTTTATTCAATGAAGGGTCGAGTCCGGCGGGACGTCCACATGATGATAAATAATACTCCTGCCCTTAACAACGTACCGTTAGTTGGGATAATATACACTGCACCACATTAAGTTCATCACTTTAAGACATAAGATGTTAAGTGTCGTTACTACTCCAATAATTTCATTATCTACTACGCGCTTCAAACCGGAACACGGTGCTGTTTGCACACTACTATTTGTCGGCTGCTATAGGAACTGCGGTGGTATTTACCTAGACGATTTCCGGTAAGAGAGACCTACCACCAAAACGCAAAACGATGCATTGATTAAATTTTTTTAGTTAATAAAGCTTTCATAATTTGACTACAATTTGTAGTTTTATCTTATTAATTAGGTACATTTTATGTATTCTCAGATAATATTTTTTTCTTATTATTTTATCTATGTATTATTTTTAATGCTTTGAAAATCCTATTAGTGGTCTGCGGGATTTAAATTATAAATTTACTGCTCCGTAATACCAAAAGTTTAGCGGTCGCTGAGTTAACTTAAAAGAGTTTAACAAATGTGCTAACCTTTATAGCTTAAAGCGAATTAAAATAATTATATGAAATTTCATTAATTTTGACTACCAGTATAACACAGTGGTGAACCGATATAGAGTGCGTCCTGGTTTAAATTACAGGACGCAAGTGAGCGGTTTTTTTGGTATCTACCTGTTTATGTACCATTGTCACTATGACTGTATTTGTTTTATGCTAGTAGCAATATGTATAAGAATTGGTGCATTCTGGGCGAGCGAGCGTATTTCATCATCTTCAGGTTCACCGTCCTAACCACCGCGTTAAATTTTGGTAAAGCGTAATTTTAATACGGATAAAAAATCTTAATTTCATCAAAACAAGTCATTCAAATCTTTCGATAATGGCATTCTATTTACTAAAATGTAGTACACAGTGGGTTAGATAAGGCCACGCGTGGGATTATCGGCGTTACTATCTGCTGGAAATGGGGGCAGCGGGGGTGTGGGGAGGTGGTGCAGCCTCCGTACGTGAGAGGCGGCCGGTGCGCGCTATCACCGCGCGAGCTCGCCGCTTATCGGATCTCGACCTACATCTCTGCTCGCTTGCTTGTTGATCTGATAAGTGGCTGAGAAACACTGCAACCTGATTATTATTATGGTGCACATTGATTGATGCCATATTCCAAATAGATATATGCTTTTTCAAAAAAAAAGGACGAAACAAACGAGTCTTTCACTTGGAGGTTAATGTTGCGCTAGCGCAGAAGCAATTTTATGCTAATTAGAATGTTCACACAACGCTAATTGCTTTCGTTTCCTAGATATATAAAAAGTAAACACCCTCAGCTTGCTAATAAAGAGCTTCGGCTCCTAATTCAAAAACGTAGAACGGCTGGTCAGCGGCAATATTCCTATTTAAATACTATGCGGGTGTCTGTAAGAGAAGATTGAATATTCTGTTACTGGGTTAGTGGGCTTCACCATCATAGACCACATCATCACTTAACACTAAGCAGGAATATAGTCAAGTACTAACCATTTTGATAAAAAAAATAATAGGTACACGACGCGAAGTCGTCGGGCTGACGTTTGTTTGTAAAGTCTCAGTAGATACTGTGACGCAAATCCGAAAATGAGTTAGCAACAACCATCGCTATCGGGCCATATCAAGACGGTATACCTTGCGTTAATTATCAGAACCGTGTTATTGGTCACCGTAAAGAACGTAATAAAGTAAAGTCTGCCTGATCTTGGAAAGTTCCATTATTCAAATGTCACCGCAAACATGAACGTGTATCAACAACGGAAAACTTGTCCTAGTCTGTTAATAAAAGCTAATCTCTTCATGTAAGATGACTGTCATGATAATAATAAAATTAAATGCTTTTTTTTATTGAACGAAGCCACGAGACGTGCGGGACGATCACCTAATGTTAAGTGATACGCCTGCCCATAACAACGTGGCTAGTTAAGGAGGTTATACACACTGCATTGTGCTAATCGCCTTGACATGTTGAGTCTCGATACCCCAGTAATTACACCAACTACAGCGCCCTAGAAACCGGAACAGAGTAATGTTTGTCGGCTGCGGTGGTAACTGGCTAGATGGTTTCTAGCAACAGAGAGCCATCGCTAGTGTGTATTACATTTTATATATCAGCTATGACAGTGGCGCTCTTTGAATTAAATGACATAGTAAGCGGCGGCTTCTGGTGACCATACTTGTGTTTTTATCAAAACAACATTAAAATTTATAGAGTATGCGAAATGGTATGGCGACAGAGATATAGCTGATATATTAGATACGGTTTTGCGATAACGCGAACGGAGCCAGCGGTGAGGTGCCGGCTGTTATCAGCGCACGCCGCGCGCACTCGGCAGCCAGCCGTCGCACTCCTAACGTGCACGTACGGAACTGTTTACGTTTCAGGAAACGTGCTCGCCTGGATTACGATCACGTACTAGTCACCCTTAGTTGAAGGGATCCATTATATCATTTTCACACAACACCTAAAACCATTTTTTATACATCATACATACATTGATAGCCGTACTGATACTGTGTAGATAGGTACAGCCTACAAATAGTTGTATTCCACTTATGACTGTTTTCCTATTTTAAGGACGTTATAGCCAGTAAAATTACCATGGTAACGACACTTAACATCTTATGTCTTAACGTGATGATCGCAATGTAGCGCTATGTATATCATCCTATCTAAGGCCCAACGTCTCGCTCGGTGCATCGCTTCGTAGAATAATAAAAAAAAAACATATGTGTGGGAAAACTACGATAGGAACGTTGATAATAATGATAACTAAATTGATTGATTTTTATCACTATATCTGGAGTAATACAGTAATACAAATATTTATAGTAACAAACCGTGAGGATGAGCGAGTGCTTCTAAGTGATACATCCGCTCATGACAGATAGGCGCCCATTAGCATATTTACACAGCTCCATATTGCACTCAATGTCTTGGGATGTAAGGTAGTCTCGTATTCTCGTATCTTTAATGGTGTCTGTAAATTAATATCTGTTGCCATGGGGACTTGTGTGTAGCGGTGTACGAGTCGCGATTGGAAGCAAATAGACGACATTCTACCGGTCGACAGACGACTCCGAGCATCGCACCCGACCCGCCGATCGTTGCGCCCCTCTCTCTTACTGCGATCCGGTACAGTCTGCATACCGGGGCGTGTACTCTATGCATATTATATACATATCACTGCTTTTAAGAATAATACATTTTAAGAATTGCCAATTTAAAGTAAAGACTTCAATAACATAAGGCGCTGATCGGTTGTTTCCACAAGGCCATTTAACCCTCATCGTCTTGATACAATAGAAATTTAACAGTTTATTAAGTCGTGTATTGTAAATAAAAGTATTACTGTAACTTTATCATGATCAAGAATAAACAGTGCAATAAAAACAAGCTTAAACCAGACACGTACCAGATCTACAGCATATTATCAAAATGTCAAAGTATTATATTGTTTATATATTTCTGTATTTTGGTGATGTCCAAGTGATAGGTTACTAGTAAGTAGTGATATTATATCCTTTACATTAGAGATACATAATTAAAAATTGGTGTAGAAGTATGCTATAACAAGGCACGATAAGATAACATGTCATAACAAATTATACTGATGAAAAGTCTAGAATTTTCAACAACCAACTTGTATGAATACTTGCAAATCTTAAGTCTTAGTCGTTCTCAATTCATGGTGGCGGTGTAGACATTCTAATTGGTATTCAGCATTTATCAATAGATGAATCCATAATTTATCAATCTAAATGAAGCCTCTAGATGAGCAAACGTCATAATGAAAAGATACCTCTCGTGTGTTAGTTCTTTTTCCTCCCATAAACCGTAAGTTTAATAGAGATTCGACGGTTGAAAAAAAAAATCAGAACAATATCACTAACTGAAGTCCACAGCCCGATTCCCACCTGGCGCGTCGTCTCGCAACAACCAGCTATTTACGTCCCGGGGACGAGACCATGTTAATGTCTTGGGCTTTGGTCCAAGCACTCTGTACGCCGGGGCCTGCTCGCACCGAACCACGCCAGATCAAACGATGGTTTACTCCCACATTGTAACTTGTTTAAAAGACTGCGGTTCTATTTATGTATAGCGTGAATTTAGTAGTCATTAGTCGGTGGACGCCGTTAGACATGGGCTTCTCTCACGGCACATCATATCTTTTATCCGCTCTTACCCGGCGCCGTTTAACCTACACACTATTAACAGGTAGTTTAATTTTGTGAACAGTTAAATTTATACTTATTTAACTTTTCGACTTTAAAATTAACCTCTTTAACTTTTAGTAAATAGAGTAATAATAGTAGCTTATGACAGAAGTATTACAGTGCACTGTCGACTTTGAAGCAACATTATTATGTACTTCATGAGCAATTCCAGACAGTAGTTTCACTGTACAATTTCAGTAAACAAGTTCTGCTATAAGTTATATAATAACTACGATGAATATCGCGTGCTCTAATGAAGAACAAACAATAAAACAAACAACAACATTACATGCAAAGGTAATCGCATTGTCCGTGTTATATGATATTACATTGTATCGCAAACAGCCACGTTTCTTAAAGTAACCATAATCACCAGCATGTGGACCTTGCGGACATAGAGAGGACCTTTTAAGAATCCAGAGAAAATTTGGAACTGTTGACGTATGTCATAAGGTAACTCGGGATTCTATCCCTGATCTCCTATAAATAATTAAATCTCGTTACTCTTATTGAAATTGCAGGCCGGTTATTATTCGAGAAGAAAACGAGCTACAATATATAAACGCGTACAAAGCAAATTCAACACAAATGTTACCGTTAACGTTACACCACTTATTTGCTGGCTGCAGCAACTTTAAATAGAGACATGGTAATGATTGTTGTACACTACATCGGTTTTATATTACAGCTTTTGTAAACAGTCGCCTACAGTTGTACAATTTTTTACAGAGGCAGCGCGTTAAGAATAGTCAATTTAGAGATCAGCTGTTAACACAACAATTTCATAATCGTACAAGGTTTTCCTTAAAAATTTTATTGTTCATAAATTTGATGATACCTGCTAATAAAAATGTAGGTAATAGTGATTCACCATTTAATAACAGACAATAACAAAATAAAACTGGTCTGTTTAGATGCAGGTAAACTGCGCCCGCGCAGTTATAACTAACACAAGGTGAACCTGATGTTATTCGTAACCCGCTCAGATAGACTTAGAATTGAAGTATAACCAAAGAGTACCAACAGTGTGTGTATGGTTGTGTGACGTCATACATGTGAAAATACACCAAAAACGTGAAAGAATTCGCGACACGTCGCGAGAGATTTATAAGCGGATTAGAAAAAAAAATTAAGCAAACCGCGTAATTCAAGGAAAATATAAATATACTAGTAAAATATTATAATGAATAAATTCCATTGGTTACGTACCACGCATAATCAGTCTTAGCAGTAACTTAAAGAGTATAATACTGGAATACAATAATCATAAATCGTCAATAAATAAATGACAAGCCTCACATACTCAATTATTGTAATAGTCAGGCGTATAAATCACTATCAGTAGAATGTCCTACTCGTCTCATCGCCATATATGAAAAAAGAGGAGCATCGACGGTTCTAACAAGTCGTTTTAAATTAACTGAGAAAGTAACATTGAAATGTGTCACGGTGGCAGTGCATATTGCTCGAAGGACCGACGGCCGATGGGGCAGTAAGGTCCTCGAGTGGTGTCTGCGTACCGGTAACCGGTACACGTAGTGTTGGTAGGCCTCCCACAAGGTGGACCGACGATCCGATGAGAATCGCGAGAACTCACTGGATGCGAGCAACGCGGGATCGATCGATGTGAAGATCTTTGGGGGAGGCCTATGTCCGGCAGTGGGCGTCTATCGGCTGAAGATGATGATGACGAGAAAGTAACCCGCAAAGCTTTGTAAATATACAGCGATTTTTTTATCCCTTTACTTTGTGGGATTAAAGGTTAGTGCTTGAGTAAAATTTCACTTAATGCTAATTGCGTAGTATGATGGTAAAATGCACTAATCTATTAAAGAGCTAATTAACTATTAAAGATTATCTAGGTCGTGGTTAGAAATGTTACTGTGAAAGATCAGAGAGGCGTTAGAGATTCAGTAAACTGTACAAAATTCGCTCCGGTGCCATTGTTTGTTTTGACGACGCCGCTGAACGTTTTTATCGCGCTTCTTGAAGGTTAATTAGTACCGAATAGATTACACGGCAGCAGCGCCGGCGATGTTGAACCTTCCTCATAAGGCGATAAGTCATTTTTTTGTTGCAGCAAAGTATGTGTTTATCGTTTAATACAGGTTTGGCGACCTACTAAACGTCGCTTTTTATACACACGTCCGCGCTCGTAGGCACCTGTTTAACTCGCACGGGTGTCGCACACAACGTCTCCCCGCTGTCGGCATCAGCTCAGAACTGTATGTAAATTGCTCCAACCAGTCCGCTGGTAATAATACGCGCTCCGACAGATCGATGTTACATCACGACGGCTCATATGAAACGGCGATTTGGTGTCGGTTGTGTAAATTTGCGCAGTTGGTATTTTAACGTTTATGTATACAGAGAGGCACAACACACGCGTGGCTCGTGGAAACAATTTGTTCCGCGTTGAGATTGAAGCCTTAACATTACCCATTGGTAATGTAAAAACATATTTTTTGCTTATTCACTACAGCTATGGGTTTTAGTTCCTGTTCCGAAATCTAGCTTTCTTTTATATTCAATTAGGCCATAATAACGTGGCGCTAGTTACGATTATATATACTGCATCAAATTGCGCTCATCGCCTGAGTCATAACGTGTTGGGTTTCGTTACTCCAGTTACACTAGTTACAGCGTCCTTCAAACCGGAACACAGTAATAAGTCCACACCGCTGTTTGGCGATAGAAATAGGCGCTGCGGTGGTACCTACCCAGACGGTCTCCGACAAGAGACCTGTCATAAGCAAAGCTGTATTGTTGACCGAATGTATTCGTTAATTTGTAACACAGGATTACGATGGCTAATGTAATCCTGTGTTACAAACACTAGCTACGACTCTCTTTACACTAAAATACAGTAACTTTTGAGCACACTTGTATATAGTGTTGTGTGCAATTTTTATTAAATATATTTATACTTAACAAATATTTATCTCTATTCTTGGCAAGAACAAATATTCTCCAAAAAGTTGAACTGTTTTTCTAATTAATTGTGAAATTTCGGCTCGTTATAAACAATAAAAACTAATAAAAAAGGTTCAGCCGTTATGAAGAACGACAATGATATAGGGTCACGTAACGAGCACGTCTAGATAGAAAATTTCCATCACAATCGACGTATGTACTGACAAAGTTATGCACGATATAACGGTTGCAAGTACTACGTTGTTTACCAATAACACGAGGCGGACGGTGGTGGGTGGTGTGTATGCGGGGCAGGGGGGAGGACGAGGGTTGCGTAACACTGGCGCCGGACGCGTCCGCCGCACCGGGTACAACGTAAGGTCATTGAAGACCCGTATTATGGTACGAGGCGATGACGGCACTTTAACAGCAGAGCTATAACGCCCTTATAACCAAAAATACTTAGAGACAAAAAGACACCTAAATAATAATCTCCATAATGTGATCCGGGGTCTTCTCCCACAAGAAGACGACAGAACAAAGCGACGGGACGAGCAGGACATTCACCTGATATTAAGTGATACGCCTGCCCATAACAATGTGGTGCTAGTTAAGATGTTATACATTGCGATCATCGCCTTGAGAAATAAGGTAATGAATGTGGTGACTCCAATACCCCTATCAGTGAATTAATACACGCTCGCTATAAATTACAATATGTATATATTATGGCGTCAAATTAAAATAACAGTTAGATGAATAATCAATTCAAAGCCTAGGCGCCTTCCTTGCCTCCTGCAGATGAGAAAGGGTAAAAGATAGCTGCGTCAAGGATCTAACTTTGCACATTAAACACGACTAAAGGCAGTAGAGGCGCGGATGTTGCAATTTTCTACATTTTAATATTAAAATAATCTATCAAGTACGACCGTAGAGCAGCGGCTAACTGCTTGGTTTGTAATACGAACGTCCTTGGTTCGAACCATAGGGTTGAAGGTAGAGTCAAAAGTCTTCAACACGTGCGTGCTGCCAGTGTTGACACACGGAACCGAGAAGCGACTCCTTACTGTCGGCCTTATAAAAAGACTCAAAGTCACCCAGAGGATAATGGAGAGGGCTATGCTCGGAGTTTCTCTGCGCTATCGAACCAGGAATGTGGAGATCCGCGTAAGAACTAAGGTCACCGGCATAGCCCATAAGATTGCTAGACTTAAGTGGCAGGGCACGTTGCTCGAAGGATCGATGGCCGATGGAGCAGTAAAGTTTCGAGTGCTGCCCGCGTATCTGTAAACGTAATGTTAGGAGGCCTTCCACAAGGTGGACCGACGATTTGGTGAGAATCGCGTGAATCCACTGGATACGAGCAACGGGAGACCGATCGATGTGGAGATCTTTGGGAGAAGCCTATGTCCAACAGTGGATATCTATCGGCTGATGATAATGAAGGTGGAATGAGTGTCTTATACTCTAGCTAGTGTTGCTTCTGTCGCTCTTATCCCGCTATCAATATGTGAGGTCTTGAGTATTCCTGGTGAGATTTACCAACATCGATTATCATATTCTATCATGACAAATAGAAGTCGAGCTCATATTTTGCATAGCTGCAAAACAAGAGATTAGACCACTGTAGATCGCGTAACAATCGTTTGACTAAGACTGCGAACTGAGTAAACTTGAAGCTGGTAGAACGAAGTTTATAGCTGGGGTATGAAGACATAGTGACGGCGTTGACGACTACCTACTTCGAGCACGTTGAATGGATTCACTAGATTCGCGAGGTTATCATCATCCTACCATAGTGTAGATGATGAAGTAACTCATAACTGTATTCGTTGGTGTACTCTTATATAATAAACATTTACGTAGCCATAACAATGAGGTGCTGGTTCAGATGTTTTTATACAGCACTATAATGCGTTCCACATCGCAAAACTTCAGGTCTCGTTAACTCAGCAATTTTATCAGCTACGCTAAATTGCTTTGGGGACATACGCGGTCGTACTTAACGATCACTGACAAGACCAGAGCAAGATCACAAAATACAATGTACATCTGTATCCATTGGACAATTTACAATTCGTTTGACCTTTTTAAATAATAACGTCGACTTCTGAGAAGTAATCAGTAATGATTTCTTGTGTCACTCGATCGAACCAACAAAACTATGCATGATGACGATGACGATGCCAATAAAAATTATTTTAGTCATAAAACGGACATTTCTATACAATTGCATGATATAATGAACATAACAATTACAGGCATAATAAGCTGACGAAACTTCAGTCTGATGTTAGGATCGGCAGGAATTCAAGAAACTAGGATCCATTTTTTTTTTTTTTTTTTTAAGTCTTTTCATTAAACATTATAAAAGAACTATTTCGCACGACTCGTGTGCAGCAGCATTATGAAATTCCACGCGACATCATAATACGTAGTTTTCACTTGTTTGTACGGCATGTCGATGACATTAAAAAAAATGTAATCGCTTAGCAATGTTTACATTGCGCAACGGTTCCACGGAGTATAAAGACCTGGCCACGGCACAATGCACTCTATGAATATGCCGATAAGTGCCAACGTGCCGCACGAGACCGGTTCGTTTGGTCAAGTACTCTTTTAACTTGGATGCGCGCCGGGGTTAAGTGCATCATCGTGGATGGATTTGTGTTTGCGGAATGTTTAACGGAATGCTTCATTATTGCTTTCATTATAATGAGAATTTTACTGTTACACTTACAGATATTATCATCACAGACATATAATTGATATAGTAATTATAGATGGGAAAACACTTGTAATAAATGTACAGACGTTGATATCTCGGTATGGTTTTGTTTTTCAAACTAAATTAAAAAACTAATGATATAATTTTTTATCGAAAACGTATTAAAACCTAACTTCAAATATCATATAAGTTCAAGGGATAAAGATACCAAAGACGGTGAAAGGTCCTCGTTTACAATACTCAACCTATATATGCTCTCAGCCGATACAAAAGCAAGAGTATTATGGCGACAGAGTTTTAACTAGTTGAACGAGCTTGAAAAAATTTAACATTATCCAAACTTAACCATAACTGACCATCAGATTAGTATCTGTGTTACGAAGCAAGCGGTGTGAGCCACTGCCCCAAGGGATGACGAGTGTAGTGTCGCTTGTTAATAATAATATATAAGTAACAGGATACAAGAGATATTTTGAATAAACCACTACATAAATTGAAGACGGCTTTTTAAAAATTATATACACTATATATAATAAGGTAATAAAATTATATAAAATGCTAGACGAATATTACCAGCTTGAAAATTTCCAGTAATACTACAAATTAAATAATTTAATTTCGCATCAGAAGGAATATAATAACGAGAAGTTCTTTAGAATTTCACGATCTCGGATCTCGGATCTCTTCTATGCTAGCGAATTAATATTTTCCTACTGCTCTTGGTGACTCTGAAATGAGATCGGCTAATGAATATAAGGCAAAAATCCTGAAGAAATTATACGAAATTATAAATACAAATTCTACAGTACATCAGCTGAATGTTCACGAAGCAAAAATAAAAATGATCCTTGTCAGGTGGGCTCCTTATATCGATAATTTTATCAGAAAATTGCTCATCAAAATTCGAGAGGTATCGAAAACGCTTTCAATATTAAAGGAAGTGAGTCAAGCAATTTTTGGGTGGGGGTGACAAGAGAATTCAATGGGGGCGTCGAGAAGGGACAGTGTACCCACTGTGCGCTACTTTGACTTTTATATGACAAAATCTCAAACAACTTGGTCATCAAAAAAACCTTTCCAGAGAGTTAAAGAGGAAAACGTAAACGGTAAAGTATAGACAGTCAATTGTAATGTTAATTCCGAATTAGTTATTATATAATTACCATTGATGGTATCATGGGGATATAGTCGTAATAGTTTCCAAATGCTTTCTATGCCAACGTTTTAGGAGAGAGGCTGCCGGGGTGCATCAGACTTGTTCCACTCGAGGTTGAAGGACCTGAAAAAGAGGATTGTTCTCCCGAGACGCGGCAACCACATCATTCTGGAAAGAGTTAATTGCTCAAAATGAAGAACATAAATGATATAAAGTTCCAACCTTGACCCTGTCATATGTATTAAACTTATCATATTGTTATGATTTTGTAATGAAATAAAATAGAAGGCTTGCGACAATTTTGTAAGAGGCTGGAGGTTATCATTGCTCAAAATGAACTATATATTAAAGAATTAACACAAATCTTGGTTGATTAGCTGTGTCATAAAGATAACATGTAACTACGTACTTGGAATTCATTATAACTTTCAAACTCAAACTTTATTAAATAGAATAGATTTTTACAAAAGTATTTTGTTGAAAACACGGTTTAGCGTTGTTTGAATTCGGTAACTCTGAGCGATCCTTTGTTGTCTCACAAACTAATAGATCCTCCAATGCTGCGGTTTCCGGTGAAAAATTTCCAAACCAGCTTTCTTGGTAATCTTTAAATTTTTTTTCAATATACAGGCACACTCGAAGTACCGCTATCTCTATCGTTTCTTGTGACTTAAAGCTTACTTATTAGGCCCTCAAGTAGCGACCAAGTTTTAGAACTGTAAGTCATAACTAGCAACGTGTACTGTTCGATGTCTGCTTCATGCACAGACAAATTTTGGTCAAAAAATCCTTGCGAAGTTTAATAAGAATATGATTTGATGTAATTTGAATAATAAAGATACTGTCATAACTGAGCACAGATCTTCGTCTCTATTAATAATAGGACTAAGGTATTCCCTGTCTGTCGTACAAGGCGACTAAAAGGTGCTCGGGTTCGCGAGTCTTGAGGGCGGGGGCCCTCAGAACCGCAAATGCTTAGTGGTCTTGTATTTGTCGTAACACAGCGTGGGCATTAAAAACGGCTTTGCCCTTTCGTGGGATGTTATAGTCAGCGTGAGGGGGCACCGGTGCGCTCCGTAGATCCCCGAGCCCCTCCTAATGCACTGACGGAGACCACCGAAGGGTTTTAGTGGTTAGAAGCCCCACATAACCTTGTAATCCCCTCAGAAGCAAGGTATCGTTTAAGAAAATCCCCTCGATTAAAAAAAATAAAAGGTCTTCCTTTCATCTCCAATAAGCGTATTAATTAGTGCATATACTACACGTGCCTAAGATTCATATAGACGAATAACAAAAGTTAGAATATAACTTTTGTTATTTTCTTTATCCATCCGCCTAGTGGCGTCTTCTTTTTCATCTTGATTTTTGTATAATTATCCGAAGAGTAGGACATACCGAATGACAACCTGCTGATCGAAAAATAATTCTCTATATATAAAACAATGAAACTACTAATTAAAATTGCATTAATAGCTTTAAAAAATACTTTGCTCTAAGAACAACACTGTTCAAAGATTTAAGCGTTTATTATTATAATTGTTTATCAATATTATTATAACTCCGTTCATCGCCTTGACTACTTAGAATTTCTGTAAATAAATTACATAGTCAAAAAAAAAAAAATTAAAGTCACCGTGTACAGCAATTTTGTTTTATTGATCTGTAAATTTATCTTATCGTCGAGGACTTCTTGTAGTTTAATTTAATGCGTCATCGTGTACTTCAAGTAATGCGAGTGATCTTTTATGTCACAGTTACTATTAAAATACTATTATTTATTCAAATACGGTACACAGAAAAAATCATAAATAATACAAATATATAATATTTTTTTTTTACTTTACGATACGAGCGAGATGTTCACCTGCTAGTAACGATTAGTCTGGATGCGATCGATACGTCTGCTCATAGCAACGTGGCGATAGTTAGGATGGAATAAACTGCACAAAATTGTGTCGTAGTTTTGAAACAAAATCTTAAGTTTTTTCATTCCTAGTAATTTCATTAGCTACCACCACTGCCGTCAGCCGATAGACGTTCACTGCTGAACATGAGCCTTCCACAAAGATCTCCACATCGGTAGGTCCTGCGCCGCCCGCATTACCGGGAACCAAGGGCTGTCGTTTGAAGGGTTTCACATGGACGGGTTTGAGCCACTTCTCACCACGCTGGCCCAATGCGGTTGGTGGGAGCCAAAACCTGTTGATTAGCAGGGTGCACCTCGAGCAGGTGAGACTAGCTTGGCCCCCGTGAGTTGTTGTGCGGGACCCCTTACACCCCACATTATCTACAGCGCCCTTCAAATCGAAAAACAAAGTACGTACACTACTGTCTGATATCAAAATATAATAAATAATAAAAAACCTACCACTAATAAACTCTGATATCAAAATTTACAGTTGCTCTAAAAAACTGTGGCCAATGATGTTCTTTTTGGACTTCTGCTTTTTACTCAAAAAGCAATGACGAGTATTACCACGTTGCCCTGGTCGCCTTAACACATGTACTATTAAATGTTACCCTTGTAATTTTACCAATCGCAGCAGCACTGTCTTTCAGAGATGTGAGCTGCAAGAGGTCGAGTGTACATGTCGCTTATACATGTAACTGAATGTTCGGGATTATCAAAGTTCGCAAGAGTAATCCTTCCGTGCCGAGCGAGCCGCGGCTAATCCCTCTCACGAGGAGAGGGCACTCGCAGACGTCCCTCGTCCGGTCTTTAGCGGATCCGGCCTACTTTAGCAGCGGAAAAGGAAGCTCGCGCGTTTTATATCAATGCGCATTCATCGTTATGTACCCGTATCACATGCGATATCAGATTCAACGGAAATAAAATGATTTTAGATCGATTATAATAATATCTATCACAAAAATGTCAATGGCTACACAATTTTATATTTCGTTTATAGTGCACTTCACAATTAAAAATTTACACAAAACAAAATTTTCGAACATCATAGGAGAAGCCAAAGCCCACAGACTTCGTTGGATGGGTCACTTGCTAAGGATGGGAGACGATTGTAGAGTCAAAAAAACGCTTACCGAAACCCCAATTTGACGCCGACGTCTCCGCCGGCCCAGGTATAGTTGGAAGGATGCCGTAGAGCACAAGCTACGCGAGCTTCAAGCAGTGGCCTGGCAAGAGGCAGTGGGGGACAGACAACGCTGGCGCTCTCTTGTATCGGAGGCCAAAACTCACTTTAGGCCGCTGCGCCAGAGTAGTAAGTATATTTTCAAAGCTTTATTTTGAACCACATAACAAAATTCTTAACTTAACCGACTACGCATAACCGATCGAAATTTTTGAATTTTGAGTTGCCCTGAACATAAGGAGCGGACCGCGCTTAAATAGCATCAGCTATAACAAGAGCTGAGGGCCGAATTAGTTTCCTCAGTGATCGCCAAATCTCACATTTAAAAAGGCACCGGGGATGATGAACATAACAAATTAGTTTATTTTATAAACTTATAAAAGAATCATGACGTTATGTAATTGAAGATATTGAAGTATATGAATGAAACTGATGAAACTGGCCTCCCACAAGGTGAACCAACAATCTGGTGAGAATCGCGGGAACCCACTGCGATGCGAGCAAGACGGGACCGTTCGATATGGAGATCTTTGGGGGAGGCCTATGTCCAGCTATGGACGTCTATTGGCTGATGATGATGATGAGTGAAACTGAAATCGTAAATGCGGTTTTGTGTTAAATTGCAGGAGCCCACAATATAGTGTATGATTTACTAGTAACACGGTTAATTTGTCCCACAGCTATCAATTTAATTGCACACGCAGGTGAATCGGAAGTCCGCCTGCGAGAGGCTGTGACTCATGGTGCAGCAGCGGCTCCACTTTCACTATTCATATCGGAATGCGCCCACTTAACGCGATCAGAAACCACCGGAACTGCAAAAGTATACAGCGACCGCTCGACGCTTTCACGAGGACTAATCCTGGCGCATTGATAACCTAAAAGTAATAAGTAAGGTACTATAATTAGGTATTATAATTATTTTATCAAAAATTATATATAAAGAAGATTTTCAATTATGTAGATATTCATCACGATATCTCTGGAACCGTAAAACCTGGTGACTTCAAATTTGGTAAGAATATTCCTTTTGCCGAGTATAGAGCAGCTGAGATCGGACTTCACGAATTGTTATGCCCAAAAGTGGTTGCGGGGTGTTACGGCCAGCAAAGGAGGCGGGGAACAGCTAGTTATTACTTAAAAATATGAACAAGAATATTTATCAAATATTTATTTAGAACAACGATGAAGGTAAGATAAGAGGTAATAATTGTTATTTATAATTTAAACGGTATTTATAAAACTGTGATATTATCAGAAGATGCTTAGTAACAAATATCCGTACCCATAATAAATAATATTATAATTTAAACAGAACCGTACTAAAACGAACAAATTTTCTAGAGATAAATATATATATATGTGTATGTCGATACCTCAATCTAATGATTATGGCCTCCAGCAAGAGACACGTACTAGTAAAGTCACCAGGATAACTTATAAGTAAGCGGCTAGTTCACAACTTGCGTCGGTAACAAAATAACATCGGAAGGCGCACCAAATACGAGCATGTCATTAGCATTGTTTTATCATATCCGCTTCAAACCGGAATTACGATCGTACAGTATTTTCCTATTAAATTAAATATACAACACGCGTGTCTACGTGTCGGGCGCTGGTATGGCGTCATACCACCACGCCCCAAATAACAAATATTGTGACAACAGGACGACACGTTATTTGCGCAAGTTTATCTGTAGCATATCCAGAGGTAACCGGATGTCTGCTTCTTCATGTATCCAAATTCATACGTGTAAAGCAATTCTTTAATATTTTTTACTGGCGATAGTATTGTGCATACATTCTGTTACGGCTTGAAAGATGCTATAGCTAGTGAAATTACTAAGGTAACGAAACTCAAAGTCTTAATGTCTCATGACAACAAACACTGTCTAAAGTATATAACAACCTAAGTAGCGCCACGTAGTTGTTGTATAGAGGTAGCACTAATCATCAGGTGAACTTCCCATTCGTGTCGTCGCTTCAGTGAACTTAAAAAAAAAATCACTAAACTATTGTATCGTATAACACATTACATCATTTGATTATACCAACTCTGCGGCCCCAATGTTCCCGCGTCCGGTTGTAACGTGGTGTTTGATAGAAGAGTGGACCGACCACTTCAAGGTTGTTGCATTTTGACCGGCGTGAATCACACCGTCAACTAACACCACGTAATTATGCATAAACACCAACCCTTGCACAGAAGTTTTAATGTGTTAAGTTTGATGAGTAAAAAGATAAATACGACCTTAACTCATGTATTATATCGTATTAATCGCTTTTTTATGTACCATTAAGCGACGAGACGAGCAGGACGTTCACCTGATGATAAGTGATATGCCTGCCCATACCAACGTGGCGCTAGTTAGTAACGAAGACATCATCAGTGTGGTGGGAAGTGAGTGGATGCGTGAAGGTGAAGATCGCATTTGGTGGAAGACATTGGGGAAGACCTATATCCAGAAGTGGATGAAGAAAGGCTGATAATGACGATGACACGGCACTACGTTGCGCTCATCGCCTGAGACAAGATGATGAGTCTTGTTACGACTTTTTTTTATGCTATGAAGCGACGATACAAATGGGACGTTTACCCGATGGTAAGTGATACGCCCGCCTGTAACGATGTGACGCTAGTTAGGATGATATACACACCGCCACATTGCACTCGTCACTTTGAAGCTTAAAATGTTAGTTCACATTACTGCGGTAATATCACTAGCTAAAGCGCCATTTAAAAGGATACACAGTAATGTTTGCACAGTTTTGTTTATCGGCTGCAATTGGCGGTGCGGTAGTACCTACCTAAACGGTCTCCGACAACAGACACCTACCACCAGAATAGCGTTAGAGAAGGTGCGAACGGAGATCCACGGGATCTCTCCAAATCTTCACATAGCTCGGCTGAGTTTTTCTCAGACAAGGTAATTTATTGAAGATTTTTCCCAAATCCTAAAAAGAATGTTGGTTGTTTCGTGTGGTACAGTGGATGGCCTGCGGTCGCCCGTCGGGCAGCGTGCAAGGCCGCCCGCGCCGCGCCTGCGCCGCCGCCACTCTAGATCGCATGTGACACACATACTACACTAAACATGGCGGCTGTGTAGATCACACTACGTCGCCTCTTATATTTATATCCTGTTCTTGATTTGTATTACAGACATTATTACAATCTCAAAGTACATTACGTATTTAATTTTTCATTCCACGTAACGGGCGATATGTTCACCTGACGGCCAGTGATGCTGCACCCACCACAACAATGCAAACGCTAATTGATGATTGGATGATATACCCTCCACCACATTATGCTCGACGCATTGTTGTTAAAATATTAAGTCTCGTATGTAACTGTATTGGCTACAGCGCCCTTCGAACCGGGCCACAGTACCGTTTGCCCTCTACTGTTTATCGACTCCAATAGGAGCTGCGCTGGTACTTAACTAGACGATCTCCGACAACAGAGATCTACCAACAGTGATGTATTATATTTAGTAATAAATTTTTAAATAATTAAGTTCGTCACCAACCACCTTTCTTCCCTCGCCTATAGTCCTACATCCTTTAAAAAAATTCTCGACTGAAATATTTTCCATTACTTTCAATCACCATCATCAGCCGATAGACGTTCACTGCTGGACATAAGCCTCCCCCAAAGATCTTCACATCGATCGGTCCCGCGCTGTTACTTTCAATGCACAGTGTTTATTCACGTAAACGTATTCAATGTTAAATTTTCCTGTGACTGACTAGATTATTAATCAAAATTGCAGTTTAGGGTTAATTATCGAAAGATGGATTCGAATTATGTATTGATACTTGCAATTAAAACGTATGCCTTAATGTTGTAATTAATTCATTAGCTCTGACCTCCACTCGCATAAACAAACTATGATCGTATGTATCGATGAACTACATTTCAACTGACGTAATAGGCGAAGGCATTGCCGACGTGGTCTCGCTGCAGCATTACGTGCAATATTCGCTCTGAATTTAAAAAAAAAAAACTTTATTTTCTAATAAATCCTCTCAGATGACATCATACAACGAAGCCGCTAACGAAACAGAAATTAACACATATATACAGAGCTGTTCGCACCCTAAACCTATCTAAATAATAAGCATCCCAAATCATTAAAAAACACTATTTCTAAATTGGTGTAATGTGACTAAACTGCTAAATTGATAAGTATAGATGACTAGAGATTTCAAAGGGGGGTTGCGTACCCTAATCGAAACCTCTATGCACCTCTCTGTCTATAAACTGAATAAAAACTCGAGCTTTCACATTAAACGCCTCGCGTAGAACATTATCGATTCATTTATTCACATCAATAAATTTATAAACCAAGGTAAGTGAATTCAGGTTATTTGTAAATAGGAAGCTCGCCGGAAATCGTCTATGTAAGGGTGAATTTTTGTAAACAACACACCTTGATACGAAGGGCGCTGTAAATAGGCCAATGTAAAACATATGTCTCATGATGACAAACGTATTGTGGTGCAAGTGTAAATACATTGTTATTAGTATCACATACTATGATAGAGGGAAAGAGATAGTAACACCCCTTGTACAATCCGCTGAAACTATATAATATAGAAATATATTAATATAGCAGCATGTTCATATGCCGCAGTGTAACATTAAAGAAACACTAAGAACATTACGCAACTAGTACGACCTTATATATAGATCATAATAAAGCGTATACATAAAACAAAAATAATACTAATAAATAACCCTCTTAATGTTTTCAGAGTTAGGACTCGAAGGCCTTCTCTCACAACGAAGAGGTCAAAGATATTTTTTTTTCCAACAGCCTATTTACGTCCCCACTGTTGAGGCACAAACTTACTCTAAATATGAGGGCGATAGGCCATAGTCACCACGCGGGCCCAATGCGGATTGGTGACTTCAAACACACCTTACAATAAATTCTAATTCATGTGCAGGTTTCCTCGCGATGTTTCCCTTCACCGTTTGTATTTCGCTGTCGTTACTGAAGTTCACAAATGTACATAACTTAGATATTAGAGTCATCGGTACAGGCCGAGATGCGAACCCGCAACCTTCGAAATGAAGGCCGCATGCTCTAACCATTAGACCAGCGAGTATTAGGCATGGGTCTATTATTTTAAAAACTCTTTATTTTCTTGAACTGTATATGATGCGAATTGAATTTAATATTAAAATCCAATATTAAACTAGACTTAAATGTTAAACGACAACACATAACAAGAGACCTATGTCCAGCAGTGGACGTCCATCGGTTGAAATGATGATGCATGTAAAACATTAAACCTTGTATTTCCGTGGGCAATATGTCAATAGTTGAACGGCCTGTCGTGATAAGCCGTACCATTTGTTACCGGCCTTGTCACCCACCTATCAACAATAATTACAGATAAAACAACATTAGCAGATTTAACGATTCGAGGATAACTGTAATGTTTTGCTACGTACTTCAAAGAGTATAATTCATTCGAAACATTACAATATCAAATACTAATATATAGTAAGAAACGTGTATTAATGTTCGATACCATCATAGATAGGTTCAAAAATACATGTAATTTTCAATAGATAAACCAAAACAGAATACTCCTCTGTAATATTAACCGATGCTGGCAACATTAATCCGCCCCAAAAATCAAAATTCCCCGAAGTAGTGCTCGCTCGGTACATGTGAAAGGAAAATTTTATATACCTTAATAGTGTTAGCCTTTAGTTTTATTTACAGCACGCAATACATAGTGAAACATTTAGTGTTGATGACTGCTCATCCAGAGACCGTCTAGGTATCACCGCCGATCCTATATCTGTCGTCGAACAGTAGTGTGCGAATATTACTGTGTTCGGGTTTTAAGGGTGCTGTATCTAGTGATATTACTCATGCAATGTAACTTGACATCATATAACTGTATGTCTCAAAGCTTAATATTATATATTTCGTTTGGTAAACGATTTCCCCTTTCAAGCGACAGTTCTATTGTAGTATTCACTATTCTTGAGAAGTTGTCTAGTTGCAGGCTGATATAAAAAAAAACCAAACAGAAAAAGTCAACAATGGAGGTTCGGCGCTGCACTGCGTTTAACTCTATATACATATATTCCACATGAAACAAGCCGCTTCTCCTCTGACATTTCCACGTATTGCATCACCCGCACAACGCGGCGCTGGCGTGATGAGCTTCGGCGCGCATTATCATTCACAGATTAACAAATCACACACAGGGTATGTTATGTCAATCATTCTGCACTATCGTCATTTTTTATCTATGGTAGCGCGCAGAGAAAACTTTTGATGACCTCACAACTGTTTGTTTACTTTCTGACCGTTTATAACGATTTCGATTAATAATTTGTATTAAGAAATAATGAATGAAAGTTATTTGCTAATATTGGATAAATTAATTAATTTTATCATTGTGTTAAAGTTTATAATAATAATATTTATTATTCATACCTAAGCAATTAACAACACAATGTCATTCTCACAGTTACTTCACTGTTATGTTATATATGTTTATTTATTTTTCCATACATGATGCAGAGGGTGAACTTATTGCCTAGATGGCATTCTCTGCCAGTTAACTCTGGGAGACAAAGAAATGTTAAAGGAGGGACTAATAAATAATAACATACAATAACATTGTGTGAAACATGTCAGTGTCGTTGACTCTTCTAATAATAGAAAAAAAAGCATACTCTTAAATTAGAATTTATTGGGTGCGTGTTTGATTACATTAAAGCATGGCATATAAGTATACTATTAAGTAAGAGAAAAACTGTAGTAAAGAAACATCATTACTAAACATCTGCTGTTCATATTTAAACCAATAACGCACCTATATTATGAACAGGCACCGTCGTTCTCATGAGGTAAAAATATTAACAATATCATCATAGTGTTATTATAGAAAAATACTAAATGAAATAAATGGCCACACCATTTGAAGACAAAGTTTTGTTTGCTTGAGGAATAAGTAAGCCTAGGCAAAAAATTACTGATAAAAACAAGGCAGCATGTATAATTCTAAATGTTATTGAACTTATTATTTCAAATTTTTGCTCCAGTCACATGTAACAAAAACCTTTTCATCTAAACATCTACTTTGTTATGTTTTATTTTTATTGAGTATATATTAGACATGCTTAAGTTTATAAGAAATCAGAAAAACATATTTTTATACAAGAGTCATGGACATTATGTATATATTTTACTAACACAAAATAGAACAACTGTCAATTTTAAAGAAAACTAATAATTCTTATTATACTTATTAAACTGTAAAATGCATGTGCAATTGATTGGTTTGTACACAATGCAAACATTAAAAAATAATGATAGGACAGAGAAATGCATCAGATGTAATAAATATAAATTTATAATCTATACATTGCATCAATGATTCAAACATATATTCTTTATGCCTTAAAATAGATCTTCATCAAACAGAGATAAGAGAAAAGGATTACTATGCCCGCAGCCATCTAGAATAGAATTCACTAAAATGATTTAACAGAATACGATGCACTAAAAATGGAAAGATATAATAACTATGTAAATTTTTAAATGTTAATGAAATCCATATCATCCTCCATTGTGCTACATTATTATTTTCCAATTTATTAAGAATTTAAGACTTCATTTGGAATATGATAGTCAATCAAAATTTTCCCATCTAACTTACTATTCACTGCCTCGATATGATCATGACAGACTGCTGTTCAATAGACTCTGGTTATTATTTGAGTCTTTATTATTCCTGAGCCAAGTACTACGGGTTTCAATTCAATCATAGATTGTAACTACTAACTTTGATAAATTTTATTAAAAATCAGAGGCCCATAGTATTATCTACCAGACAGTCGATAACACTTGTTCAGTATTAAGCACCATGATGATGAGAATTTGATGTACCAAATGTTAAATGTAATCACATTATTAAAATCTAAATTATGAATTATATATTTAATACATACATACATATACATCACACCTCATTCCCAGTGGGGTAGGCAGAGACCACCTCTCTCCACAATATATATTTAATATGACAAAAATTAGCAGTACTCAATTTTTAATTTTTCTTAAAAAGGAAAACAGTTTATAAAAGTTTTCCTCATCTTTAGAATACTTAAAACTGAATAGAATATATCCATGCTTATCCTTGTATATTTAAGTTACATGTTACCTTTAAAAATGACACACCAAACATAGTATCAATATGTAAAATTGTTGATGACATGACACCTTCAACACACATTTGATGACTAATAAGCCTAAGGTGTGTGTCTGCTGCATGTGTGTGAGAGATAATTATACTTTTAGGTACACCCTTACACAAATACAAATTAAATATAGCCCACTCCTAAAAATGTAAACATAAAATCATTCATAAACAAATGTTCAGTATAATTTTAAACATTGGCTGAAATGTGCAAAGTTCATACTGATAATATCTGTACAACAAAAACAGTGAAAAAGATAACCTTTACATAAAAAGTAAAATACTTTAGTAAGAAATAAAATGTAAACAATGTGCATAGATCGTATCGACACATAATAGAGAGTAAATAATAATAAAAAAATCAACAGGTGGGTACATATAAACAAAAACAATGTTTACAAACAAAAAGTAACATAAAAAAGAATGGGGTCAGTCACCTTTTTGGCAGCAGCATCGCCGCGGAGCCCTTCCTCTGGAACACACCGTCCACGAGCACGCCATTCTTGCTGTTACACGTGAGGTAGAATTCCGGATGATCGTAAAACAGTTCGAGATGCCGGCGAGAAATAAAACTCGAATGTCCCATGTTTACGTCTACTTGGCCGCGGCTCGAGTTCCGCCCTATTATCACGCGTTTCTGCCGAATCAGGTACTCGAAATCCCGACCGTCGAGTCTTGCGATCGCAAGGGGCGCCGGCTCCTGCGCCCACTGGACCTTCGAAGGCGAGGCGGGCGCAGACTTAAGCGCGAGCAGCGCCCACGCGTCGCTCTCCGAGCTCCGCGTGAACTGAGTTTGAGCCATCTCTGGCGCGTGTTTCACCAACGCTGTCCAGCGAAGCGCGCACCCTCTCGATGGCACATCACAGCTCCAACAAACCACCCGGATATCCGGAAACTGCCGAATCCGTCCTCGTTCTACACTTTGAGGTTACTGACGGGACGCACATGCGCAAAGTTTCGACTAGTGCGGTAAACAAGAATTATATAAATCACACCACCACGTGATAAAACTGTATACATATATCTAGTCCGGAAACGCGGATCGATATTATTCAGCGTCAACACACGCTCCTAAATCGAAATACTAACCTTTACGGTGTTGCACAACAAAATTTTCGCAATAGGATCGAAATAAGACACTAAAGTAAACACGAGGCGAGAACAAAAATAACCAAAAACGTCAGATCGGCATACGCAGTTTACGAGTGCGGTGCGCCATCTGTAAGGCACAACAAAAAGCAACAAATTAATTTTTTCTGTTTTACGCATTATAGACGATATAAAAATTTCACTTTGTGACAATTTTTATAAAAATAACTTTGACTATATTTTACTTGAATATTTAAAATTTAAAGAATTAATCTTTTTAACCATTAAAGTATTTATGCTACTCTTTTAATCTATATTTGATACCAAAATTAGAACCTTAAAGAAAATTTTCTGTTTTCTTAGCGTACAATGAAATCATAAATGTGTAAACAATTTCCTTATCAAAATCTAACTATTTTATCAATATCGTTCAATTATGATGTGTTTTGAGTTTTTGCGAAAAATTTTTAAATAATGAATGTTGATAGTGAATATGTCGATTGATTATGTATGTTATGTAGGTTACAATTATTTTAAATTGTCCATTTGGGAATAATAATTCAATTAAAAGTATAAATACGTTAAAAATATTAATTTCTAAAGTTTCAATTGCACTTATTATAACAATTTTTCTTTCATGCATTTTGATATTCAAGAGGTCTACTTTTTAATTTTATGTACTGTGCTTTTTCGAATAACCGTAAATTCTTTGTTTTTAAATACTAATAGTTTTTGCTGCTTAAATTTCTTTCTATTATATTTTCAATGATATAAGTTTTCAGATATTAATAAAGGCATAAACAAACTTATTATTTTTTCAAACAAAGAAAATCACATAAAAACTACAAATAACAAAATAAGCTAGTTTTTAAATTTTAGAAAAATAAAAATTGTTTAAAAAGTGATCTTGCTTTTTGCGTGTTCTTTCCTTTTTTTTTCTTTTCGTGCTTGAACTTGTTATTTGTTAATGTGAAGGTTGGCTGTTAATTTTAATAATAGTTGAGTATTTTGTGCAAGGTAGGAAAACCTCTTGGCGGATGTGATGTTGGTTTATTGTCATTGCGTCTTTTGTCTTTTACTTTGCGCAGCATGATCAACTGTAGGTGGTTTCGGTCATCATTCATAACATGTCCGAAATATGCGATTTTAACTTATATTTTAGTATTATTTTGTACTATACTCCGAATCTTTTCTAACATCTACTACATATTCTTTTAGCTTTATCCTGGCGGTCTTAATGATCAAGTCCAGAATTCCAGTGTAGCTTTGCGGAGTTTTTTATTTTGCAGAAACAGAATACGAATTATATTATGTTTACTACATAATATAATTCGTATTCTGTTTTCTTAATTCATAATTTTGTTATCTGTAGTAGATTGTTATGATAGTCTCCCAATGACATTCGGTGACATTAAGCATAAGACGCAAAAAGGACGTTTGATATTCAATACAAATGATTCATAAAATACATACATATAAATATCGTTATAAACCATACATATTCCTAACATTTTTCTTACTTCTTCTGCACGTCGTTTACATGACAGTATTCTGCGCACTTTTTAATTTTGGTGAGTGTTGGTTTGTTTTCAAACAATGTAATTTATATCCTTAAATTAAATGAAAGGAATTAATGATATTTTCGGACGAATTATCCTCTTAAAATCTTTATATTTCAATATTCAACTTTGCGTAGTTTAATAAGGGTTTTTTTATAATTATTTCAATAAATAAATATAATTTTAATCAGTCCTTTGATGTTTAACATATGCCCTGAAATGTTTTTACCTACGTCAACTAGATTCAAATTTATTATTTAATTACATGTACATATCATGTGTTAAAAACTAAAAATATTAAGTCCAGTGTAAATATAACTTATTTTAAAACATGACCATTTCCACTTATATTTCAAAATCATCATCATCATCAGCCCAGAGACGTCCATTGCTGGACATAAGCCTCCGCCAAACATCTCTACGTCGAGTCGTCTTGTCCTGCCCACATCCAGCGTGTTCTTGTGACCTTCACCAGACAGACAGGATGGCCTCCAGTACCACGAAGCACTGGGGGCTCTCATTTGTAGGGGTTCATATGGGGGGGGGGGTTTATTTTAAAATAATTTTCTTGAAATCATATATTAAGACAATTTTTTTTTTCATATATTTAATTTAAATCATTTTTGATTATTTAGCAATCTAATTAGGATTTAAGGAATTTAATTAAAATATATACCATGCATAAATATATCTTTATTTAAGATCTTAAAAAAACAGATTAAAATTTTCAATCTTTATTTAATTCTAGTCAATAAATTATTATTAATGTTAATAAATTGTTATTAATTACATAAAAGTAATGGAAAATAACAGGAAAACTTAAAATGTTTGCTTTACACTGAACAGATTTGCTCATTTGAATAAGTCATGTTTTTTGGAGCATCATACTACTTTTAATCTAATCATCAAGTTGTGTCAAACTGGCAACCCCTCTATTGATCCAGTGCTTCTCTGGTATATCTGTTCTCAAAGTTATATACATAACAAAATTACTGGAATGTCCAGTTGTTGCCAGAACTCCTTTTCTCTCACTGGTTTTATATATTGGACAAAAGTAGCTAGGCGGTGGATTGAAATCCTGAATTAACGCTGGTTGGAACCAAATAATGGGGATTGTGTCAAATAATATTTTTGGGAAAGATTCATCCATCTGCATTGTTTGACGGTTCCATCTAGCCCCTTCTAAGAAGAGACCCTGTGAAAACAGAACTTGTATCAATATCTGAATGACACTGGTGGCTTTAAAATATTTTTATTTTAAGGTATCTGCTTTGTGCGAAATAAAATATGGAAAGTTGGCAATTACTTTAGATAATATTAAAATGATTCTTTAAAAGTAAAATAAAATAAAAACTAGTGATTTTCAAATAATTCATCTGATAAAGCACACCACACTCCATGCAACACATTAGGACTCACCCATACATAGACACTATGCTCGTGGCCATGCTTATCCATTGCTTTAGATTGCTGCATGTGTTATAAATAGTAATTTATATCATTATTATTCTAATGATTCATTAGCATAAGTATAGAAACAGAGGTAAAATAAATCACATTCCACATGGTTATTCTGAAGAAAGTTTCATGGATGAAGATACTGTCTGTTTCATTTTATACATTTTGGTATTAGTTAATTTTGTAAGTAAAGAAAAAAGAGAAAAATGAAAAGCTTCCAACAAAGTAACTTACCTTGCAGTAGACTCCAAATGAAGGCTCTTCTTGACATTCTGACTCCATCTCTGTAATGGTGAACTCAAAATGCACATTGTCAATGGGTATGTGATTGTGACGGGAATAGTTCTGCAGCACACCCGTCAAGAATGACTGGGTGAAATAGAAGCCCGATAACCAGAAAACTGTAGGTGGCCCCTCATCTATCCAATCTTGGAGAAACTTTAATCTGTCAAAAGATTTCATTAATTACTTGGTGATACATTGCAACGGTTTTCAACAGTTTTTTTTTCTGTTCATGTGTAATGGATTCAGTAGAATTACTTAAGTGCAATGAGTCATATTATTTATTTTGTCAAGTGATCAGGGCCATAGGTCATATTTAGGCCAGCTGGTATCACTTTACAACAGTATATGACATGTACTTTTGTTACAGAATAATGACGGATCAAGTGCTGGACAATGAGACGTGGCCGTTGGAGGCGGAGGCGGCGTTGAACGACATCCGGAAGCACGTGAAAGAGGCAATCGTAGCGCCGAACCTCAAAAGTACCAATCAGAAAATTTACCTCAAAATTACCACATACGAAGATGAAGAGTACACCATAGAAATGTCGGCTTCCGGTTTCAGTGTGGCGGCGAGCCAAAGTCGACATAAAACGCTTTCGGATGTAAAGTACGAAACGCTCTATTCGCTCCTAGATAATATCAGCCAGAGGTACAGGGAGTCCTTCGGGGAGGAGCTGACCACGAAACTGAGAGACTTGGAAAGGAAACGTCAAGGGTGATTGTTTTTCAAAGTGAAGTGAATATATTGCCATATTATTGTTCAAAAGTAATTCACGCGAATATAGTGCATATTTTTTTTAATTTTAAGGTCTGAAAAAGAATTTAGGAGCTGGTGAACAAAATGAAACTCATAACAAGGATCAGAGCGAGCGGAAGGAAATCTGTGTAATGATGTGACCATTATTGTTAAATGACATTGATTTCTAGAAGCTATCGAATCTGTTATGTTCAGTTTTAATTATTCCGTTTCCGGTTAGTCCTATGTTTAGTACAAACGATGCATTTAATCTTCGGTTACTACCAATTAATCACATCCGCGTTAAGGCTCAATCAAATGTTTCTACTATATAAAAGATCGCCTATTGGTCTTCTAAGTAACCAACAGTATTTTTATGTAAAATATTTACCGTATATATAAAGTATTTTAATATTTCCTGTGTTTTCTTTGTAAAGAATAGTTTCAAAATTCTTATATTTTTTTATAAAAATTATTACAAATGTGAGTAATACTGTCTCGGTCCAGCATAACTGCTGGACAAGACCTTCGTGGAACGATAGACCGTTCACTGTTGGATATAAGCCTCCCCCAAAGATCTCCACATCGTTTGGTCCTGCGCCGACTTCAGAACCGCCGGGCAATAGCAGTCGATGTTTGTAGGGGTATGTAAGGGAGATTTGGGCCATTTTCCACTACGCTGGCCCAATGTGGATTGGTAGTAGCTAGAGGCTCGTTTGTTGATTAGTAAAGTGCACCACGAACAGGTGAGGGTAGGGTTGGGTCCTATGAATTGTGCGAGACCCCTTACACCCCTGTCGTTTATCGGTTGAACGGATGATAATGATGAGCGATACTTAATTCCTCTTAAGCTTTTGACTTTATTAAAATATTTTTCCATTAAAATAATATAATGGTGAAAACAGACCGGGAAACTGGGAATCCCAAAGATGTTCTTAAAAACGTTGAGCTGTAAAAAGTTAACTTTTTTAGTTACACTTTGGTGTGAATGAATTGAAATACAACCTGGCTAAGAAGTCGGCGGTGTACGATCCCAGCGGCTTCATCGATGGGTAGGATTTGGACATCCAAGCGGAGGGCACGAGACCCTTAATAAAGGCATCCGCACATTCCTCCAGTTCGGCGCTCATAATGGCGAGCCCCTGCGCCGCCAGGTTCACCCCGTGGAGCGTGCGCGCGACCACGGCCAACAGCCGATTGTATCGAATGAGCTCCTGCGGCGCCAACGGTTGTAGTTTAGTTTGAAAGTATATTGTTCCAATTCTTAATGATAATGCGTGATGAAGTCGAGTAACGAGTCTTGTGGATAATGACCGGTTATCCTTTAATACAGTGGGGCTCCACTTTTCGGGGCCATGTGTTAGCCATGATGTCACGGGCACTAAAAGATAACTAGGTATCGATGTTTATTAAATAACTATAAATAGATTCATCATCACTCGTGTTTTAGCTAGAGATAGAGTATAATAGGTCTAAAAAACCCTCAATCATTTTTTCAACGATATTGGATCTCATGAAAAGTACGTCTATGTGAACACAGTTATTCAAAAATTTTATTACTGCACATTTTACTGCTGAATGTAAAGGTAAAGAGATTATCAGTTTAAAGGAAAGTATGCGAATGGAAAACTACTGAATGGTGGTGCAGGCCAGTGACCTGTTTAAGCACAGTGTTCATGCTGTTGTAGTACTGCACGGGGTAGGCGCGCGCCACGTACACGATGTCGTACGGCGGCGGCATGCGGCCCAGCAGGTCGCGCGTCAGGTCCGCCACGCCGAGGCCCTCGCCGCCCTGCTGCCCCGCCCCGGCCATGATCGACGTCTGCGTCAGCAGGCACCCATACAGCAGCTGCAATACAGATGTCGCTGAATTTTTTGACTGTCCAAATTATATTAAGTACAAAAACTATGTCTCGCATAATGATAAGAATGGCATGTATCTATAATTCGAGGTTATCGTCTTCAAAATCCTCTCGATAGTCGTTTTCTGTGCATTATGAAGGACTCTGCTTTAGCACTGGTTCTAGGCAGTTCCAGGGAAGATTATTAGTGCACCCTACCACCCTTGTTGTGCTATGATAAACACGAAACCATTTTTATTATATTACGTTTTGAAGGGAATAAAAAGCAACTATTGGATAAACCCTTATAAATCTTCAAGCAGGAGCAATTCTGTCTCCCGCGCTGCGGTCTCTTTTTGCACATTTCACAAAAGGTGGCAACTGCCTTGAGATGGTCTAGTATTGAAACGTTGTATTAAAAAAGCAAAACCTAAATCCATTTTTTTTATTTTCAGTTACCTAAGCGTATAACAGTTAATCATTAAAAAAAAGTTTAATAAGGTTGGGTATTCTCACTGCAGCGGTTTCCTTGTTGTCCTTGGTAATGTCCGCGTTCTCATGTAACCCAAATACTTCCGGCTTCGCGATCATCGGAAGCGCCCTAATATGCTCTAATACGGAGTTGTAATCCATGCTCGGAGGAATGCGGTAGTTGCCGCTCGGTGAGAAAGAGTAACTGAGAGGAGAAGAATAGTTATAAAAACGGTCATTTTGAAAATAGCGAGTCTGTAAAGAAGCTTAAATAGTCTAGAAATAGAATTATTTTCTATATAAAATTCCTAATCTTGCATTTCTGAGAGTAACCATATTTTAGTCTGGT
The DNA here is from genome assembly GCA_029030555.1 of Ornithoptera alexandrae. NCBI lineage: Eukaryota > Metazoa > Arthropoda > Insecta > Lepidoptera > Papilionidae > Ornithoptera > Ornithoptera alexandrae. Next base: position 11,201,714 of record JARDVY010000303.1, on the reverse strand, counting down.
AAAAATTGCTCCGTTGTTTTCGACTCACTTGGGGTCCGTAGTGACCTCTTCGTTATAGAAAATAGAGAGTAGCGAGAGGATGAGCCGACGGTCTTTGTCGTCGGTCACCCGCCCGCCGTAGTTACATTCACCGGCGAGGTAATTCAGGGCTTCGAACGGGGTCTCCGCGTACTCCGAGAGAAACATCTGCGAAGGTCCACATCATTATTTTACTGAATGTGGATTAGCAAAATCAGCTGTACCATTATCTTATAAAGCAATGCGACAGGCATGGCTTTATCACACAACATGGTAAAGGTTAATATGATGTGATAGCTTGCATAGTCCAAATCACTATTTGCAGTAGCAAGTGTATGACATGAGACCTCGACTGTTACCTTAGTACTATTACTAGCAATAACGAATCAACTCGAAGATAGATATTATTATTTCTAAGGTTGTGACGGTCTCCTGCAACAGAGAACTTTACATAAAATAGATGATGATACTTTTTTTATTTAAGGATCTGTTGTGTATTCGATAGTAGATTTCCCAATTTAGTGATTAAAACTAAATTCATTCTAAATTCTTTAAATTTTTGATCGATGGACAATACGGATATACGAAGCCCAAGTTACTTGTAGCTGCATGATGCATATCCGCAGGTCGCTCTCGTTGAACTCGTAGGGTATGTTCCAGCCCAGCGGGCCGAATGCACGCCGCTCCTGCACCAGCCCGTGGAAAAAGCACAGAGCGAACAGCAGACGGCGCCACTCCTCCGTGCGCGGGCACGAGATGTAGAACTCCGGGTCGCTGATTGGGTCCGAAGTGTACGAGCGGTACATATTGTTTTTCAGACCCTTGGGTGCCTCATTAGTCATTTTTACACCTACGAGAATTATACATATCAATAATAGTAGAAGTCGACAATGGACCACACCACTCTCTCTTCCCTTTCTTTATTTACTTCAAAGCCCACTAACCATTCTGTAGCACGGTTACTGGGAACGCCTTGCTCGGATACGAGGTGAGCCAGCATCTGAACTCCGGGTTGGTGACCTGCGGCGTGATCACCTCCGCGCAGATGCGCTCCAGCTCGCCCATCCAGGAGTCCATTACGTGGCAATTTTGCAGAACTACCCAGCCGCCCGTGACTATCGCCTGCGCTATCATGTTCGCAGCTATTGGACCCTGAGGATCGTACACAGTTATTTAATCCCCTACTCTGAGTTCCAAATTTTTTTGCGTAATTGCTTTTTTAATACCACCAAGTCACAGTACTACCAGTTGATTGGGTATTATTAAAGGTTGTCACTTTTAGGAGGGTCGTAAGTAACAGAAATTTACCACATTGTGAATATTACCTGACCCTGCCCGAGTGAGATTGTCTCAAAGCTGATGACCTTCCTCTCCATTGAAAATTTGACGAGACCGGACATTGGGTCGGAGCCGGGGGACAATATGAAGATAAGCGGCGAGCAGCAGTTGCTGTCGTCGTAGGAGCGCTGCAGGTCGAAGGGCGGTGGCTCGATGTAAGTGCGGCCTAGCGACTCTGCCACGTATTGCTGCACCAGGGGGATCAGCTTGTCCGGACGGATGCATCTGTTGTTTGCATGGATGCATTTGTTATATTACTTGTTGTTATTGTATAATAACATTAAAATTACTTCAACAATTCTGTTCAAAAGTGAATCAGTTGGTTAACAATTAAAAAAACTACTCCAAAAAGAAATCAAAATCTACATGCAAACCAGATATCACTCAAAATAAAGTAAATAATACTTCAATCATGGAATTTATTTGTCATCACTTGTTGTGCTTATTAAAAGCCAGACTATTTCCATATGGAGAAAGATTTTTAACAGCAAGAGATGCTCAACCTGAAGTTGAAAATTAAATAATAATAGAATCATTACGAAAACTAAATAAAGTTAGACATTAACATATTAAGGAATATAAAATGGCAATGAGCTGGTCATGTTATCAGAAATATTAACACTAGATTCATCATCAGATGTTATCAATAATGTCCAAAGTACAATAACAGAAAATAAGTGAGACGGCGATTCTGATCAGAGGATGGTTTCTGGTAATCAGTTGACGTTTCAGGGAGAGAATGTATTTTATCTGAAATACTACAGGCACTCTCTCATAGATAAAATAATCTAAAAAAAGATGATTTAAAAAAGGTTGTTATAATTATAGCGTAGTGATATAACATACCTAAACATAATAAGCTTCGGTATTCCTTTAATATCCTGGTAAGGTTCCGGTAGGGCGTGCTCCTGGGGAGCAGATAGATCGTAGAATTCCTTCCATATACTAACGTCTTTCTCAAAATTTTCCTTAAATCCCTCCATCCTAAAAAGTCAATAAATCTATAACAGAACGAAATCTGAAGTAAAGTTTTATCCATGCTTGCTCTTAAATATATTCTTAGTTATTTGTAATATTAAAATAAATACAAAAATGCTTTAAATATATTCTTAAATTACAGACTAAATATTTACATTTACGGTCACAGATTAAAATAATTCATACCCGTTGAGATTACTGCTGCGCACGATCTCCGACCAAGCCTTCTCAGAGAGCCAGCTTGGAGCGGGGTTTTCGAAAGGATTTTCCAGCGCCACGCCGCCGGTCAGCAGGAACGCCACCAATTCATCGTCCACCATACCCTGATCGGAATTTAGTCCTATATTTTACACATTGAGCTTACTTCAAAACAAATTTCTCTTATTTCAAGTTTTTTTTTGAAAGTTCAAAGAAAAATAAACAATCCTAACGGGAGGCAAACAAAATAGGTTTTGATAATCACTGATTATATATTCATACATTTTAATATCAATATCATGATCATCATTTGGTTATTATGGAAGTGAACACTCTTTTCACCTTAGGTCTCAGCAAACCAAGCGTCAGAACAAGGGAGAATATGAGCTTGTCCTTCTCAAACAAGCTGCGGCAAACGTTCTCGTAGATGCTGCGAGTGAAGTAACAGTTGAGGCCCTCGATGCGTTCGCCCAGGTCATCGCTTTTGGGAGAGTTAATGATTGCTTGATTGTACAAATTGATAAACCTGAAAAAATATAATTAAAGAAACAGGAAGTAAGAAAAAAGCATTAATAATACCAAACATACCAAGGATTATTAAGTGTGGTACTTTTACTTACCAGTTAAGAGAGTACTGGTACATAGGATCGATGTTCGATAGATCAGAGATACAGAAGAACAGCACAGAGCTGTGCTTGGAGACGGGCACGTAGAGCTGGCGCGCCTCGTCGATTTCCAGCTCCGTGACGGCGGCAGCGGCTTGCTTAGCTTGGATTTCGATGGACAGGATTTTAGAAGACGACAGAATCTGATTCGCGGATTCATCTTCTAGAATGTTACCAGCTGATGATAAAACCTGTACAATGGGTTTGTGACCGTATATAAAATTACAATTATTAAAACAAAAAAGTGCTCAGCAAGTAATTTTAATCTATTATCTCAAAATCCTTATTACCTCAAGGATTTTATCTTCGATTTCCTTTAACGTTCTCTTATTGTTCGCGCCCTCGACGATCAACTGATTTTTCTTTAGTTCTAGTTCGGGACGATCCTGTGCCACTACTATGCCGAGCAACTGATCTTCGAGTCCTTGAGGAGTTATCATGAAGTTCAACACAGTTACCTGTAAAACGTAATAATACATGTTAAACGACTATAAATTCATTAAACCAAACTATCGTTGTAAGTAAATTAAACCTGTTTAATTGAGTACTGCTTATTGTGAAACAATAAGTTTACCAGATAAAACACTGATAACAAGAACACAGTAATGTTGGTACACCACTGACACTGTTATAGAGATCTATCACCAGCATTTTGTAAATATAACATTTTGTGTATTTTCACTTACTTTAACGGCGATCTCCGGCAAGTAGTGCGGATTGCTCAGACGCGTCGTGATGTAGAAACGGAAGCTGTGGTTGTACTCCAAGATGTTATCGCCGAACTTCAAACAATCCATCCCACCAGACCTTATTATACAAACGTTATGCATTTTAAATCTCGAGTGTTGAGGCGCTACAATTGTGTTAAGTAAATCAAATACATTTTTGGATAATGTACTATTATTGGTAAAGTAAGCCAACATTAGAAATAATTTTTATCATTATTCGAACGAAGTGCTGACCTGAACACGTTCCGCAGCAGCACCGGCTCGAGCACCGCGTCGAGCTGCTCGCGTATGTTCTCGAGCAGCACTGGCATACCCAACTGAATAGCGTTCTCCAAGACGCGAGTGTAGTTCGAGTCCGTCAGCTTTATCACCTTCAGAAGATTCTCGCGCTCCATGTTCTTCACCCATTTGTTCGCTTGTTCTTGAATATTTAATTTAAAACAAAAGTAAATATTAGTTGTCCTCACAACAGTATAATAGTACAGAATATTATACAGATATCCAGAGATTCATTGACTCATCGCGAGATCTCCGAAATTATTAAACGTAAACACACAAAATTTGGTAGAGTTATTTCTTCTGCTATTCAGAGGTCAGCTAAGAATTAATTTTATCTAACTCATTCCTCAAAGGAAGTTGCAGGGGTGTTAATAACGGGAAAGGGCCCGGGACTCAGCGGCTTGCCGCTGGGCGGGAATATTTCTGACAAATTTCAAGTCTAAATTTCAAATCTAAATCTATGTTACAGCCAATAAAGCGAACGAGGAACAACTAGTATATTTATATACTACTTTCTACTTCTACTTAGATGACAATAAATAAATCGTTTTCCCTTTTTCTATAAAAGAGAAAAGGGGATATAGTATATTAGTTATAAACAATAGCACTGGCGTCACCCACACAGTGATATACATTTAATTGGTCTCCGGTAAGAGAACGTTACTATCGGCTGGAAATAGGCCTTGTGCAGGTCACCTTGAGGGTCAATCATGAGCGCCCAACGTCGCGATTTCTCCACTATAATGCCGTTCTCTATAGAAAACGCGTCCACCGGCAGCCCCGCGATATTCCACGCGCGTATCACCACCGGCTCTCCGAGGGTTGTTATCAAAGAGAAAATGTCTGAGCAGGGTATATCTGGAACGTTTATAAAGAATATAAAATGGATTTTAAAAATGTTAATTGTTCTCTCTGAAATATCAAATTCTCGCTTGAATTAGGTTTTTAGTATCAAAAGGTACAATAATATCTAATGTAAAGCTAAGTAAAAACTAACTACATTGTTCCAAAATTCAATGAAAAATTTACCGAGTTCCTTTCCTCTCTTGTTCCAGATTTGGATGACCTCACGCCTGTAGTTCACCGTGTACGGCCCTAAGTATGCGATGAAGCCGGCCGACAGAAGAACGTCACCTGGATCCGATCATAAATTAAATAGTTTAAAGAACATACATACATAGTGTCGTTATTATAAAATTATTAAATGATTATATGATAATTTTCATTTTATTTAGTGATACGGTAGTGATAAATAAAACAAAACAATATAGTCCTGTTACATTGTTCATACATCTTGGCCCATCGGCTTGATACAAAAGGTAGCAAAGTTTGGAAACCTTAGCAACTGTAACAGTCGAGGCGCCTTTGTTCGTTATTAGACATTCTTTTGATAAATCACTCATTGCCCCACCAATAATGTTGCCAAGCAACTCTTGCAGATCGTGTGCGAGCTGCGTCCAGCGCGCCTTCTCCCCGCCCAGCCCGCCGATCAGCTGCTCGGCTCGTGACAATTTCGTGGAGCATAGATCGATCTCGTCCTCCAGGCCTTTCTTCTTACGCGTCATCTCAGCGAACTCATCGTTGAGGGCCTACAGGAAATCTTTATTTATTCGAGATGAAGATTCTGCGAGAATTTCGCTAAAATCTGTGCAAATTAAATGTTAATTAAAAAATCAATGATACTATAATATACTACTGAATATTTAAATGGACCAATGCAATTATCAATGAAAGACCGTCAAATAATTTGAAGTTTACAAGTATCTGAAAGCGACAATTTTAAACTTACAAGTGTTGGACTTTGATCTGAATAATAAAAGCAACTAATAATATCTATAATACCTGTAACTTGTCCAGCACAGCTTGCAGCTGAGCCCGCTTCATGTTGAGTGTGTTCATCTGCACCTGGAGCTCTGCTTCTGCTTCAGCCAAAGCAGCTTTCTTCGGTGCTACCACCTGAGATCAAACAGTTATTTTAATCTGTTCTTAACTACTTGATGCGATGACGGCAGTGTGCCTGCTTACCTTGATCACCCTATCGTAGACGTCCATGGCGCGCACCCAACGGCACAGACCCTCGCAGGCTGAGGAAACCTTAGAAATCACAACCGGGTCGAACTCTCGGTCCGGGATATACCTGAAACATTTATTTTTATATATTTATTTATTCATCCTTTATTGGAGACTAGTTACTAGATATGGAATACATTATATATATATATAAATGTACAATGGGCGGTCTTGTTGCTCAAAAAGCAATTTCTTCCAGACAACCCATTGGAAAGGAAGACGTAAACTAAATGCAAAGAAAAGACGTGTTGTGGTGCAGTAAATTATTAAAAACTACAACACTTGATGACAGATGCAAGCAATAGCATAATTAGGCAGAATATATAATTGAAACTTTATGATAGTAATTAATTAAGTGTTTTTTGAAAGAAAATACGGATTATAAGCGAACCGCCGTAACGGAAAAGGAGTTTTGGAAAAATGAAGAAGAATGTACGGGGACGCGAAGGGAAAGGTTTGTTGAAGAGCGAAGAGTGCGACTGTGGCAATCGGAAAAAACTCGAATTGATTTTTTAGGTAGTAAGGTGTTAGACGTTATTTTTTATATATATGATGTTAAGTGAATATGTGATTTTTTTGGAAAACTCTTAAATTTAGAAACAGCCTGTTCCTTATATTCCTCTTCGTTAGAATAAAACTACCTGTTCCCCGCCTGCCTTGCTGGCTGGAACACCCCGCAACTTCCATTGAGGAAAGAATTTTATAAAGTTCGTTCTTATTTGACCAATACGCGGCAAAAGGAATATAAGATAATAAGGTATATTCCAAGTCTGCAGGTCTTATAGTTCCAGAGATATCGAGAAGAGTTTCTACATAGGTGGAAATCTTTTATATATATGTTGGAGATTGGAGAACTCGACGTCAAATCTTAATCAATTTGGGCGTTTCCGGAAACAGGGGTTGGTAACACTGAGGTTGATGGCAGATAGATGTTAATGTCAACGTCATCGGGTGAAGAACATAAAAAACCTGGAGCGAGGAATGATTACTTTTTGGTGAGAGACAACGGGAACTACAAACGTAGCCGACCTCCGTCCGACTTCGCCGCGTTGTAAAAAGTAATCGACTGTCTTCCGAGTCGCGTGCGCATATTGTGATTGCGAAATGAATTAATTTTTGGAGTTAAAACCCATCCAGTGTATACTGAATCTACGATGAATGAAGAGCGAGGAGACGAAGAACGCCCACATTTCACCACGCTCCCTACGTTATATACATAATATGGGAGACCATTCCCAGTTTCGCCGGCTTCGTATTGCCAACTTTTAATAATACCATTTGAAAGTATAGTTCATCTCTCCGTGCACATAAATTCACGGTTTTATTTAGCAACGCTATAGCGCTTTTAGAGATTTAATTTGTGTAAACATCTTAATTAGCGCTTAGGTTGTGTTATAAAGTAATTTCTTAATTATCTTCAGGTGAATATCCCAATGATAGCACATTCCTTATGTAATAAACTTGAGAAAGTCATTACAATCAATATGATATTACTCACTTGTCCCGAATTTTCTTCATGATAGCTGCCGGGATATTGTCTTTGTCGTAATTTTTTAAACTCTCTAGAAACTTCATATCACCGAGCATCTTCTGCGACGGACCCCAGAAGTCCTCATATGCCTTCCCTGCAAAAATAAATACATTGATCTTCTGTGATAAATTCATTGCACTTATATACTCAGCAGCAGTTATACTTTTTTCGCAAGATTTTAATTTGTTATCATACCACTGGGGTCCATCTTCCTATCGCCTTTGATCCCTTTCATTACGCATACTGCTTCCATTACGAGTTTTACACCAGCGGGGGGATTTTTCATAGCCTTCACGAGGGTGATGTCTGCCGGCTTGAGGGTGTTAAGAGCGGAGAGAGCCGCTTCCAGGGCCGGCACAGCTTCTGCCAGGTCCGACTCACAATCATCTTTGATCGCTTGGGCGGCTGCAGCAGCCTCATTTGCTAACGCTTCGTCTGCGCCCACGATCTGTTAAGCAATCGTAATAATATAAAAAAAACAAATGTAAACAATTCCTACACAAAAATACGCACAACACATGATATGTATAATCTTGTAGTAAATATACCCGGCAAAAGAATTTACTGATCTTTAAACGATTGTCGAAGTGGTTTTTGATCACGCGATGTACTATTACAATAAAAAAATATATGGTGTATATGTGGTAATGTTTGCACACTACTGTGTGAAGGCACATATAGGCATTGCTATGCTTATATGCCTATTAAGATCTTCGGCAATCGCATAAATTTGTAAGAGCACGTGAAAACTCCATACCTCTTTTTGCTTCTCAACAAGCACGGTATCCTGCTCGATCTTAATCATTAGCTTCTCAGTCTTGTCCGAGGTCTCGACCAACTGGGGCTGTAGGTCGATCAGCTGTTGCTGCATCACTGCCACCTGTCCTGCAGCAAACTCCAGTTGCTCCAAGCCTATCTCGTACCTAACGTGATTTACAAACCCTATTGTAGCTATCCTTCCGCTTTTTTACATAATATGAGAACCAAAAATATACGAAAAACATCCTACCTGATCCTCGCCTTGGTAATCTGGTCAACTTTCATAGCATACAAGCTTTGGAAGGCTTTGATAAGTTCCAAATAACTAGTTGGCGTGACATAAACTTTTCTGCGCTGCTCCGAATAAAACCTAAGCACATAAGTTAATGAGGTTAAAAAAATGTTACGCATTGATCAACTTATTCTATAAAGAGTGTAAAGCATTATTGGGACTGGTTCGTAACTTTACCTGTCACTGAGCTGCACAACGCTCATGTGGAACAGCTGGCACATCTCGACGCACGCGTCACGCAGTTTCGCTTCCACGTCTCCCATCTTGCTTATGAACATGAACGCCACGCGCTCTAACGCTTCAGGCGGCCATGCAGTGAACCTGGGGTAATTTGTAGTTTGCTGCATTTTAACCTTCTCCAATATTCAACATCATCATAATCAGCCCACAGCAATTCATTTCTGGCATTAAAATTATACATAATTCTAGATCCAGCATTATAGTTTACTTTTATAAACAATATTATTAGTCAATGTAAAGTCGTGTTCTTATTTATAATTATATATATATATATATATATATATATCTAATTTAATACTCGCGGATTCCTAAACAATATCCAATAGACATTAGAGGACTAGTTCTTATGTAGAAAGTGGAATTACATTTTTCATTTTTTTAATAATTGTGAAATGTTTACCAATCTATGGTGCAACAGTTAATAAGCGATGGGAACATCCTGAGGCGGTTTCTAAAGGAGTCCCCAATGGGCGACATGGCCAAGACGATCCGCAGGTTGGCTTTTACCCTCTCTACATAAAAACCGAACATCGCCAATGGTGTCGTTTCTATTTTCTTGCCCTGAAAAGTCATCATCAAATCATTAGACCCTTGATTGTGGACGTCTGTCAATGTTATTTCTAGTCACGCTAACCTAAGCATAACGGGAAGTAACTCAAGTAAGTATATATAATAAGCTTATTAGGATTAATTTACTACATCATATGAGCATTAAAACATGCGATGCTAGGATGTGATATAATCTCAACAATTATTACTAACAGCAACAGTCGTCCGACGGCAAAAAAATTTGAACATAAATGTAAGTATTTCAAGTCCTTTGTGGCAATCTACAACAACTGAAGGAACAAATAAATTTAATTGTAAACTTAAAATGAATTCTCACCGAATCTCTGACCGCGGCTTGCATCTTATCCAATATTTCAACTTTCTCCTCCATGCCGTAGAGATTGGGGATGTCTCCCGTGTTTAACAGCATATTGATGTCTTCAACCATACCTTCGTATATAATCTGCAAGGAAATTTCACATTCATCCAATTTTCATCTACATACTACTCTGGAATAAGTAAAGTATTCAGATATCATCACTGCCGCATTTGTTTTAGTATTCTTCACATTCAAACGTATGAACGAACAGTTATTTTAAAATTGTTAAGTACACTCTAAATTGAGACACATATAATAAATAGATCAAAATTTCACACGCGCTTGGAAGTTCTGATCCCACAGAGAGAGTGGTTTAGATTCCAACCAAAGAGAAAATAAAAAAAGGGGTACAATTATAATAAAAAAAATAGGTGGTTAAATCCAGCATAGTTTCACCTGATTGTCGGCGAAGAGGAAGGCTATCGGTTTGCCGATGATGCCAGCCTTCATCAACAGCTTGCGTATGTCATCGCGCCACTCGGTTTGCCCATACACGCGAGATATCTCGATCTGTTGATTTCAACAAACCGAAATGTTTCAACAAAACAAACGGAATGATTTTGTTGCCAATGATCCAAAAACAATCTCCTGTTAATGGAAATAGTTTTACGAAAATTTGATATCAAAGTGATTACCTGTATTACATTCATTTCTAGAATGCTCGCGGCTAACTTCATAGCGCTGCTTCTACCGCTCCCTCCCACTCCGACCAGGAGCAAGTTACCTTTCGAGAATGCCATTAAACAGTTACTAATATTTAAAATTAATATCACTAGAAGAACTGAGGCCACCGACATAGCCCAATATATTGATAGACTTAAGTGGTAAAGACTAGGGCACATTGCTTGAAAAACTCATATCCGATGGGGTAGACAGGTTTGGCTCTGCATAAGGACTATACTAATTGCCGTCGATCTGGTAAATGTTGCAGAAAAATACTGGATGAGGCAGGGCAGAACTAATCGGTGTCGAGAATTTTGACGAGACTTAAGTCCTGTTTTGGAAATCTATCGGCTGATGATCATGAACTTAGTATTGACTACTATTTAACAAACTTAAACTTGTGCAAATGAAATAAATGATCTTGATATCAGTAAGAAAGCCAATATGAAATATATTGATATATATATATATATATATATATATATATATATATATATATATATATATATATATAAATGACAATGCAAACTGAACACTACCGATTCTGTAAATATTAGGTCTACCGGAAAGTTCTGTCCGCTCCGGTTACAATCAGTTTCCTTTTTTGACAACATCGGAGATTGCGGAAAGGCTTGATTCAGCTCAACAAACCATTTCCGACCATATTCGGAAACTAGGGTTTGTGTGGAAGTATTCGAGATGGGTGCCACACAAGTTAAGTGAGAAGAATTTGAATGATCGAATCATCATATGCACATCTCTGCTTGCACGCAACAAAATCGAACCCTTCTTGGACCGGATCATAACTGGGGATGAAAAGTGGATTACCTATTAAATATCATAAGAAAAAGGAAGGAGGAGAAGGAAGATCAATCCGGAAAACCTGCCCCCTCTACCTCTAAACCGAAGTTGAGCCTGAACAAGAGAATGTTGTGTATATGGTGGGACATTCGAGGACCAGGACCAATACATTTTGAGCTATTGAAACCAAACGAAAGGCTAAATTCGGAGAGGTACTGTCAGCAATTGGATAAATTAAAAACAGCACTCCAAGAAAAGAGGCCAGCGATGTTCAATAGGAAGGACATCATACTGCTCTATGACAATGCCAGGCCACATACTGCTTTAGGGAGTCGTCAGAAAGTCGCAGAGCTAGGCTGGGAAATTCTGTCGCATCCACCATACTCTCCGGACCTAGCACCATCTGATTATCACTTGTTTCGGTCCTTACAAAATATCTTGCAGGGCAAACAATTCAAGAACGAAGAAGATATCAGACAAGCACTGGTTCAATTTTTTGCCTCTAGAGAGAAGACATTTTTTAAGAATGGGATATACAAATTGCTATCACGCTGGCAAGAAGTCATAAATAATGATGGCAATTATATTATTCAATAAAGTTTAACCAAAGTATGAAAAAATGTATTCCTTTGTTTCATTCTAAAACGGACAGAACTTTCCGGTAGACCTATTATTTTATTTCGTACCGTTGTCTTGCAGCAGAACTCTTGTACATCTGGAGATATGCTCCAGTGCGTAGCGGAACATCACCAGCGCCATTGGCGAAGATGATACTACATTGTATTCGTCCAGGTAGTACTCCATCTTGACCGCCATATCATCCAGATCCGTAACCTATAGCCGAAACAAGTGTAACCATGAATATATTGTTATCCTGTAACTTAGTGATTCTGAAATCATATCATGGACACCAACCTGATCATAAATCTTAGGGTCGGCGTCTGGTTCCATGTAGTTACCGAAAAATATGTTATTGACGTGCCGATTGGCTAACTTTTCACCCTCGGGGATATAGCCGAGCTCAGTCAGCACTTGGTCCATGTGAACGCGGTAATACGCGTAAACAGACTTGTACACTATGTCGAACAACCGTTTCCTAGGGAAAAAGAGAAAGAGCTGCTCAGTTGTGAAAGAAATTTGTTTCTAGTAAGCTGTTTAAGAGGTATATGTTTCTTCACAGTTGAACTCACCCTTCCATATTTAGGAAACGTACCTGTCATCATCGTCCGTCAAGCGGTCGTAGAAAACGCGATAGGTCTCGTGAATCCAGAGCAGCACAAGTTTTGGCAGCTCCTTGAGATGAGTTGAGGGTACGAGTAGGACGCCGCGAATGATGCGGGCGAAATCCCGCAAGTTGAAGAGGTAGTGACACTTGCTGGGTGTCGGCAGGAACTGTAGCGTTACCGCTTTGTACACCTCCATCGTTGCTCCAACCACCGCCTGGATTACATACGATGGTAATTTGGATGGAAGGTGCCAGGATCTTTTCTGCCGCCGAGCGGTATTATGAAAACAATTTTATTTTCTGGTTTTAATGGCACAGTAGGTAGTACAACATTTCGATTAAGAGATATCAATTTTTATTTGAAGATAAGAAGACCAAACCTTGCTTTGACGCGCCAGCGCGTCAGGGAACCCTTTACTGAAATGCCAATCCATGATCGTGCAAAAGATCTTGTTCAGGGTGTTGTCCTCGAATGAGTCCAACGTAATGAGCAGCATGTGGCGTGTTAGCCGCGATGTAATCAAATTGGAGCCACCTCCCGGCGGCAGCATCGCCGATACAAATAACTGGAATAAAGGAGAAGTTGATACCAACTTGTAAGAGACTAATATCTGTGAGTTGTAAAGTTAATAAGTAATAAATTAATATAAAACTTTGAATTTAACTCATGCTCGGATTAGAATTATTCTTTTATTCTCCATCCTTATATGACACCCACCTTTTTCTTTAATGTAGTTGAAGTAACTTTTTCTTTAACGTTTCCTTAACTTCCCTCGTTTATTAAATTTTTCTTTTTTAATAATTATTTCACAAGGCTATTATGTATGATTAACATTTCCTAACCATAATAACTTCAGATTTATAAATAAAAACTTCCGAATATTGCACTGAGTTTTCTTAAGTTATTTATATGCAAAGTAGCGGCTTTTTTCAATTATTTACACGGGCAAAACAGCTGTTTAGCACATTGATGTAAGGCTGTAGAAAAAAAATATGTAATAATGTAATATAATAGTAAATAATTAAGTCGTTAAAACACCAACTCACCACATCTACAACTTCTTGTCGTACTTTTTCTTTCAGGTCATACCAATGGCCGTGATCGATCCATTGCCTCAGTAGTTCAAGTGGCGGCTGGGCCCCGTACTGCTCCTTCTGCGGCATACTCAAGTCGTCCACGAATAACACGCACTGGAAGCATACGAAAAATTATTAATAATACGCAAACATCACATATAATTACAGATTTATTAAACTCTAGCTGTTCCCCGCCGGCTTTGCTGGCCGTCATATAGAATTACATTTGAAATAGACTTGAAATTTATCAGAAATATTCCCGCCCGGCACCAATCCCCGCCCCCGTTCCCGTTATTAACTTCCAACGCCTTGGAGAAGTAATTTTTTAAAATCCATTCATAGCCGATCTTTAAATGGCAACAGCAATATCTTTACCAAATTTTGTGTGTTTACTTCTGATAATTTCGGAGATCTCGTGATGAATCAATGAAGCTTTGCATATCTCCTGTTTAAAACAGAAGAGATTGCAGAATAGATTCTGAAAATCTTAACTGCATAAAAACAAATAGGATATGAATTAACATTTGACACGACCTTAAAATTCAAAAGATAATAACGGAATTTGGAAATAGATAGAGAAAGCTTGAATAGGACTGTTAGTATCTATATATATATGCGTGATTGCTTGGCGTATTGGAACTGACTCCTTCACTTCACTCGACGATCGCTTATCATTTATATATTATATTTCATTCTCTTGCTAGTTTTCGCACCTTTTTTCCCATGGAAGGTCCGAACACACCTTTGCGCCGCCTGTCCACTTTAGACATTATGATGTCTTGAGTCTGTAATGCAACAAATCTATTACTACTACCTCAGAAATAATAGCCTCTAATTAAATATCTTGAAGCTATATTATATATGTAAAAGTTATATAGTGTTGTAATGTCATGTGAAATAAATTTATTACAAGCTTACCTGATTAGCGGTAGTTCTGGCGGAGAAATTGATAGTATTAGTGATATATCTCTCCTTTGGCAGGGACAGAAGGAAATCCAGCACGAGAGAGGACTTGCCCGTGCCCGTGGGACCCACCAGCAGTATCGGTATCTGTGATTTCACCATCTTCGTCACGAAATAACGCAGGTAAGCGTTCTCATTCGTCAGGATTATAACTTCATTCACCTGGTTATGATAATATTAGTATATACACTAGGACTGAGTATAAATAAATATATTAGAATTTTTAGGATTAGTATATTTTAAATTTGGCATTATACTAAACTAGTTTTTGACTTAACCTTCATTGGTTTAACTAACCTTTGCAGTGGCTGGTATTGGTACTTCCTTTTCTAAATCAACCCAAGATATCCAAGTGCCGTTGTTTCGCTTGTCGTAAACGTAATCGAATATCGTGTCCTTGTCCTGGAATAACTGGTTCTTCGTCAACTTGAACGATTTCGGCTTCGGGTAGGTGGCGTTGCTCCCTTCCAACAGCTTGCGAAAGAACGTATCGAAGAGTTTTCTACTTTCACCTGAATACAGCATATTTTATCCCGACGGAACACATCTTCATTTAAATCTTAGATGGCTTAAATAGATTGTATTTGATCATAATTACCATCGAGTGATGAGCAAAGTCCCCACAGGAGAGAAAATATGAAGGTGCACTGCATCCACATCGTGCTGCACTGAGACTCGGCTTCCAACAGACACGTGAAAAGACGTGTGAAGGACTAAAAAATCCAGATATATACTGCTCAAAAAAGATAGTGTTAAGTACTATGTACTGTACATCGTTGATATATGGAGTTCTCTTCATAAAAGGAAGCCCATGATATTTTAACTAATAATATCGATTTCACATGTGCAAATGAGCTCTAGTTGATAACGAGAATGCAATAAAGCTAACCATCGCCAATTTAATTTTTTACAAAATCATACTAGTTTTATAATTTGCAGGTCCGAGGACGAAATAATAACTTTTAAAAAGTAGTTGACCGCCGGTAATGCTTACGTAAAATTGATGAATCTCGCCAACTTTAACAAATTGCCGGCAGCGCACTAAGAGAAAATCGAAAATGGCCGGCACGAGCCAGTCTATCAACTCCTGGATCAGGTCGAATTGCTCAGGGATCAGTCTTTTACTCAAGTAAGTGTTGTAGGAAGCCAAGTACGCACGCCAACCTAACAGACGTTAAAATTATAAATTGGATTTATCTGTAAATTTAATCCATGACACTAAAATTCAAATATTTTGTTATGTGACAGATGTTAAGTGATATATTACAGAGAACAGTTAACAAGTAATTTACGTTTTCTATGTTGTAAATAATATAGTCGACAGAAATGATGGATATGTTTTAAAAACAATGAGGTGTAATAAATAGTACCAAGTTGTTCGGGTTCCATGTAAATCATTCCGCATCGAGATACAGTGGCCGGTGAGGCGAACTCCAGGTCCGCCGCCTCGAAGATCAGGTTCATCTTATTTGTCATCTGTAAATTAATCATATTCGTATCTTGTAATAAATGAAATCATAGAAGTACTAAAAATTTTTGAAAATCTATACGAACTGATAATCGTCAAAATAAAAGTGATTCTATTAAATTTAATATATATATATATCACGCCTCATTCCCAATGGGGTAGGCAGAGACCACCTCTCTCCACTTGCTACGATCCTGGCACACCTCTCTCGCTTGCTCGACTTTCAGCATCTCGACCGTTATCCTATCATACCCTGCAGCCTTACCCAACTTCATACTATTCATTGAATCTAAAATCTATTTCATACTAATATTACTTTCATCCCCACTCTCAGTTTGGTCCATAACGGGGATTGGCACTTGCATATCCTCTTTTTCAAATAAGCTTTCAAAACATTCCCTCCACCTCTTTAGGATACATTCTTCACGTGCCACAAAACTTCCATACTGGGTCCTAATTTTGCCAAGTGAGCTTGTATTATTAGCGCTAGCTGTTCTTATGGACTTCCAAAAGAACTTAATGTTCGTTCGGAAGTCATCAGATATGAATTCGTAAGAAGGTTTTTTTTCAAATTCATCTCTATCATTCTTTTTCTTTCTTTCCACCACAACCTTCGTTGCGTTCTTACATCTTTTATATTCATTCTTCGCATTTTATACATCTTCTATCGTTACCTTGTCCATTTTTTGATTGGCTTTTGCTGCCAACCACTCCTGCCATGCTTTCCTTTTTTCAGACAGTGCCTTCCGTACTTCTGCATACTTCCTGTCTTCCCTACAGTCTTCCTGCATACTTACAGCCTTCAACATACTTCCTTTTCTTCTCTTACTCAGACCACAGCCATCACTGACCACAAGCACGACTCCATCCTTGAACGACTTCAAAGTAGCAAAGTGGCTATCCGCAGCCCACTTTTCGCTCCCACGGGAAACGAGAGGTGACGGGTCGCGAACCTCGTCGCCGCCATTCTAGCACGAAATAACGTATTCTTCCATTGCGCTTCTACTAGTAGCGAGAGACAAAATATTGTCGACCCAAACAGATCCTTGCATGTTTGGGCAAGGTTATCCTTGTTCTGGAAGCACCTGGTCCCAGGGCAATGGTACGCTAATCTCAGACTCGCCTCTGGACACGCAGCACTTGGGCACGGCTTACCACTGGCTTGTCGAAAGGGAAATAAGAAGGATTAGGTAGGGATATGTGTAAAGTAAAGGAATGCGGTCTTTGGGAAGGGATTAACAATAAGAGGAGATACCACTGACTCGGAAAGAGCAGAAAGGAGACAGTAGTAGCTCGGGAAGCCGGGGTCGGATGCCCGTTACTCTAAATAGTACTGGACAGACGGCCAAGTACTCCGTGACCTTACGACTAGATTTAAATTTAACCTGGGTTTAAACTTGGCTGAACCATTTATTGACATTCGATTTTGTGACATGCGACAAGGTTATCCAAGGAACACACCGGCTAACGCTAACATTGCAGGAAACAAAAGTTATTAGAACACGAGATGCAGAACTCCAAAGTTCTCTTAGCCGGTACGTAACCTGTATGATTTCGCCACTCATAAGGCAGAGTTTCTTGTTATCATCAAGCACGGTGTTCATATTCTCGATCCATACGGCGTCCACCGGTCCGTCGAACAGAATCCACTTCCGGTCGCGCGTCGTGGACATCGCATATTCGCGGAAGGCAATCGCCAACACACCATCTGACCTGGAAATTTTGTCAGAGTACATGCCCTGTCTGATGTACTAATTTAAAATTTCAAAATCTCATTTGCGGTCTAAATTCTTCGACAATTGTTACAGCGCTTCTGAACGTTAATTGTCTCGCAGATTTATTATCATCTCAATTCCTGTGAACCTTTCTCATTGCGTTAGCATTTAGTTAATTTCATGTATTCTTCACTTACTATAACGACTACAAGTTATGATTAACAAAATATACCATTCGTGTGAAGCAGGGTCAAAGCAGCCATAGAGCTGACCCATAGTGATAGCCTTGGGGTTCATTATGCGATAGATCGCGCCAAACTCCTTGTGTCGGGGTGGAGGCTTCATCAGCTGCAAGGCGCGGAGTGAATCCGCTAAAGTCTGATAAGCTTGAGTTTTTCCGCCCATTGGTGGGCCCACAATCATAAATCCGTGACGTACAAGCATCATCTCGTATATCTACAAAAAGCATGGTTAGTAAGTTTATAACGAAGGATCAGGATAAGGAAAATTCCTAATGAATACAAGAAAAATTCTTCTTTAGTAAATTTAATTGCTTCAACTTAACAATTATACATTACTGCTTGGTTAGGTTTTGCGGGTAAAAAAATCTTATCAACGGTCGGAAAAATTGCAGAAATACTGTGTGTACTAACTCCACCTCCAACTAAGCGATTACCTGTATGATCTTCTCTAAATACCAGTCTGTGGCTTGCAGGTTGCGCTTCTCCAGCTCCTTGAGGATATTGATAGTGAGCTCCGCGCGATCGGGCTGCGGGATTTCGATGCCAGGGAACAAATCCGAGTAAATGCCCGCGAACAAAGGCACGTCCTTTTCAAAACAATTTGATCAATTTTATGGTTAAATATATTTGACACAACAAAATCAAGTGGTCCAAAAGATTCCTGATTCCATTATTTTAGATTGGTCTTATTTTTCTTTGGCTTGGAGTTCTAACGGATAGGTCTCTATCCAGCTCTAGAAATTAGCTGGTAAATGATGTACTATCACCTATTATTGCAGCCTACAACTTAAGCATAGGCTACGCAAGTTATGATCAGATAGGAATGAAATCTAGAATTCATTAAATTTTAGTAGAAATAGAATTCAGGTTTCATGAAATCTCACTTGCGATAAGAATTTGGGCAAGTTGACGTCAATGATGGCCCTCAGCACAAGCTGAGCTTCGTCCCGGTCTGGATAGTTCTTCTTGAGCGCGCCGGATGCAAGTAGCACAGACTTGACTGCCCGCATGCCGTAGTCGTAATGATTCTGCGATGACAGCTGTTCCGAGCACAGCTTGTATGCCTGGACTATCTTACGTGCTAACCTGTGGAATGGTGAGGAAACGTTATAAGATCTAATGGGATAATGATTGAAGAGATCATAATGTTTTGAATAATTTATATTTAGATTTATACATTCAACAATTTCAGCAGTGCACAACAAATGAGTAGAATATTAATGATGATTGGCTTACGGTCCGGCGTTGACAAATCCATTTGAGTACAGCGTGATCTCGCCGATCATAGCGTAGTCCGGCACCATCATGGCGACCGTCCTGAACAACACCTTCAGGTTGTCCGGCAACTCGGTACGGCCTGCATAACTAAAAAGGATATAAAGTACAAACGACGATAACTTCTGTCTGTCCTTATTTTCCTTCAGTTTCTTGTATCTATTATCTGTTTAATCTTTTTAAACTACTATTTTTCATGCTATTCATACTTTCTCTTTTTTACTCCCTCCAGTCTACCACAATCTTCACGTATCTACTTTTAAATTTAAGACTTCGGACTCATGTGATAAAGTTATAACACGGATTTTATATTTTAAACTACTACTTCTAAACATTTAAAAAAACTTGTTAATAATGTTCTTACCCAGGATTCATGGTGATGAAAACCGAACAAGTTGGATTGAGGGATATCTCAGTACCCTCGAAGACAAACCGCTTCTCGTGACGCATGATGGCGAGCTGGATGGAAAGGATCTGCTGTGCGACAACAGACAACACCTCCAGCTCGATTCGGTTGAACTCGTCGAAACACGCCCATGCACCTGATTGTGCTAGCCCCTGATAGGAGATAAGGAAGTGGAAGTTTATTTATTACTTAAAGAATTTTACTACATAGATTACATTCAATCTTGAACTGTTCGATGAGTTTTTTCTTTTCTAATAGCTACAAAACTACGTTTTACCTTAAAGAATTTGCCCAATGCTTTGTAGTCCAGACCGTCGGAGCAGTTGAAGACTACACATTTCTTTGCGACGGCCTTGGCTAAATCCTTGGTGGTCTCGGTCTTGCCCGTGCCGGCTGGACCCTCGGGGGCGCCACCCAGGTTAAGCTTCAGGGCGCTCATTAGTGTTCTAATGCAGTACATATGTTATTGAGCTTTATTATTAGTGACTATGTGTATTTAGCAATTGTCAATGAATTACATAATTTAATAGTAAATAAAAATATAACGTACAAATCTGTTAGGGAAAATATAAAATATATAAGGGGCATATTTAAACAATAAGAAACAATAAAATCTATCTAAATAAGGACGTGCACCACTACCAATCACCAACCACCCACCAACCTGCATTGGGTTAGAGTAGCGGGAATAGGACCAAATCCTCTCATATAAATCCCTACCCGACCGATGTGGGAATTTTTGGGGAAAGCCCCTGTCCAGCAGTGGACATCTGATAATGATGTTGATATAAGGAAGAAGTTTAAGATGGTTTGTAACCACTTTAAAGAACCCAAAAATATTGTGTACGGCTTGAGCGTTAAGACTTTCTTTTCACCTGTAACATCGATCGGTCAGTGGCGTGGCCACCAGTCGTCCAGTGTTGCCCAAGTATTCGAACCCGTAGTCCACGTCAGTGGTGATCATAGAGCAGATCAAACGGTCGCCGCGCCAGTTGTACCGCAACTGCGAGATCCAGTTGAAATCCGTGATGTCGGCTACGTGTTTGCTTACCATATCCTCTAAGATTGAACGCCCTGAGACGGAGAGGTTGATTAGGATCACATGGTAAAACATTGATGTATCATTTGACAATAAATAACATGAGGTCTTTGTACAGTAAGAGATGTTTATCAGTTCCGATGATGGTTTTTTTTTATTCAACTAAGCGACGAGACGGGCGGAACATTCACCTGCTGGTAAGTGATACGCCCGCCCATTACAACGTAGCGCTAGTTAGGATGATATACACAGCACCACTCCTCGCCTAAGACCTAAGATGTTGGTCTTGTTACCTCAGTAATTACACTAGCTACAGCGTCCTCCAAACCGGAACACAATACTGTTTGTCGGCTGCAACAGATGTTGCAGTGGTACTTATCTAGACGGTGTCCGGAACCAGAGATCCACCATTAGTAGCAGAGATAATGTATATCATGATATTTATCATTATCAACTAAATCTATACACTCGTATAATGCATAGGAGGTATAAAGAGACGCGTTGACTCTTCACGAGATCTCCGAAATTAATAGACGTAGACACTCAAAATTTGGTAGAGACATTGTTTCTGTCATTTAGAGATCAGCTAAGAATGGATTATACAAAATTTGGTCTTCAATGTGAGTTGCGAGGGTATTAACAGCGGGAGAGGGACATGCGCCTCCGAGCAGGAATATTTTGGATCAATTTCAAGTCTAAATCTATATTGTGGGCAGCAAAGAGGGCGAGGATCAGCTGGTGGGTTATGTAAACATTGCTTGGAACAATGTCTTTCATTGCTATATAACTTGACTGCAGAAACATTGATGAAGTTCTAATATATACGGTGAAGCGATAACATGACAAAAAAAAACTTTATTTAAAGTTATAAATACTTTATAAACTTAAAAATAAAGTAATTACGTACCATGGACATCAATGACAATGAGCGCTTCGATAGTGATCCGATTGCCAGGATCCAAGTCTCCTTGCACGAGGTACACAAGCCCGTTGATCTGCTGCGTGCACCGCTCTACCAGCTCAGGCAGACTGGATGATTCTATAGCTTCTATTGCCTAAACGGATGATCCATCTGACGTCATAGATACTTTTAATCTATAATCGCATGGAACTAATGTCAGCCCGCAACGCGGAGGAAAATGCGGTGAGGAAATTTGACAAGAGTCTCCGTTACCATTTATTGCATTTTATTCTTTTAGACTCCACTAAAAATCAAGGTCATGGTCATTACGAGCACAGCATTATCTTAGTGGTTTTTTTTTGTTTAACGTGGGGGAAATGCCTTCGCATACCTGCCCTCGCGCGGGCAAAGACAGGTTATATCGCATACTTGCACCGAGTAAAACCCCCACGATATTTCACCTCGTCGCTTTATGGCAGAATCACGGGAACGTTTCGCATACATTCGCGGCCCCGGCAACGCCGGCTGCACCATGCAGCCCCACCGCGGAAGGGAAGAATGCCCCTTTCCACCTCTGTAAGGGCACGCCGGATCATACAGCGCGCCCTCCTCTCGGCCTCTTACAGTCACCTAGGCAACGGATCTTCACGAATCCGTCGCCCAGACGCGATGGGAGCCAAGAGAAAACTCTCCCGGCTCGCTGCGGCGGATCTGGCCTTGGGTTCCGTCGCCAACCGTTATATGGCCGCGGAGGATACGGAGAACGGGGGAACGCAATACCGGCACTCCTCTTCCCCAGTGGCCTCACCGCCGCTGCATCAGCGATGCGACACCGTTTAGTCATGGAGGGTAGGGAAAGCGGCGAATCGCAATACCGACACTCTTCCTCCTCTGCGACTCCACCACGGTTGCAAAGGGCAGTATAAACCTGCTCTTGCAGTCCACCGGCACACATCCGAGGCAAGCTCACGAAGCTCACCTGGAGCCGCCACCTCGGGCCGGCCCTACACCTGGAGCCGGCCAGGTAGCTTCCTCTTAGCTTCACCGTGGGTGACGAAGCCACGGCTACTGAACCCCACCACAAGGCGGGAACCTGTTCTGGGGGACCTTAGTGGGTTTTTTTTTGTTTAACGTGGAGAAATGCGTGCGCTTACCCGTCCTCGCGGGAGCAAGTACAGGTTATGTCGGACTAGCACCGACTAAAACCCCCACTATGTTCCTCCTCGTCGCTTTATGGCGGGGTTACGGGAACGCATTCGGGGCAGATGCTGACGTAATTATAACGAAAACTATAGAGGAAAAACATACATCCTCATCATCATTATTACCAGCCAATAAACGTCCACTGCTGGACATAGGACTCCTCAAAGATCCCTCTTCGATAGGCCCTGCGCTGCCTGCATCGCCGGGCATCAGAAACTGTCGATTGTAGCGGTTCATATGGAGGGATTTGGGCCATTTTCCACCACGCTGGCCCAACGCGGGTTGGTATACATGGAAAAACGTACCTCACTGGTATATTGCACGCAAGAGCCGGCCTGTACGATTTGCCCGGGCCACTCGAGCACCCACTCCTCGCGCGGGCTGGTGCCATACGCGCTGGTCGCCTCCATCGCCACGTCGCATAGGCTTATGATCATCTGCTGCTCCAGCTGCTGCAGCCATCGCTCCACCATACCCTGCATTATTGCTTATTAGATACAACCCAAAGACCTTTCAGAATAGATCACAAATCTAGACAAAATATTTCATTAGAAGAAGACCCCCTATTTAGTAGAATTTATTTTTAAATCTTATTTTGTTGTACCCATTGCAGTGTATCATTAGTCTCCGATCACATTACCTTCGCGTCAGCAGGCTGTATAGTGGACGACAAGCCGACAACTTCTCCTTCAGCAGATGCCATTCCAATAATTTCGTCAGCAGTATTGAATTCCAATGTATAGATACCCTCGAAGCACTTCTTGAGATGGGGCTGAACTCGCATGGGATCCTTCGTTTCAGAAAGTATCTCCAATAACTCGTCATTGGATAAGAAGAAGAATCTGTAAGATTAGTCGTAACACAGTGACAGTTTTTCGTAAACGACAAGCATTAGTATAGATACATGAATGAGTTTCGGTTTGAAGGGCGCTGCAGCTAGTAAAATATTAGATGAATAATGAAATTCAAAATTTTGCTTCTCAAAGCAACAAGTAATATGTAGTACAATCTTAATTTGTGCCACATTGTCATAGGCGAGCTGATCATTTACCATAAAGTGGATGTCCAGTTTACCAAACTTTAATACGCGGAATAGAACCTCAGATCCGTTAAGATACCTTGGGAAGAACAATCTCTTCTTTTCCAAATAATCGTTTAATCCTCTCTGTATGTCGTCCAGCAGGGTGTTATTGTATTTCATCTTCTTAAGCAGCGCGGGGTAGTCGGTCGCCTTGAGGACCATCGTCTCCTTTTGAGTGGCGATCATCACGGTGCGCCACTCCTTGTCCACGTCGCGGAAGTTGCGCGCCTCCGTTGGCATCTGACGCATGATGTCCTCCGACGAGAATATCGGCTCCAGGTACATCCACGTCGCTTGGCACTGTGACAATCATACCCAACGTTGCACCGAGAAATTAACAGAAACGCTATTTCCATTCATTTATTGTCAGAAAGTATATGTTTAAGGTCATTCTGTATTTTCTTCTGTTCTGTTCTGTTAGTATATATATTTTGTTTCATTGTTCTAATCACACGAAATGTTTTTTTACATCTTTTTAAACAAAAAACCTACATAGAAAAGAAACTAAATTTGTGAAAAAAAAATTCTAAACTATATATATATTTTTTTCTTTCACACGCAGTTGAAGCCTCATGAGCAGAATATATCAGCTGTCAATCGATTCAGATTACTGACAATACCTGCAACCACTGATCCAATATGTCCTGCATGCTGATCAGTTTCTCCTCCCATGCCACCATGTCCGCCTCAAAAGCCTTCACATATGGCGAGCCGCGCATGGTCTGCGACTTCAAGATGTGATCGTCGAGGAGCTGCTGGATGTCGTCCAGACCTGTTAGCACGCCCACACCAGTATCCCTAAACATAACCGACTGTCAATATTTGCACGCTACTATATGTAGTAAGTAGTTAATCGAAAAGAAGGAAGACATAGTCATCAGCTTAATTTGAAAGGTGGCTCCTTACCTGTACGGCATGATTTCAAATTTGACGCCGACCCATTCCTCCTTCATCTTGACGAGCGCTTGTTCTAGCGAATACTCCTTGCGTGCATACTGCTCGATCTCCTCGAGCTGAGTGGAGAACACGTGGACCCCTTGCTCCACCATATCAGCGAGCGTAGTTCCAGGCCCGTGCTCCACCTCTACACCCACCAGCGCGCTAATTTGTGCCCAGTGACGGTCGCGCATACCCTGCAAGCATGTACTTCTCACTTGTCCACCGTTCATCACAGTCTTTGACTCCAATCTCTCTGATCGATATTATAACAGAAATAAATTCAACCCTCTGGTTTCATGCTGCAACTATTTACTTGATAGTGCAGCTCATCATCATTTGCCAAAGGAACATTTGTATCATCACTTTATGGTGTCAATTCAAAACGATTTATATACATATTATTTGATACCCGTTCATAGAAAAACCTTTCAATTCAATAAGCACCTTGTTGCAGATCGCACAGAGCACCGGCAGCAGGACCTTGAACTTCTCCAGCTTGTTGCGCACCATGTCGGCAATGCGCTTGGCGCCGGGGTAATCGTACAGCTGCCGGCCCAACTTGTACAGCAGTTTCCACCACGCCTCCACATCATTAGAGATCTGCTCCGCGTCTAAACCATCAAATGGTCCGTGATACCTGAGTTCAATGTGAAATTTTATAGATTAAGTTCAAGAGATCACACACTTTTTTCATCCGTATTTCTTCTTAACTTCTTACACACAGTTCCTATAAAAGACACAAGAATAGTCAAAGTATCACCACAAACATTGCCCAACATAAGACGAATAGAAAAATTGTACGTCATTGAAATTATAACATTCTTAGACTTATCACCATTATCATCATCAGCATCCTTAAAACTGGTACACACACATTTGTTTCAAGTCCATTTCCCGAGCAAACTTTAATATACGTGTGCCCACCACTTCTCGTAACCGTCGTAGAAATCAAAGGCCGTGTGCCAGAGCTTGTGGAAGGGCTCGATGCCAGCCAGCATGGTCTGCAGGCTGTAGTACGCGGATACCTCTTGTTCCAGTAACTGTTCCTCGTTTATTATGTCATCCGCCTCGTGCTTGTCATCCTGTTAAATTTATATTATGACTAATTAATAATAAGAACTAATAAACTTACAAGGTATAGAAATTTTGATTTTTGGAACGCTTTAAGTAAGAAAATTTAAATGCTCCTTACCGTCAAGTTAACAAAGATTTCCTCAACTTTCGCCACGACTTCCTTCAAAAGATCCAAGTTCAATAGCGGAGGATCATATCTTCTGAAAATCTCCAACTCTTTCTCGTGTCGCTTTAACTTTTCCTCGAAAATAGTCTTTTTACTCTTTAGTTTATCTTCTGCCATTGTCTTCTTAGTGTTTAGGGTTTTTACGGTTAAATCAATGGTATCTTCCATATCCAACGGCCAGAGGAATACTCTGGTGTTCAGATTAATGTCTTCAACTAAGATAAAAAATATTCATTAATGGTAATTGCTACTGGATGCGAGCAAGGCGGGACAGATCGATATGGAGATTTTTGGTGTGGACTATGTCGAGCATTGGCCGCCTATCGGCTGATGATGATGATGAATGGTAAATTTATTCAAGTCTATATCCAGAAGTCTCCGGCTCTCATGTGTTGACAGAACAGAGTGATGATCTACTATACCGGGGTTGTATAGTTTTGTCTAATCAAAGTATCTAGACTCTGGTTAGACAAAACTTTATAACATTTAGCCTCACTATCGAACTTAGAACTTAGCAATATGAGGCCAACGCTTAGTCTAAGCACCGAGGAAGCAATTAACAGAATGAAAATAATGGTGGTAACTCACATGAGAGATGCGCGTGCTGCATGAGGAAGAGCACGTAATCGGCGGAGGTGCGCGCGCGCTCGCGCAGGTCGAACAGCGCGCAGTCGCGGCAGTCGAGCACGTACGCGAGCAGCGCCACCAGCTGCGCGGTCGTCTCCGGGCTCTCGGACGCGCGCGCCGCCATGCCCTCGTACACGTCGCAGATGCTGCAACCACAAACACCACCACCACTTAGATACCACCGCAGCTCTTATTTCTTTTACAAAACAGTACTGTGCAAACACTACTCTGTTCCAGTTTGAACGATGCTGTAGCTAGTGCAATTACTGGGGTAACGAAAGGTAATTAGTAATTTCACTTGTCCCACACTATGCGAGATACCACATTATGCAGACACCTTGGGACATAAGATCGAGATCGTCGTCCAGGCACGAACGACCCCAACATCCGAGCTTCAAGTGAAACTTTATAGGGATATAGCACGAATTACTGAGAGAAGATGACAAAATAAATTCATCATCATCATCAGCCGATAGACGTCTACTGGTAGACATAGCCCCTTCCCCCCAAAGATTTCCACATCGATCGATCCTACGCTGCCCGCATCCAGCTGCTTCCCGCAACCCTCACCAAATAGTCGGTATAATTATGATAGTATTATATTAGGCAATAAATATTTAATTGATAAATTCTAACGCTCGATTCCATTTTCTGTTCGCGAGGATGAAGTGGTCGACGATGTACATCCGAAGTCCGTCGACAATATTCCATAGGGTATCGTTAAGCGGTCCGCAGTCCAGCATCACCATGTTCAGCGGTATATCACGCCGGAGGAAGAGAACTTCATCGCGCAAATCCTCATACATATAGATACGCGCTGAGAAATCCTGGGACAAGACAGAAACGAAAATTAAAGTTAAGTGTAAAAGAAATCTAGACATAATAGTTACTTAGGCTAACCTGCAATATTAAAAAATATCCAAAAACAATACAGAAATAGTGAAAAAAGGTATTAAGATAAGTATCCCTGGGTACGTCAGGAAGCTTATCTGCAAACAAAACTATTAAACCTTTAACAAAAACTTATACCTTCAAATATGGAGGCGGTTCCAGCGCGAAAAAAGACAACAGTTCCTGATGTGCGGTGCCGTCCAGAAGATGGAAATATTCTTCGTAGCGTTTGAGAAAGCTCATGGGCCCCGGACGGTTCACCCGGAAATGCGCCACCGACTCATTGATGATGTTCACCATGTACTGCTCCTCTGGGTACACGGATTGTAGATATGGCCTCGGACGTGTTACCTCTAGAGAATTACATTTTAATAATTACTCTTTTATTTATATAATGTAATTTGTGATTTCCTTCTGGTCATTCTTGAAGGAAGAAATTATCAAACCTTGAATAAGAATCTGATTATACGCGTATGTATGCTTTTATAACATCAACGATTCAGCACAAACAGCGGTCTACTGCCACTGTTCTGATTAATATGATTCATTAGCAATAAATAAAGAAGGGACCAGTTTCCATCGCCATCGCTTATAGCTATCAATTACCAATAAAGCAGACATTTCAACTATCTTTGAGCAGAAAAAAAATGTAGCACAGCACCAGTAAAAGAGCAATGCTTGTCCCACCAACTGTCTTATAATAAATTCCTATTTCTTTTAACCTACGCGTTATTCTAGGCTATCAAAAATAAACTTAAAATCACCTGGATACATCATCGCGTCTACACTGGGCAGTTTGTGGTTCACGTTTATAATGTTGTGGAACCACTTGACGATGAGCACTCTTGTCTGCTCTAGGGAAGGTTCGAAAGTGATGTTGGTGCTGCCCGGGCGACCGATGACCTTGATTCGCAGTAAAGGATTCTTTATGTAAGTGTAATCCTTGTATTCATCCCCATAGTCGTTACCCTCCTGCCGAAAGAAAAAATAAAATATCTTACATTAGTAGATATCATAAATAACAGAGAGTATATTTTAAATGAAAATTAATAACACAAATGTACTTGCCCAATAGTATGCAAAGTATTTGGCAAAGTGTTTCACGCTGCGCTCCACCAGGTCGCGAATTTGTCCGGACATCAAACTGTGAGCACAGCTGCGGCAGAAACGGATTCAGATAAGAAATTGAGCCCAAAAGTAACATTCATTTAAAAGATTATGAATAATTTATACAATAAACATTCGCGAAGAACCTGGTCGGCTTGGTAGATAGTTGAGAAAGAACACCTTGAGTTCCAGCGATGGGATACTTAACAGGGCTGTTTAAAAAATAATCCATAGTCCTACTTTTGCTTTTGAATAAAAGTATGCATCTTACCTTAATAGCGATACCCATCGCTCAAGTGAAAAACAAAGAGTACAACATTATTCATCTTATATCATCATCATCATCTCAGGGCCATCTTGTAAAATTAAGTAATTTATTATTTACTATAGTTGTAGCTAAAATGTTTTGATTCTATTCTAGTTCATGCAAGCTCTAAAATAATTAACTTTAGTATCTATTATTAGTATCTGTAATCACTTCCACCGGTTCCGTGAGTTACATTTATAAATAAAATAGATACTTTAGATATAGAAAGGCTTTTCCATTTTCTACCTAAAAAACATCTCCACTTGGAAGGTTGAAGCCTTCTTCTGCTTGGCCACGTAAACGGACCAATGTTGGCGCATCTTAAGCATAATGTCGGCGACGTCGATCAGCCAGTTGTCCATCAGCTCGGCCCTAGTTGCAGCGCAAAGCTTCTGCAACCTCTCGGTGAAATCCGATGTGTATTGGGGGAATGGTAAGTCTTCTTGCATCTTGTCCATGTCACAAATGTACATGTTTTGATATCTGCGTACGAGAATATTCAAAACTAACTTAACGCGAACATAACGAACGTTCGTAACAATAATCATCTTGAAGATGTTAACTGGAATAATTTCTATATTAACTATAATGTTACTTTAAGTACTTCAATCTATTTTTTTTATTGTATAGACTAGCGTTTGACTACGACTCCACCTGATGGTAAGCGGCGATGTAGTCTTCGGTGGTACAACGCACTAGTCTAGAAGTAGCCTATTCACTCTTCTCTTAAAGATCTCCACGACATACCTGGATGGAAACACTGACGCTGGCAGACTGTTTCAATCCTAAACTGCTCGCATTAGGAACGTGGCGTCGCTTCCCTTCGTTAATTTGTAAGAGTTTGAAATAGTTCAATCAAAGACAAATTGCCGGATAATTGCTCTCTCTCTCTCTGTTTACCACCTCCATAATATTATTTATCTCATTCTCTTACAAATTGACCAGAATACAAAGTTACACTTCTGCCGCGATCACAGACTCGGTTTTTAAAATGGTTAGAGTTTGACGACAATTCCGTCTGGTGTTATTTCTGTTGTTAAAACAAGTGTCATAACAATAACAGTAGTATAGTAGTAGCAACCTAGAAGCCGGTAGTTTTTTTTTAATAAAGTATATCTTAAATATATTTAAAAAAGTTCTCACTTCTCTTGCCACAAGCGGCGGAGTTCCAGCAGCACCGGATTGCCATGGTAAAAACGGAAGTTCAGGGACTGTAATATTGAAATTTATAATAAACCTTATAGCCTACATATTGAAATCATTGGGACCTCAATATATATGGATTTTGACAAATCCAACAATCTTATTTATTTAAAACGGTTGATATCTCGCCTCAATAGAATGTGATGTATTTTGAAGTATTTCCTAAAATCTATTAAGTTGTTGAAGATACTCTTTAATGTATTGATTTTCATATAGTTTTAGAAAGATCTATAAAATTTATATCTAGTTACAAAAATATTAATAAGCTTAGATTAACGGACCACAGTGAACAGACGACATTGAAAGAATCGCTGGGAGCCACTGGACTCAAACAGAGCGAGGCCGAGAGATGTCTAGGAGAGGAGATCCATCGGTTGAAATGATGAAGCTTATGTTATACATACTGTACGTTAGCATCTAGCTTTGTTTTAAATATTAATAGCCTGTATGACCTGGCGTGCTCGCACGGCGGCGCTGTGCCAGGTGACGGGCGCGCGCACCGACAGCGCCGGCCACAGCGAGGGGACGTGCGAGATGTGCAGCCGGATTCGTTCATCCGGGTCCTCCAGCACGTAAGTTAAGATGCACCTTGGAACAAACATCAACTCAATTCATCATTAAATAAACCATTAGGTTCCAAATGCGTAAATTATTAAAGATTCAATGTTGCAATATATATAGCGTCTCATTGTTGTTAGTAGAAAATGGGCGTGAGCTGCTACTGATCTCTTAAATCAATCAATTGGTACCCAAATATACTGAATTAAATTTAGCAAGTTTATTTTCATGCAGGGTAAAGGTAACAGGTGTAAAAGATGTGTAGGGGCTAAAGTATAGCTCGTATCCTATCTATCTATGTATGGAATATCCCATATAAAAACAATGCTTCTGGAGATATTAATTTTTTAAATATTTTTCAAAAAATTGCCGATTTTGTAGAAAAAATTCGATGATTTTATTTCTTACTTATTTCTACACAAATTTTAAATTTATAATTATTGTTTAATCGTTGTTTTATTAAATTAAATTAACAATCATCACTTAGAGGCTAACACTTTTAAATTAGGTTCTTTGAAAGTCGTGACAGTAACAAATAAATAAAAATAAAGCGTCATACTTACATTTTTATTTAATCTTGAAATAATTTTTTTTTTATAAAAAACACGTATAAAGCACATAAATAAATACCTGACTTCAATACCTATCCGACAAGGTATAAGCATGTATGTGTAAGTAATTTATACTTAAGCCAATATGACTGGAGGAATCATTTAGGGTAATCAGCATTTCCTGTAAATCTTGCAGCGATTCAGACGTTATAAGCGATTAATAAAAATCTTTAAATAACTTTACAAATGAGAGATCACCTCTTCATAGCAGTGACAAACGCTTGCCGTATATCCGACTCGCTCTGCCTCACGCACGCCTGGTAGGTGAGGATCATCAGCCGCCTTTTGATTGCAATCGTTTGCTTATCCACTTCCTTTTTCGCCCGCCGGTAGAGGTGCAAGGGAAAATCCGGAAGGAGTTTATCGGTCACTGACTAGAAACGAAATTAGATATACGAAATAACACAATGTATGAAATAGTAATTAGAAATGGGTCAAAGTCTTCGCAAACGGTTGAACTGATTTTACCTATATAGGCTCGATTTGACAAAGACAGAAATCGGGTCAGTCGTTCAGAATCTCCAATTCCATCCATCACCATTTTAATTATATTGTTATTCAATCATTTGTTTTGTCATGCCTG